>OZ020177.1:8457373-8740499 GCA_963971145.1 Sussaba pulchella | reverse complement strand
AATTTGTTCAAATATCGTGAAAATACAGCATGTATTGTCGTTCCATATTTTGTTATAGATAGAGCGGTATCATTGTTTATCGTTAAGGTAGTATCGTACATACTGTAAGAGTCAAAGCACGTCTAAGATATACCATCTCCTGATTGAGGCACGTAGTACTTTGATGTGGCATCGTCGCGCACTCGGCGCACTATGATGTCTATTAGAGAGAGAGAGAGAGAACATCGAAATCAACGCGCTTCGCGAAATAGGTCGCAGAATGTCAGCGTCAATACCGTTGAGTTCAAGTGCAAATGAACGTAAAATATTTCATTGGAAGGGTAAAAGAGTGACGGAAAAAATGTACAAAAAAAGACTGCAAACGGTAGAGCAAGCTGAAAAGTTAAGAGCCGAGGATGGTAAATTTGAGTCACCTAACCTCAAAACTGATTCAAATATGGATTCATTTTATGGCGTTGAGGGTCGTCGAATCGTCCACATAAAAACGCTAGGCAAAAATATGTAAATATGTAAATATGTGCTGCAAATGTGTGCTCTCGTTGGATGACATCGAGGTGGAAAAACGTTTTGGCTTAGCGTCGATTTTTTACATAAAGTGCAGACAGTGCGAGAAGATCACAGGAGTCTCTACATTATGCCTGACACATTTCAAATTGCGCGCCGAGCCTAATCTTTCGCGCAACGTTGCCATGTCTACTGGATCCCCACTAACTCCTCATATACAGTATATTTTCCCGATGTTTAATTGCTTATTATTATCATCACAGTCTCGTGACCTCGACTTTCAAGTGCCCAAAATGTTCTCTGAATATTAAACTTACATTTTACCTTTCTTCATTAAAATCTGACTGGTAGTTTTCGTATTATATCAAATTAAGCAAAGAAAACGCATGATTTCCCATAAGACTCCATGTTAAACGTGTGAAAATAAAAGTGTTGATATCTTTTTTTTCGTACTCGCTAGAGCCATAAAAATTTAACTGAACCTTTTTCTTATCAATACCCACAGGTATGATAAGTTTTATCAAATTCTGACTGGTAAGTCTCTTAAGTAGGATACTACCTTAAGCTTAATTCAGATTCCAAAAATTGTAGCAAGCGTTTTGCTGTTAGTGCCGCGAAATTCACATAGAAATCTCCACTAAAAATCATCGGTATTGTAGCGTAATATATTTATGGCGATGAATATTATGCCGTTTTGAAATAATCGTGGGCATCGCGAACATTAAAACGTGTTTAATTTAGCAAACTCTGAATACAATCATCTGAGACGTGATCAGATGCCCCCGTCTGTCATGTATCTTTCCAACTCACGAACTGCTTTTTCTTTCCCGTTGATCCATACCGTTGCTCCTAGCAACCAGGCACGCACCTCGCTTTTTTAACGTGTGTGTAAGTGTAGTGGAACGTATCCGTGTGCTTTGCATCAAGGCTCTGGACGATATCGCTGAGTGCGAGAGAGACAGCGCTATTGGTCGATCGTTTTAACCTCGAAACAGAACTTTCAACGGAAATTTTTTTTTTTTCTCGAGTGATTCAGAGTGAAAATTTTTTATCAATTCAATTCACGTATGAGCGATATTTTTTTAAAGAGTGCATTTTCCATTTAACGTTCAATAATTAGTTAGTTAGCAGGATTGATCAACTAACGATTTTATCAAGCACGTAGAATTAATAATTCTGGATACTTGTATTCGGGCGTGGAATTGAGATGTATGTGAATGTAAAGGTTAGGTCGGATGACGTGGTTATGCCCGGTGATATTGTTTTATTTATGGACATCAACTGATTTCACGTACGAACGATATTGTTCAATGCGTTCATTCTTTTTTATTCAACGTAGGTATGATAATGTTATCAGGATTGTGAAAAACGTGAATACGGATGTTCAGCTGGACGATGTGGCCCAGTTATATTGGATATTGGATATATTGGGTAGTTGTGCCCAGTGATATTGTTTACCTCGGTGGAATTGGCGATTCGGAAGAAAAAAATTGTTGTCGGATTCAATTTTTTACTTTATCCTCCAACCGACAAAACTTTAGACAAAGCGATTCGTCAGAATGCACAATATGTATATTGGCTTTCATTTTTTTTCCTATATGAGTCAGGTCCTTTTCGAAGCAGCATTCATTCAACGTTCACTCGTCGAAGCAGCATTCATTCAACGTTCACTTGTCGAGGCAGCATTCATTCAATGTTCACTCGCTTAAGACATATTCAAAACCTATAATGACTGGGAAGGACGAGCGGAATGCGCTGACATCTGGTCAAGGCTACGTCGAGCCGCGCTCGAAAACTGTACAATGCGCAGACATTTGGTCTAGGCTACATAGAGCCGCGCTTAAAATCTCCATACTGCACTGAGATTTGGTCAAGGCTGTATTAAGCCGCCCTCAAGACTCCACGATGGGCTGACAATTTGTCATGGCTACATGGAGCCGCGCTGAACAATCACATGATGCGCTGACATTTCGCTGAGACTGTACTCAACTGCGCCCAAGGACAACCAGCATGTGCCGCAGCTAGTCGATACTTTCAAAGTCTTGTCTCATCAAATTTCTATACAGTGGTCACGTTTTACGATATTGAATCGATAAACAATAGTACATTATGACACTAGTAGGAAAAATTGTTCCGTGACGTGGACGTCTTGTTCGAGCTAAATGATTCCAATCATTGGCGGACGTGGAGAAAATTATATCGAATTATCTTTAAAAAGTATGAAATAAAATAAATTAAAAAATTTTTTAAAAACTCCCGGCTGGAGTAAAAATCGAACACAAAAAAAATTAGAACGGAAAAAAAGTAATCTGATAGAAAGCATGAATAAAATTCATAAATCTAAAAAGAATACAACAAATTAATACATTTCAAATGGAAAAAACCGATTAGTGAAATTGAAAGAATGAAATAAATAAATAAATTCAAAAAGGATGAAATAATTCAAGAAGTCATCTTAGTTTATTTATAGTTTGAATTATGATCGTTCGTATGTATGAGTTCAATTTTTTGAATCGTGGTAATTTCCTCACTGCCCTCAATTCAGTCGGGAGACGTCATTCATTAACCATAAATATGATATAGGATATAGATGTTTGACATTGCAAAGAAGACGCCATTAGATAATTGAACATGAAGACGATCTGGATTTAGATGTTCGACGATACGAAAGAAAACGTCCCCCGACTTATGTTTAATGAATGACGTCTCCCGACTGAATTGAAGGCAGTGAGGAAATTACCACGATTCAAACAATTGAACCCATACAAACGAACGATCATAATTCAAACTATGAATAAACTAAGATGACTTCTTGAATTATTTCATCCTTTTTGAATTTATTTATTTATTTCATTCTTTTAATTTCACTAATTTGTTTTTTCCATTCTAAATTCATTAATTTGTTGTATTTGTTTTAGATTCATGAATGTTATTCATGCTTTCTATAAGATTACTTTTTTTTCGTTCTAATTTTTTTTGTGTTCGATTTTTACTCCAGCCGGGAGTTTTTTAAAATTTTTTAAATTTATTTTTCCATCTTTCACTCACTCTAAGTCATTCTCTCTCTTTCTGACACACTCTCTATCTCCCTCACTTACTTTTCATAATACCACAGTATCTTGTCATAGTCCACATTCACGATAGCTGCAACCTCATGCGGGTAGAGAGCCAAAACTTCATGGAATATTCATGAATTTATTTCCACTACGGTCCTCACGTGCACGAACGATCACGGAAATGCCACATGACAAATTTGAAGCATCCGCCACTTGGGTAAGAGAATTCAAGAATCGTCATTGAATTGCGTCGAGAAATATTACCAAATTTATAACAAGGAAACAATTATCGCATACTGAACACCTGCGAGGAAAGCCTGCTAAAATAATCGAATTAGTCAAAATTCACATGACAGCTGTCGGACGTGAAAACACTCGCATCAAAAATGTCAACGACACTACTGGCAGAACCTACTGGCAGATTTAGACCTCGACGGGATCAAACCATATTCAGACCCGAAAACACATTTTGATTGCCATTAAAATCTAAAAAATTAACGTCCGATCGCTTTGAACGTTCGTTTCGCAAGATATACATTTCGAACACTGGTCCAAAATCTATCCCACGAAAAAACCTACGATTTTCTGCGGTGGTTATCAGTCCGTGTAGATCGGTCCGCTAAACTGCAGTTCGGAATGTTTATTCATAATGCAACACCTGCTACGGGCACAAAATGATCTAAATATTACGGATGGAACTACCAATGATAATACAATATCATCGGAAAGTTCAAGAGTGGTTTACCACCACTCATATGCAAGATATGGAAGAACTCAAAAACACGTGAAATTCAGTTCTCCATTATTTATACATTGACAAATTCACATTCCGATCGAGCTAAAACAATCAGAAATACACTCATCAAATAAATTAAAGGAGCAGAAAACTTTCCCAATTTTTAACGTGATTTTTGCGCGACTGTAACGTCGCGAGAAATGGTCGTATTAAGATTAAAGGAAAAGCATTTCCAAGCTTGACATGGCTTAGTTTGAAATCTTATTATCGAATTTTCTTTCCTTGCCATTGATCGTGGCACAATCAAGAGAAATTTGGCAAACCAAGTTTTTTTTTTAATTTTCCGTTGTTCAGAGTTGTCCCTGGGATTGAGGATTTTTTTTCTAACTCAATCAATAACACAGTCACTTAGCCTAGGTCTTTAACTTCAATCTGATTTTTTGTTTTTTTCTGTACGACAATTTCTCGCGAAGATATCGGCCGGTGAATGATAAAACATCTTTTTTAATTTGATCATCGATATCTAATGAACTGGTTATCGTATAACAAATCGACCGGCAGTTTGGGAGATTTACATCAACTGCGTATAAGGTTTGATTATAGTTCTGGAAAAAAAAAAATTTTTTTACCCTTTGCGTTCACTTAAAAAAGTGCCAAAAAAACCAATTTTGCCGGTTATCTAGAAAATTAATCAGTACTTCGCAAATATTGCTGAAAGTACAAATATTCATGGGCACGACCTCACTGCATCGCCAATAACCCTGTCCAATTTCGAATTGACCCGTTTGTCCACTTTTCTACCCCGAGGACCTTCAACGATAGTTGGAGGAGCACCATTTTTTCCCGGATGATTATTGAGATAGAAATTTTTTTTTACTGAGTTTTACGATTCGGCATTAAATACCCATGAAATTCCTTGTTTTCATTTTTTTTAAATAAGAAAATTTTCTTTTTAATTTTCTTACTTAAATAATTTCAGAAAATTTGATATAAACAGTATCCGTTCATTTTTTATGAGATTCTTCTTTTGCGTTCCATAATTCATCGAGTTGAAATTGATTGCATTGATTAGGGGTTGCCCAGATTCCGCGAAAATCACGGGTGTACGAATTGTTTTTTGTTTTTTATTACAATAATTATCTGATTATGTTAAAAGAGCAAAAGGTGTTCCATCAACTTTCGTTGAAGGTTGCCACTTCGGGGTAGAGAAACGGACAGTCCGATCAATTCGAAATTTTATTTCGTAGTCGAAAATTTATTGAGGTAGCGTGGCACCCACAAACATTCGTACCTTCAGCAATATTTGCAAAGTACTCGTCACTTTTCTAGGTAGCCAGAAAAAGTGTTTTTTTTGCCATTTTTTCAAGTGAATGCAAAGGGTAAACATTTTTTTTTTAACAATAATTAAACCGCATACGCAGTTCATTTAAGTCTTTGAAACTGTTGATCGATTTGCTATAGGATCACCGGTTCATGAGATATCGATGATCAAATGAACGAAGATGTTTTTCTATTCACCGGCCGATATCTGAGAGTAAAATGGTCGTACGGGGAAAATTAAGAAATTTGGTCGACAGTAAAGGATCAGGCTAAGTGACTGTGTTATTGATTGAGTCAGGGAAAATTTCTTGATCCCAGGGACAACTTTGAAAAACGGAAAAAAGGTTGGGAATTTCCTTTTTGCGTAATTTTTCTCGATTGTGGCATGATTAATGGCCAAGAAAAAATCTCCATCATAAAATTTCGAAACAAGACATGTCAAGCTTGAAAATGCTTTCCCATTTATCTCATTACGACAATTTTTTGCGACGTTACAGTCACGCAAAAACCACGTTAAAAATGGAATAATGTTCTGCTCCTTTAATTTTTTTGATGAGTGTATGTAAAAGAACCCATTTTCAAAATAAATAATGGTCAATTGTTTTAATTGATTGATCGTTTCTATCACGAATGTATGGTGCGCATCGAATGCAATAACTTCGCCGTCAAAACTTTTTTTCTGCGCGATTTATTTTATAACTCGCGCAGATAAAGATCAATAAAACACGTCCCGAATATTTTGACTGACTCTACAGTCCTGCAAAGTTTGATCGAAATCAGAGGGGGACACATCCCGCGGTTTCCATGTGAGTCAAGATGCTTCGTAAGCTTATGAGACATAAAGTTAATTCGACAACGGTACGATTTGACAACGCGAAGTGAACAATGTCATCGATGCAATAGTGATTGTAAGTACACGACCGAATTCGTATTTTTTCTGAAATATAGCATCTCGATCAGCGTCTTTAAATAGAGCTTTTTTTTAAACTTTGAACCATAAGAATCTCTTAATAAACATTAAAACGAAAATTCCGATACAAAATGTTGTGCTTCCTATTGATATTTAAAGCCTCTCATTGCCTTTGAAGATTTTCCATTGAAAATACACAGGAAAAATTACTTTTATCTTAAAATTACTTTCATTCAGTAGTATTTAGCTCATCCCTTTCCATACTAGGCTTTTTTAATGAGGGAGTGGCACTTTTCGGAAGGTACCTACTTCTTAAAATTTTTTTTCTAAAATTTTCTAGTTAGAAATTGTTTTTCAAAAAATCGGGTTTTTCAAGTAAAAAATCATGTTTCCTGGCTAAGAAAAAAACTTTTGAAGAAAGATACAACAGCACTTTTTTGTAGAATAGTGTTATTTCCTATGGAAAAATTCGTTAGCAATTTTCTTACAAGTCGATTGTTTTACGAGTTATTCCGGAAAAACCAATCGAAATTGACGAATTTTGGGATATTTTTTTGGGATTCAGCAGCGCAATATTAATCTATTTCTATCGGTTTCTCCGGAACAACTCATAAAATAATCGATTCGTAAAATAATTGCCTGAAAGTTTTTCCACAGGAAGTTAAATTTTCTACGAAAAATTACTATTGTACTTTTCTCCAACATTTTTTTTTAGCCAGGAAACGTTCCCGCTCGGTATTTTTCACTCAGGAAACGTGATTTTCCGGAAAAAAAACTCAATTTTAACTATTAAATTAGAAAAAAAAATTTTAAGTAGGTTCTTTCCGATCGGTGTCACTCCCTCAT
Organism: Sussaba pulchella; assembly: GCA_963971145.1. Lineage (NCBI taxonomy): Eukaryota > Metazoa > Arthropoda > Insecta > Hymenoptera > Ichneumonidae > Sussaba > Sussaba pulchella. The sequence continues at coordinate 8,733,127 of OZ020177.1, read as the reverse complement.
TGGGAAAGGCAAGTATTGATGAAGATGAGCTGAATACAACGAAATGGGAGTAATTTTGAGATCAAAAACTTATTTTCCCTGTGGAAAATCTTCAAAGACGATGTAAGGCTTTAAATATCAATATGAGAGCTAAATTTTGTACCGAATCTTTCGTTTAATATATTTTATGACACGCTGTGCGGAAAAGAACGGTTTTACGCTCACTTCGTTCGCGTCAAACCGCATTTACACACATTGTGAGATCAAAATGTATATAATACTCGTACGAAAAACGTTTTCTGGACTCGCGGGATTGCAACACTCGCCTTCGGCTCGTTTTGCAAACTCACACTCGTCGGAATAGTATATTACGATACAAGGGCGAAAATATTTTTTCTGACGAATGTGAGTTTGTAGCACGAGCCGAAGGCGAGTGCTGCAATCACACGAGTCAAGAAAAGGTTTTTCGCACGAGTATAGTATACATTTTTATTGCACGAGGTGTGTAAATGCGATTCGACGCGAACGAAGTGAGCGGAAAAATCGCATCTTACGCACGGCGTGTCATAAACAAAATTTTCGTAATAGTGTCATAATGTTCTATTAATAGATTTTTATGGTTCAAAGTTAAAAAGAAGCTTTATTTAAAACACCCTAATCTTGATATTGCTCACAATGATATTGTTATCGTCATATCAAAAGTCGTTAGCCCTCAAGGGCGTGTTGAAAACTGATGAATGAATCCAGAAGATGGCATGTAACTTATTCTGAATTAACGTGTCATATCTGTATCCTATAGGTTAATAAGCACTTGAGTTTCAACCTGAGGACAGCCAGAGCGAAGTTATTGCCGGCAAGCATCAGCGCTTCGTGAGCTTGACCGTGTGTCAGACTGCTCACTGGTCGATCATTTAGTCTCGTCACGACGTCACCCGGTTTTAGACCCATGCATTCTGCTAGGCTCCCTTCTGCGACCTAAACAATATACCCCTTCAATATAAGCTCTTAGAAACTGGTGATTGTGGACCAGCAACGCTATTGCAATTGACTGCTCCTGTTGGTTATGGAAAATATCAATGTTCAATTAAACTTGGCCGTTCAATCACCATACTTAAAACAGAAGAAAGACCATTTAGTGCATAAGGACGCGCTGACATCCGAATTCAATCACACAAATTAACACATTTTGCAGGTTTCTCGTCGTAAACGGATGAGTTGTGGATCTATGACGTTTCTAGACCAGCCGACATAGCAGGCTCCTTCTTTACCGAACAACAGTTATGGCTTAGCAGTCTACTTTGCCGGAGAATGACGGGATGGGGACAGTCTACCTCGGGGCAGTCTTACTCCGCGCAGTCTTACTTGGGACAGTCTTACTCGGCGCAGTCTTACTTGGGGCAGTCTAACTCAGCGCAGTCTACCTCGGTGATTTTGACAGGTCTACAGTCCGCCTTACCGACAAGAGATATGTATCATTCCTGTTTGTTAAAACTAGATGCGCGCGCTATCAACCGAGCATGCCTGACGACACGGCTGCTTAGGGGATCTCAACTTGGTCCCTTCGTTCGTAATTGCTATAATAAATGAACAGTACAAAGTTGGCGCAATTTTAAAAACATCTCGTTGCACGGACGGAATTGAAGAAATTTGATACCTATTTAATAATAATTATTATTATTATAATTGTACATAATACTTATACATTCACGATATAATAAATAAGACAGTTTAAATATTAATGAATAAGCGACATTATAATTCCAACCGAAATGGTGGTAATTATATAAAAAGATGTAATTTTGGAGCCATCTGTTCGCGACGACGGGCGCTGGGCGCCGGGCGTCTCGCAGAATAATATGTTAGAATTCTAATTAGCCGATCCTGGACCGATACTCGGCCGAGTGTCGGACAAACATGACTTATATCGTGAATGTATAAGTATTATGTACAATTATAATGACAATTATTATTATTAAATAGGTATCAAATTTCTATAATTCCGTCCGTGCAACGAGATGGTTTTAAAATTGCGCCAACTTTGTACTGTTCATTCATTATAGCAATTACGAACGAAGAGACCAAGTTGAGATCCCCTAAGCAGCCGCGTCGTCAGGCATGCTCGGTTCCCTTGTACAAAATTATTATTGCATACAGTTGGATACGATTGAATGCTGAATCGTTCTCAATCGTTCTCTATTGAGGTATTCTTTTTCCAATCATTTGCAATTGTTCCTAATAGCTCGAGAGATTTTCAATTGTTCTCAATCATTCTTTTTTCAATCGTTCCCAAATGTTTCTTATGAGTCAAGCGTTTTTCATTCGTTCCCAACCATTCCCAATCGTTCCCAGTCGTTTCAATTTTATCAATAGAGAATCAAAAACGATGCCATCTGTCATCAGTATCATAACACCCGAAGAAGAGACCGACATCCAATATTGACACCTGAAGACCGGTTACAGATCTTTGATTGAAGAATATGATTCGTGACGATCCTTCCCCTACTCCGAGCACTTCGGGTGATGAGGTACAATAATTAACAATCATTCTCAAACAATAATTATTGTTCAATAAAAAATAAATGAAGGATTAGTGGTTCTTGTGATACGACTTGATAATATTATTTATAAGAATGTTGGTGGCAATTCTTTGATAACAGGAGAATTATTTGGATTGAAAATTTCTAATGTTCTTTGAAATTTGAGCAACATTGAAAAAAAAAGTGGAACAATTCTGCTCAGAAATAGGATGGACGTTTTCAAATAATTCCCCAAGCCAGCGTGTTGCTACCAATACGCATAACCTATAAATCATACGTCCCCATTGAGAACGGTAGAGAACGAATAGACGGCTTCAATCGTTCTAAATCGTTCAGGACACAATTAAGAAACACAGTTGGGAACGATTGAAAATTTGCTTCAATTGTTCCCAATTATATCCAATAATATTTCTTAAGAAGGGTTGTCGCGCGCGCATCTAGTTTTAACAAACAAGAATGATACATATCTCTTGTCGGTAAGGCGGACTGTAGACCTGTCAAAATCGCCGAGGTAGACTGCGCTGAGTTAGACTGCCCCAAGTAAGACTGCGCCGAGTAAGACTGTCCCAAGTAAGACTGCGCGGAGTAAGACTGCCCCGAGGTAGACTGTCCCCATCCCCATATAAGCATATAATAAAGATACTGACAGCACTCAAATATTGTCGATACACAGTTGTACATGGATTTTATATTGTTATCCTAACTTACGTTGATCCTTAAGATGGCCAACTTATACGACATGATACTTACTTTAATAATCGTGAGTGGCTGCGGAAAGTCACTTCCCCCAACCAATCGGAAGCCCCATGGCGTATTGTTAAACTTCGTGAACTTTATATTTATCACTGACATTTCGTTCTCCATCTGAAACATAAAACATTTAAGGCATATACGGGGATAGCTCGTCCTAAATGTGGCACAATGGATGCGTATCAAGAGTACGTTAGATAAGTAGCGTCTGTTCCCACAACACACTTCAAATTTCAGTCTAATTGGAAGTTCACACCGCGTTTGGTGTTTCGTTTGGTTTATTACGTCAAGTCTTTTCCTAAGGATGGATGGAAAAAGAATTTCGGCTAATGATAAAACATTTCTTTACGAAATGTATTGCTACGGGAGAATGAAGTAATACTTGATAAGCTTTATGGTGAATCGGTCTTTTTGATCCCCACGGTTTATGAGTGGTTTGAAAGTTTTCTGAGTTGCCCCATGAGTACGAGTGGTGCTCAACGAGCAGACCACCCCATCGCGGCTATTTCTTCAGAAACCATTGATATGATCATTGATATGGTCATGCATGATACAAAAGTGATAGTGCGCGTATCGCTAGTGTTGTGGGCATCTTGTGTGTTAATCAAAAACGAAATCGTGTGACGTGTTCCCGGAAAAGTGCGCTGCTGTTCGAACTCAAATCACACGACTTGAGGTGCCGTTTCTTCACTATAGACAAAACATTCATACATGACTACACGCCTGAGATCAAGGGAGAGTCCGAGCAATGGTTGGCAGCGGCGAGTCTGCATCAATGAAGACAATGACCGGTTCTTTATCCGGGAATGTTACGGCGCCCGGCTCCTGTTAGTCAATAATTGTCTTTGACTATTTAGAGAAGAGTAAACTTATTTTGAAAGCATACGTCGCATTCTGATTGCCTCTTCGGAAAACTGATCTGCAAGGAAAACGGTCCCGATTGGCCGAGGAAAAAGTCCTTTCCCCCATCACGACAATGCACTTGCACCGTAATGCTTACCGTTGGACCAATCTTATTATTTTGTTAGGGATAACAACTCGAAGCAGCGTTGGACGAAGTGTATAAGCCTGAAACAAGACTACTCGCTAAAATGAAAACGATTTTTCGGAAAAATTTTGGTGGTTTCCCTTTTTCTCTGAACTTTTAAGAGCCCCCGCATTAGGGTGGGTCAAAAAAATCGACTATTTTTCTTTACTTCGCACTCCGAAAAAAAGTTACTAGACACATCTAGAAAATTCACATTAAATATGAGCTTTTTATTTTAATGGGATGGTCCTCCACCTCGCGGTTTTTTATTTTTTCTGCAGTATTGGAAGAAAACATTCAAATCGCTCTATCAACTGTTCGTTAAAAATATCCCCTCTTATTTCGTTGTAGGAAATTGACCGCTCTACAAGAAAGGTCTCTTACAATTTTTTTGGAAACCTCACTGTTTGAAAGATATTGAAGGTTAAAGTTTGATCAATTTTAGACAAATTTCTGTTTTGCTTATGAATTTTATAACCCATCAACGAAAAATCATTATGAAAGGCGCAACACGTAGTCGTGTAGGAAATTAACTGCTCTACAAAAATGGTGTCCTATGATCATTCGATTGAATTAAGCGTTTAAAAGATATTCATCGTCGAACTTCAATGCACGATAATTATAACAGTTTTTGATTAATAATTCGGAAAATCTTAATTCAGTTTATGAGTTTCAGGGAAATTTATACAAATTTGAGTTTCTATGAACAGAGAAATGTTTTAAACTATTTTTCTAGTTTTTTTTTAGTCGTAAGCATGTTTGATTACATCGAAAAAAAAAATTAGTGCATTGTTTCTGATTTAGAGTCAATGATTTATTAAAACTTGAAAAAATAACGTTTTAGTTAAAAATTTATTATGAAAAGCATTAGTCTTAATGAAAAAAAAATTCAATTTGTTATTAAAAAGTTTTTTTATTAGATTATCAATGATAATTGAATTTTTTTTTCGATGTAACCAAACATGCTTACGACTAAAAAAACTAGAAAAATAGTTTATCACACGCCGTGCGTAAGATGCGATTTTTCTGCTCACTTCGTTCGCGTCAAATCGCATTTACGCACCTCGTGCAATAAAAATGTATACTATACTCGTGCGAAAAACCTTTTCTTGACTCGTGTGATTGCAGCACTCGCCTTTGGCTCGTGCTACAAACTCACATTCGTCAGAAAAAATATTTTCGCTCTTGTATCGTAATATACTATTAAAACATTTTCTTTACACGTGCGTGAAAGTTGCTACATTACTTGTCCCTTTTCCGTTTGAAAAATACGTGAATTCCCACTGTTTTTCATTACCCACTATACCTAACTTCACTCCGTGAGTAATGTGAGCAAAAGCGCACGCTTGTCAGTTTTAACCCACGCCTGAGTGTGCGGTTTACAATAGTGAAGATAGGCAATTGCCTGGCGCGATCTTCATATTTGATGCAATTTCGTTTCCAAGTGATATAACATACCAAGTGGTATACGTTCATCTCCCGTCAACATATTGTGATTATCATTGAAAATTGAATTAAAATGCTTGAAGAAGAATCAAGAATTAACGATGAATCTCTTCCGCCTGAAATCTGTGAAGCAGCTAAGGCTGCAGCTTTCGATACATTCCCGCCGATATCGAAAGAAAAATATTGGAAAACGTATAATCAATTTGAGGAATGGAGGAAAACAAACAAGATAAAGTCAGTATCAAAAACGGTAATGCTGGCTTATTTTAAACGTTTGTCGGAAAATCATGCCCCGAGTACTCTCTGGTCGAACTACTCGATGCTAAAAAGCATAATAAACCTCAAACACGGTATCAATATCCATGAATACGTTGAGCTGGTTCAATTTCTAAAACGGAAATCGAAAAATTACAAGCCGAAGAAATCAAACGTCTTGTCACCCGAACAAATCCAGGCATTTCTGTTTGAAGCTCCCGACGAACAATACTTGGCGATAAAGGTAATTGAACAATAAATTTCATCCATTAGTCAATTCTAATAAGGAATAAATAAATATGTCGTTGATTTAGAAATTCATATTAATGATACCTTTGCTATCGTTTCTCTTGTTTACAGACTGCTCTAATAATCGGAATAGCTGGATTATGTAGGAGGGAAGAATTGTCCAATTTGACAATTGATGACCTCACAGACAATGGTAACTCCGTCGTGATACGAATATCGAAAACGAAAACCGGCAGTGAAAAATCGTTTGAACTAGCTGATGAATTCTATGAAATTTACAAGCGCTACGTAGTTCTACGACCGAAATCAGCAACGACGCGCAGATTGTTTTTGAGGTACCATGATGGTAAATGCTCCAACCAGGTAATTGGCATTAATACTTTCGGCAACATGCCAAAACTTATCGCCAAATATTTGAAATTGCCAGAACCTGAAAAGTTCACTGGACATTCGTTTTGCCGCACCTCGGCGACTATGCTAGCTGATTCGGGAATTGACATACTGACGTTAAAACGTGCTGGCCAATGGAAATCAACGGCCACCGCTGAGGGTTATATTGATAAATCTGCTTACTTCAGAAAAAAACTCAGTCAACGGATCACAAGAACGGTTATACCAGAAACACCGAGCACGTCATCATCGTTGACACCGGCAGCTACGACTACTGGTGTTATTACGTCAGCACAGAACAACTTCGATATTGAAGACGAAAGACCATCCACGTCAATGGAAGTGAATGTCGAGAACACGGAGAATGTCGACATCAACAATATTCTTCGACCCGAATGTCTCGAGGACTTGTGCCAACGACGAAATATTTCGTTTAGTTTCACGAATTGCACGAATGTATCAATAACATTCAATGAGAAGAAGAAGAATTAGATTCAAAAAACAATGTTTTTTACTCTCAATTATAATGAGAATTTTCCGACGGTTCCTCAAGAAATGTAAAATTGGAAGTTGATGAGAGTTTGTGTTGTGCAATAAAAAAATAAAAAATTGATAGTTTTAATACTGTTCATTCAAATTTGTTTTATGCATTTTTGATGGGGGGGGGGCGAAGCCCCCCCCTCCCCTCAACCCCCCTACCGGGGCTTCGCCCCTGGACCGCCCAACCGCCATGCGCGCGCGAACTCGGGCGGCTTCGCCGCCCTCGAAGGTTATTCTCTCCTTCAACAATTGATCTGGTCATCGAAAGCCGATTTGATCTCGATACTTAACGCACTTGTAAAAAAAAATAGTATAAGCTACTCGTGCGTACAGCCGGAATCACCCACTCGTTGCTTAATATACTATTCTCTGTTCACAGAAACTCAAATATGTATAAATTTTCCGGAAACTCATAAGCTAAATTAAAATTTTCCGAATTATTAATCAAAAACTGTTGAAATTGGCGTGCATTGAAGTTCGACAATGAATACCTTTTAAACTCTTAATTCAATCGACTAATCACAAAATACCATTTTTGTAGAGCAGTTAATTTCCTACAAAACTAAGCGTTGCGCTTTTCATAATGATTCTTTGTTAACGGGTTATAAAATTCATAAGCACAACAGAAATTTTTCTAAAATTGATCAAACTTTAACCTTCAATATTTTTCAAGGGGTGAGGTTTACGAAAAAATTGCAAGACACCTTTCTTGTAGAGCGGTCAATTGTCGACAAGGAAATAAGAGGGGATATTTTTAACGAACAGTTGATAGAGCGATATGAATGTTTTCTTCCAATACTGCAGAAAAAATTAAAAACTGTGAGGGGAGGACCTTCCCATTAAAAGAAAAAGCTCATATTCGGTGTGAATTTTCTAGAGGTGCATAATTACCACCTTCTTTTTCGGAGTACGAAGTAAAAAAAAATGAATGAGGAATTGTGTCGATCAATTTTGGCTTCCTCATAGAGGAAGCTTTGGCAAATGTGAAAAATTATCAGGAAGCAATGCGCAAGGTTCTACTTTGCACCCTTGTTCTTATATAAAATTCGTTCGTAAATCGATCTAGTCCAGAGTAAATATATGGTGAATTCCATGTCAAATTTAAAAAGTTGAAAGTCGCATTAAATTTAAACACCAAGATGGATTTTGCCCAAATTCGATACGAAACATATTTTGATAATAGTGCGACTTTGTACCATATTTCGATCCGATATCTCAAAAATTGTGGAAGCTAGAGCGCGCACGTCGATTTTTGAAAAATTTCAAAACGACATAAAATATGAATGGCTTGATGGATTTTGCCCAAATTCAATTCGAAACATCTTTTGATAATAGTGCGACTTCGTACTAAATTTTAGCCAGATATCTCGAAAATTGTGGAAGCTAGAGCACTGACGTTGATTTTTGAGAAATTTCAAAATGACATAAAATATGAATGGCTCAATGGATTTTGCGCAAATCCAATCCGAAACGTCTCTCGATAATAGTGCAGCTTCGTACCAAATTTTTGTCCGATATCAAGAAAATTGTGCCAGCTAGAGTGCGCACACCATTTTTTTGCACCTTTTAAAATTTCTTAAAACAAAAGCACTGCATGGATTTTTTTCCATTTCAGTAACGAGCATCACCCTGTAGTCGTTCAACATTATACTGAATTTGAGCTCGATATCTCTAAAATTGTCGAAGCTAGAGACGAAAAATAAATTTTTGAATTTTTTAAAAATCGCGTAAAAACGAAAAAACTGCATGGATTTTTCTAAAAATTGAATCATGCTATGCGCCGTGAACCCTCTACGTGTGTGAGAAATTTCAGCTTGATATCATGAGCCGTTCTCAAGTTATGAACGCTCAACCAATGTTACATACATACACACACACACACATACATACATCCGGACATGTTTTCTAAATGTGACTTTTAGATGTTTTGGGACATTCTGAACACGTTTTCATGAACATCTCGAAAAAAATTTTTTTCAAAACAAAGCTTCCTCTATGAGGAAGCAAAATAGTCGATTTTTTTGACCCACCCTGCCCTGCATACATGTATTGATTCATATATGCTCGATAAAACCTACCATTGAGCCACCTACGAGATAGGGTGAGGCCTCGAATAGAATATACATTCTGTGCGATTGAATCATTTTTAGGAGCTATCCTACTCCAAAACTCTTGGCAACTTGATTTCCTTGTAATCTTCGATGAACACACAACGTCCGAGTACTCAACATAGTGTTGCACGATAGAACACTTGAGTTTCTCCCGGTCTGTTGACTTTGTATACCAGCTTGTGGTGTTAAGAAATTTTCGACAACTTTAAGAGCGATTTGTGATAGTTGTCTTTCAGATCAATAATATTTGTTAGAATTCTTTGATCTAGAGATTTGCTTCTGAAAATTTTCACTAACGAACAGACTGAGAAAATAGCTGAGTTTTCAGCCATCGTTCTTTTCAATTAAGCGTATCGATAATTCTCTAAAAATTTTGAATGAAAGGGGAACGAACTTCAGCAAAAATGTCCGAATCTTCGAGATCACCACCGCTGACAAGCGCGTGCAATTATCAAACCACCGGACGCGTACCACATCTAAAGAAGTTATAACCCTATCTTATTGAAGAACTCATAGGAGACACTAGTAATCACGGGAGCTTCACATTTACTGACATGATTCGCGTAATCTCCATCCATTTCCATCGGTTCCCAGGTAGCGGACTTTTTTACTGACTCAATGACGTTAATACTAGTCAAGGAACAAGTTCTGATACTCGTTTAAAGCTCCTGATCAGTCTTATAGCTACGTTGCAAAGTTATCATTAAGAAAGAGTTGTTTCTTTCGGCGGTCCCAATGAATGTTTACCAGCTATCACATTTCCTTCGATGACAGAAAAAAGTACGAGTGTTACGTAGAAGCTCTTTTCTCTTGAACACTTTTCTCAGGGTAACACGAGATACGAAAAGTGATAGCCATGCCCGGACATTTATGCATGCTACGCGTCGATACTTTCGTTATTGCCAAGCGATTTCGGCGGAATTTTTCGACCAATATTAGAATAATATATTGCTGTCTACGCCGTCGTCATCATCATTGTTTTCTTATACTTCGTGGCGAAGCCTATGTGCCCGGAGCCACCAGGTGGCGCAAGCTCAAAAGCTAATTCAGTAGATGATCGCAGTAAGCACATGAGGTATACACTAGAGTGGTCCTTATATAAGGCTCGGACAAATTTTGACCCCGCCTCCTCCCAGATTGGCTCAAAATAATTTTAAAAAAAGCTCCCTAAATTGGCAGCTTGCCATCTTTAAAACCGGCCATTTGATGACAGCAGGGGTCATTTTTCCCCTTTGAAATACACAGGATTTATGGACTCTCTAGTAATATGCCTGTTCGGGTCCCTTGAAATCATCTTAAGAATCCAAGAAGTATCTCGCTGAGTCCGTGGCAGCTTTGTGCATGAACAAAAAATCTTACGGTTTGACTTTGAAATGTCTTATGGGTCGTTCCACGCCGATATAAAAAAATGTTTTTCGGTTTTTTCGTATTTCCGGATAATTTTGTCACAATAATTTTTAGATTTTAAATATTAATCTTAAAATTCAAAATACTGATCTTGAAAGCCATATTGGTAATTCCGACTTCATTCGTTTTTGCTTCCTCATAAAGGAAGCTTTGCGACGGTCCGAAATTTTTTTTTCGAGATTTTGATGTCAATAGGTTCAGAATGTCCTAAAACATCCAGAAAACACATTCGGAAAAAATGTCCGGATGTATGTGTGTGTGTGTGTGTGTGTGTGTGTGTGTGTGTGTGTGTGTGTGTGTGTGTGTGTGTGTGTGTGTGTGTGTGTGTGTGTGTGTGTGTGTGTGTATGTAACTACCCTCTAAAATTCAAACGTTCATAACTCGAGAACGGTTCAAGCTACCGTACTCAAATTTTGCACACATGTGATGCCTTCTAATATCTATGTAATCTGTTAATTTCGCAATTATCGACGCACTTGTTCGGCTTCGACAGCGTTTTGAATTTTTCAAAAAATGTCTGTAGCCACGCTAGCGTCCGCAATTTTTGACATTTTCGGCTAAATAGTTTTTGACATATAGAATTGAGTACAAGAACGGTTGGTATTGCATTTGAGCCGAATCCATCAATAACTTTAGATTTTATCCTCCTTTTTGCTTTATTCACATCTTATATACACCTTTTTTGCTCTATTTGTCGTTAACTTCAATCAATCGAACCATAACTCTCTGCAAGTATAGGATGTCATTGTGTTATAATACATATCAAATTTGGCCGAGATCGGCCGAACGGATCGAGTTCTAGAGCAATTAGAAATTTCTAAGTTCCAACCCCTGCAAATTCAAAAACACCAGACGGAACGTGCTCAAATCCATACACACGCTCAAACTAGCCGTCAGCTTAAGTTGTTACTAGATTCGATGGCAATTAAACAACGCGCTCGAATTTTGGGACACATAGAATTTTATATACGTTCGAGTCGGTTTTGATACGGTTGGAAGGATCTACGGACATCCTGTATAAAACAAGCTACAAGCTGAAACTTGCAATTAGCTTCCCCTGAATTTTCGATAGTGAACGGAACTTCCTTTATGAGGAAGCCGAAGATTTAAAAAAAAATAATAAAATAAATCGAGAGATGCTTCCTCATAGAAGAATTTCGTGCACTATCGAAAATTCAGGGGAAGCAAATTGCAAGTTTCAGCTTGTTTTTTCTATCTTCGTTTTTCCTCTAGTTTCCGAATAAACTTATCAAAAGAAAATTCAAAATATCCGATGTCATTCTCACGATTAAAAATACTGGTCTTAAAATTTATATGGGTCAAGGGGGGGGGGGGGGGGAGCGGGTCAAAATTCGCCCGAACCCTTTATAAGGGCCACTCTAGTATACACGCACGAACGCACGTTCCGTCGCCTTAAGACAGCTCCATACGTCAGTCTTATTTGCATTACCGGTTGGGAAAACATTACACTGTAACACTGAAGCATGTTCTATATTAAACTACGTATTTAGAACTACTACGTACTTATACTACGTACAAGAAAATTCTTGGTTCGGTGCGTCGAAGGTACTATTCAACCGAAGGTTTTTCGGATATCGCCAATAGAAAAGCGCGATGTCGAACCATTCGTAATGTTAAACGTGTCTCGCACCAAACCTGGGCGGGGATACCTAACCGCGCTTTGATCGGTGAACAGTACGGCGTGTGTTGCAATATAGTAGCATGCAGGAGAAATGCCCCGACAACACCCTCGGCATAGGAAACGATGTCAACCTAAGCTTTGCCATCGACAATTAGCCATCGTTCATGCGCTCGAAACACCAACTCACCGTGCACGCTACACTGAACGAGATAGTAAGGCTCCGTCTATTTACTGATCGATTCTATTTCCGATCAAGCAACGTTCTCGTTATTCGTTACCGAAGCGCCGAGAACACTAGCGTGTGAATACACTTATCTGTGAAAGGGAATACACACCCTTCCCGCGTAAGATTATCTAGCTGCAATACATAAATAAAATACGAATTAAACTTTGCGAAAAATATAATTATGTATGTGAATAATAATTTTCATTATTTATATTTCTCATGAAGAAATTTGAACTTCAATTATCGTCAATTGTTGATACCTTTGACAATTTTTTATGAATTTAATATATTTAGTGAAAAATTTTTGAATTTTGTAGTCTCGACAACAGGGTTGTAAAATTTTCAATGGAAAAAAAATTATATTACTCATTATTTTACATAACTAACGTAGTTTTTTTTCCATTACTCATTATTTTTAATAAGTAATATGAATTTTTTTCCATTACTCATTATTTTTAATGAGTAATGTAAATTTTTTTCCATTACTCATTATTTTGAATAAGTAATGTAGATTTTTTACCATTACTCATTTTTTTAAATGAGTAATGCACATTTTTTTCGGTTACTCATTATTTTTAATGAGTAATGTGCATTTTTCCCCATTTTTCATTATTTTCAATGGGTAATGTACATTTTTCACCATTACTCATTATTTTTAATGAGTTATGTAGATTTTTTTCAATTATTCATTAAAAGTAATGAGTAACGGAGATTTTTTTCCATTACTCATTAAAAGTAATGAGTAATGTAATTTTCTTCCATTATTCATTAGAAGTAATGTCAATTGTTTCCATTACTCATTACTTTCAATGGAACCTGTTTCGGTACCCATTACTTTTAATGGAACGTTTTTCAGCACCCATTACTTTTAATGGAACGTTTTTCAGTCCCCATTACTTTTAATGGAACGTTTTTCAGCACCCATTACTTTTAATGGAACGTTTTCCAGTACCCATTACTGTTAATGGAACGTTTTTCAGTACGGATTATTATTAATAAAATTTTACAGAAAAAATGTTTTTTATCAACATTTTGTATTTATTTTTTTTCCTTTTTTTTAAATTTATTTTTTTGTCATTAAAAAATTTTTTTTTCTGGATTAAAAGTATTTTTTAACCACAAATAAATAAGGTAACCACAGATTTCTTCACGGCCTTTGATTCCCCTGATTTCCCGATACATGCACGGAAATATGGACTTCAGTGCAGATGTCAAGGCTTTTAATGGTTAATGTAATTTCGAATGTTTACTATTTCGGCTCATGATTCGAATCCATAGAAAACTCGCTAGGCTTCATTGAAAAAAAAACAAATATTTTTCAAGTGTATATTTTATCGAATTCAATATAACGTAAGCACAAATCGTGCTTTCCAATACAGTGGACAAATCGAAATTGCTGCAACTTCTATTACTATAACTTATGACAGAATCCATGACTTATGACAGAAAAATATAAGGATTAAGCATTTTCTAGATTTGACTCTTCGACTGCATACGGGGTTAAGTTGATCCCATTTTTTTTCAATTGAAAAAAAAAAAATTCCTCAAAATTTTTTTCACAATAATAAAAAAGACGTGAGTCCCATAAGGACTCTCATGGTGATGTGTAAACATCGCGTGTATGTGTATTATATGTACAGTTCACTGCAAAGGAAGGAAGGTAGGAATGAAATTGTATACATTACATTTTTAATATTAACAAACAATTCTTTATTCGCTGGATTGGTTTTTTCGTAGAATCAACGCAATTGGCTTATGATAACTGAAGTAAGAGACATATACCCGAGACGTTAACGTTTCTAATTTTCGGAGGAAGACTGCATCGATGGTCGTTCCATATCGGTTTGTAGAATCATTTCTATCGGAATTCATTTTCAAATCGAAGTTGATTCCGAATTGAATTTCAAATTTCATTTTGATTGAATTTTTCGAATCGAGTCGATATAGATGCGATCACTGATCAATATTTTCATTGACATGATTAACCTCAAGTACATTTAGATAACAATTGAAGAAATATATATTCACATATCTGGAATACGATAAGATCACGTTGCATAGACGATGTTCAACATGAGCATATCATCACACTGATAATTTATTAAAATATGATTTATTTACACTCGATAATTTTTGGCAGTACTTACGATCCACGATTCACGACTCACAACACTTATACACCACAGAGCAACTCGACCATCCCTTCGGTGCCTCAGCTGACGCACACGCCAGATTTGTTGTGTTTGACATACGTCGCTGGGCCATCACTGTTTCCATGCGGTCGTTTCATGTAGAAATTTGGTTATACCTCGGTCATAATGTATTCCCCTTCGGTGTTTCATCCCATCTCCTCTGAGATTAGTCTACTAACAAATTCGGTTTGTCAACCCACCTTTTCTGAGATAACTCTACAGACAAATTCGCCTATACCTCGTGCGTGACGTCAGACCGTTCGGTTTTTCGTCCCATATTTTCTGAGATTACCACCGTATGAAATTTGGGGGGGGGGGGGGGGGGGGGGGAGGCGAGCTAAGATGTTTACACATCAATAATGAGTAATGGGAAAAAATCTACACTACTCATTAAAAATAATGAGTAATGAAAACGATAATGCATTACGAAAAATAATGCATTATTTACAACCTTGGTCATGAATTTGAAATTCTTAATTCATATTAGCCCTAAAGTGTACATATGCTAACTTTAAATTCATTTTATGTCACCGTAATGTCATACAGCGACTGAATCGCCATAAGTACGAGTGAGATAGCGCCATCGCAAGTGGTCAGAATTGCCGAAAAAGTCGGCAAAAGTACATCAAAGTCGAAATTGTAACAAAATTTGGAAATCTCATGATTACGAAATCACTGATCATCAATCTGAACTCAAATTTGCAAAATTCAAAATAGAGGATCCAATATGGCAGACCGATTGGACAAAATGTTCTCGAATTTGAGTTAAACTTCGTGTACGTATATTTTCGAGATTGATGATCACGAAATTCATGTCGGAATTTCAAATTACAGACTCAAAATAGGTGATCGGTAAAAATGAAAAATTTCCTCAGAGTTACACGTCTCACATTCAGGTTTTGAATGTTGTTTGTCGTAAATACATTTCAAAAAGTGGATTGATGGAATATGGAGCATGAATTTTAGAATTTTCTTTTGATCAAACGCTGTAACACAGGTTATTAAAACAGATCTGAGCTTTATACATCCAGTCTCGTCCTCTACCACGTCCACGAAACCATCGGTACACAGAAACCTCGCCATAGCTTCAGGTGAAAAGCTTTTTCTTTTTTTCTATCAAGAGACGCGGTAGCGTCTCAAGACAAGTACATTTACCTACCTTACCGGCCTCCTCTCGAGACACGACCAGCAGAGATGAGTAGGGAGATTGGTACAGAGCCGTATATCATCAATTCCGGCTGCTTCTCATTCGTTGGTCGTGCAGAGGCGACGCCTCGTGGTCGACGAGGAAAAGACGCCGTCGTTTTTGCTTGTTTAGCGTAAACTGGGTAGCCGAAAGCAAATTCTCGGCCGTATTGAATCGCTCGCGTACAGGCATAGCTCGGAGTAGTGTGTGTGTGTGCATGTACAGGAAGGCCAGCTAGGAAGTATTGTAGTAGAAAGGAGGATTTTCGACGCCGCCGTGGCCGTGAACGCCGTGAATATCTCGTTTCGACCAGCGTCGTTGTTCGTTGCCGCGCAACGATGAGCGAGCGTTGATGTATTTCCCTTTACAGTTTCCCAGTACATCGATGTTTTTGCATTCATTTCTAACTCATTTTGGTTATAAGTATATCGCGTATTCTGTGAAATTTATGTTTTTGAACTAAATTGTTTAGCATATCATCGAAAAAATAAATCTTCATTGATAGTGTATATTTATGTAAAATTTCCGAGATAAACGATTATTGCAAATATTGATTTGGATTGAACACAAACTCATGAAAATTATGTTTAACCGGTGAAAAGCTTATAAATATTAAAACCCATTGATATTTTCGGTAAATATGTCGAATGACGGCTCCACCTCGAAAGTGCTCCTTTTATAATAACTTAAGAACCAGCAAAGATTTTCCGTGGTTATTAGGCTCAAATTACAGATAAACATGAAGAGGTTAGGTGTGAGAAATTTATAATGGAAAAAAAAACGTAACTTTGTTCATAAGTTAAAGTCAAGATAGAAAATTTGGGAATAATCCGATTTTTATTCCAATCGACATAACATGCTATTTCAGTACTGAATAATGGAAATATTTTTTTCTTAATATCAATAAATTAAAAAATTTACAAGCTTTCCAATGGTGGTTTCAGGAAGTTCCTAGCGTCTTTCACCTCAAAGTTGTCGACGTTGAAAGACAAGTGATTTTTACGGGCACGCTTGTGGCCTGATAATATTCTCCGGCAGTGTATAAGATGAATAATTACTGTTTTAATATTCTATTTTAATTTTCATGTCATGATCAAAAGTTTTTTTTTTAGAATAAATGTAAAATCATTTCTCATTAATCAATGAATTAATTTCAATTATCATTCCAAACTTCACATCCTTTATATATTCCGACTAGCCGAGACAAAATATCCACGGCCTCGCAGAAAATGTTTTTCCGTAAAATGGGCACTCAGTTAGCTGTTTATTGTAGATATACACTGGGCAAAAAATGGTAATTATGCAGTATCACGGCTTTTCCGAATTTAAAACTTTTTCGAAATTTTCTTGTTCGAGGATGTTTGTTTGATCCCCTAGATGAAGAATCAGGTGGGGGAGGTCAGAAAATGTTATTAGAAATATTTTTTTTCAACGTTTTTTTTCGAAATTTAAAACTTTTTTTAAATATATTTGTCTGAGGTTTAGGGTTGTTTTTCCGTATCATATACACGTGCACATTAGGCCGGCTTGAAAAAAAAAACTTTTTTTTTCTTTCAATCAAAACACATTCACGCCAAAGTATCTTCCATCAAGAGAATCGTGTCCAAAAATGAGCCCGATCGGACCATTTTTAGGGGTCGCGCAAGATTTTTCTAGTTTTCCCAATTGATTAACATGGGAAGAACGAAAAGTTTTCATTCAAAAAATCGTAGCTCCGCCAATTTTATAGGTACATTGATCCGGTTAGTTCCATTTAAAAGCTCTTGAAAAACCGCTTAAAATGGCGTGCGGACCTTTGGGATCCCATTGCAACTTCCATCAATAATTTTGTTGTTTCGTAAGAAATTATCGACGGAAGTTGCAATCGGATTTCAAAGGTCCGCACGCCATTTTAAGCGGCTTTTCAAGAGCTTTTGAATGGAACTAATTGGATCAATGTACCTATAAAATTGACGGAGCTACGATTTTTTAAATGGAAACTTCTCGTTCTTCCCATTGTGGTGCCCCGCACTTTTATTGAATTTTATTTAAACAAATTAAAATTACATGCAAGATATAATTGTTCCGAATCAAATAAAAAATAGCTTACGCCAAGTAACGGAAATACGGCATTTCCGTTACTAAAATATGCAGACTGTAAAACAATAGATCATTCACCCCTGCATTTATTTCGCAAATACGGGGGTCGCTCACCGAAGCAACCCCGAGGTCAATAAACGATAATGCTGACAACACCGTCAGCATTAAAATAAACTCTCGGACGGGAGTCGTAATGGGCGACATAGCGACCATCCGAGAGTCAGTCTTAAGTTAAATTTCGAAGGAGAAACTGCCTTCTGCACGACTCCCGAATCGCGGGATTTAGTCATACGCGATCCGGTCAACATCGATGTTATAGTAACATTCATACTGTGTATTAATAATTGTATTCCGTTAGTTTTATAGTAGTGATTAAACTAATCGTTAAACCATTTGCTTGAATTCTAATTCTTTGTGGCTGGAACCCACAATAAAAAAATAAAATAATTGTTTACCCGCTCCGACACCCGTTCCCTAGTGATCACGTGGTGTACCGGCACAACAATTTGGTGGCAGTGGTGGGATCCTGCCAAGTAAACTCAGTTTCAAACGATTAAAATCAGTGCTGTGTAAAAACTGTGCTTCGAAACGAAACACACTGTGCCACGTTACAAATAGTGACAGTGATAGTTCGATTTCGAATTGGATTACTACGGGGCCTCAACGGAGTAAAGTGAGCACTGAACTTCACGTCGCAGAAGCCCGGAATCCGCCGACTCAGCAGCAGCCGAGGACGAACCGGACACCGCACGACGAGGAAGCTGCCGCTCCACGGACGACCAGGACAGAAGGATGACAACAGAGACCTTCCTCCTATAAGTGACGGTTTAATACATTGCAATTACAAATAGTCAAAGCCTAGTCCCGCGTCGCTCCGTACAAAATAGTTACCGGTCCGTAGAAGCAATTTAGAAAGAGGGGGTAGAGTCAAACGAAAAAAAAAATGGCAGACAACGGTTCACAAATCTCTGACCACGAGTCGCAACAAGGGGGGTCAGGAGACCCTCCAGAGGGAGGGAAGACCGTCGCCGAACTAGCAGCGGCGCAAGCCGCGATAACCGCAAGGATTAACCGGGCGTTGGGTACCTTACCACCCTCCGGGACACCGCCACCTGCGGACGGGACTCGTACACCCCCGAGAAACCCCGACGATCGCCACGGGGTAAACAGACGACGGGGTACCTCGTTTGCCGAATACACAAATAACGGTTCGGAACACGAGTTTGATGACCCCATAGATATTTTCTCGCGACCTGTCTCGGGACAGATGGTAGAGGATGACATAGCAGCCATGGCTCGAAATGCAGGCCTCCCTCTGCCGAGGCCGATAACCGCCCCCGTGCTCCCTTCCGGAGAAACGCAAAACAGGGTTCCCCCTCCTCCGCGTCGGCATACTCAGAACCTGACGCCGCCGGACGACAGCCGTCTGGACGAGCGCGATGCTGTTGCGGCCCTGCAACGCGAGCTCGACCGCCGCCGCGCCAGATTGACGCAGGTCAGGCCATCGTATCGGGGAAGTACCGCAGCCACCCTCCGCGAAGTCAACGGCAACCCTGAGGAACTGATTAGGGCACTCCAGTCGCAACTGAGGGAGAAAGACGAGGAATTACAACGGTACCGAGCCGGGGAAGATCCGCCACGGGGCCGAAGAAATTCCGCAGATCGACGACCGGGGATGATGCCCCTGTGGCACGCTCTAAAGTATATAGACGCGTCTCACGGAGGCAGCGCAGACGAACTGCAATACTTCCACCGGTCCTGCGAGACCGCGTGCCGACGGGTGGATTATGAAGAGCACAGCGGACTGCTCGAAATGGTCCTCGGAAATCGGATCAAGGGAAGAGCGGCAATAGATTTAATGCATAAAAATATATTCACCTTCGCGGAACTCCGTACCGAACTAGAGGGCTTGTATGGACAGAGAAAGTCACTGTCAGCCCTGCAATTGGAGTTTAACATAGCGCGTCAAGGACAAGGAGAAAGCGTCGCAGCATACGCGACGCGAGTAGAGACGATCACGTCTCAAACGGTCAATAGGCTGACCGAAAACGAGTCCCAGAAAGACGCGCAAGCAATCGAGGGATCGACGCGGAAATGCGCACAAGCTACGTTCGAAAATGATCTCACGGGGCAGGTACAAGTGCTCGTGAGAGCGCGAAACTGCGCAACCCTCCACGAGTCCGTAGTAGCAGCAGTAGAAATAGCCGAGGCTATCAACCCGACGGGGTCCGGGGCGTCGAAGGGCGAATCTCAACGGAAATCGGCATCGACGCAGCCCAAAGCCGACGAGGAAAAAACCTGCTACACCTGCGGCGAGCCGGGGCATCTAAGTCGGGACTGTCCGCAGAAACCCAAGCGGACAACCCTACCACAGGCAGTCAAGGCCGTGAACCAGATTGAACTCTTCTGCAGGTATTGCAAAAGGAAAGGACATGCCTACCAAGAGTGCAGAAAGCGCCGACGAAACGAGCGCAAAACCAGCGGCAGTGAAGATGAAAAGTCGCAATCCGACGAAGGAAGGTCCGACGACGGGCAAAGGGGCGGACGCAAGCGCTTATCGAACACTGATACGGGGGTAGACGAGAGGCAAACGATAGGGACCCTGAGCCTTCATACGTTGACAGTCAGGTCCGAGTCAACTCCGTTGCAAACGTTTCCGGTCACCCTCCCCGCGAGCAGTGCGGCAAACGATTTCGTTATCGAGTCACCGGGCGCCGCAGACGGTGTGTTGACACTGAAGGCTGACACCGGAGCGCAATGCTGCGTTATACGAGAGAGCTGCCTGCTGCCGGGTACCGTAGTCGACGAATGCAACGTCGAACTCGAGGGAATATCAGGTCAAAAATTCAGGCCCAAGGGCGTAACACTACTGGCTCTTGGGGTGCCAGCCGTCATAATAAAGCACCCATTTTACGTAGTGACAAAAACGGTGTCGCTACCCGTCCAGGGTATCCTCGGGATGGACTTTATACGAAAACATAAAGTCGACATTTTCAGAGGAGACACAATAAAAATTTACGGACACGTAATGCCCCTGTTGAACGGTGCATCCGGAGTATTACAAGAAGCGCGCAGTGAGACGATAGTGCGCACTAAAACGGCAAGCAAATTCATAAGCCTTGTCGAAAAACGCACGATAACTCTAGATTCAGTGATGGAGTCGTGCATTACGCCCCCGGCGGGTAAAACAAGCCTGATAAGCCCCGCAAACGCGAGCAAAGACGTTCGCGTGGTGCAACAACCCCACGTGCAACCAGAGCCAGCGAACGATGACACGGCCAAGGTGCCAGGAAGACGTTCAGTGCACACGAACACAGAGACAGGAAAACAAAACGCAGAAGCCGACGCTTCAAGCCGCATCCACGCAGCAATAGGAGCTCAGGCACAAAAAAGAGCGAGAAGCGCTCCACGGAAGAGGGACAACGCTAATCAGCAGGATACAGTTCCTCTCGTCACTGACCCACCACACCCCGTCCAAGAAGACAACGGGAAGCGTGGGGCCAGTACGAACGACCGCGTAGAGAGACGCGACAAGAAGGACAGCGCGAGGCCCACGAAGTGCGACGGAGCAACAGTCAGGGCAGCTAGCGCATCGCCCACCAAGAGAGGGGAGCGACAAGGACAACGGAGACGGCGAGACGCCCACATCGCGCAAGAGCGACAGAGACGGCGAGACGCCCACGCCTCGCAGGAGCGAGAAGGGGAACGAAAACCCCACGTCGCGCGAAGGCAACGGAGACGGCGAGACGCCCACATCGCGCAAGAGCGACGGAGACGGCGAGACGCCCACGCCTCACGGGAGCGACAAAGAGAACGACAACGGCGCGTCGCGCAACCCCCTCTCACGGTCCGACAAGGGTTAAAGAGACACCGTGGGGAGGGGGAAGTACACCCCTATACGCGCGGAACGTCTGAGGGGGCAAAAATAAAAAAAATAAAAAATAAAAATAATATTCCTTATGGACCCATCTTAGCCGTCAAGTGAAGGAAAAACAGTAAGAATCGTAACGGTCATTCGACGATACATGAAAGACTAATTAGGGACAGGTATATTGGCTTTGACTGGTAATTGCATTGTAACCGCCCGAGGTTTCAGCGTTCGGACGGGAAGGAAGGTCACCCAGATGGTCTCCGACGACTATCTTCCCCCCGGAAACCTCACCCTCTCCGACATCGGGAAGTCATCGACCAACGCAGACCCAGTGCCCCCTGTGCCCCTAAAAAATTAAGAGACAATTTAAGAAAAAAAAAATCGAATATCACTTTGCCCTTCGCCCTCGGTACGGGAACAATTGTCGTGATAACATTAGCCTGCGCCGTAGCCTGCTTACTATGTTACAGACGTCAGCAGAATTCCTCGACGTCCCGAGCTACTACCGTATCAGTGAGTCTCGGGGTCACCGGACTACAACAGAAGCAGACGGCAACAAGAGAAGAACGGAAAGAGAGACCTCCCGCCAGACAGCTGGCTCGATGTTAACCCCGTCACCCGACAATATTATTGCCCACCAATAACCGTTGCGAGGACATAGAAATAGAATAGACCCGTAAAAGTAAAGTAAAGTGGAGTAAAAATTAATTTCCGCTAAAAATAAATTTTTACTTTTCAGGGGGGAGGGGTGTGGTGCCCCGCACTTTTATTGGATTTTATTTAAACAAATTAAAATCACATGCAAGGTATAAAAAATAGCTTACGCCAAGTAACGGAAATACGGCATTTCCGTTACCAAAATATGCAGAACAATAGATCGCATTTATTTCGCAAATACGGGGTCGCTCACCGAACCCCGAGGTCAATAAACAATAATGCTGACAGAACCGTCAGCATTAAAACCAACTCTCGGACGGGAGTCGTAATGGACGATAGCGACCATCCGAGAGTCAATCTGTAGTAGAATTTCGAAGGAGTGAAACTGCCTTCACCACGGCTCCCGAATCGCGGGATTAAATCATACGCGATCCGGTCAACATCATTGTAATAATAACATTCGAACTGTGTATTAATTATTGTATTCCACCAGTTTTATAGTAGTGATTAAACTTATCGTTAAACCATTTGCTTGAATTCCAATTCTTTGTGGCTGGGACCCACAATAAAAAATTTAATTAATTGTTACCCGCTCCGACACCCGTTCCCTAGTGTTCACGTGGTCTACCGGCACAACAGCTGGAAAGGTGCTAGAAGTGAAGGTGAAGGTATTTGACGGAGGAGGAAGAGTAGGCGAAGGAAAGAAAGGTGGGACGGTGCCGTTATACGGCTGGAAGAAGTTTTAGAAAATTTGAGGTTAGCCCGAGAAAAGGGAAGTTATGTTTCGAAGAAGCGACGGGGACGCGGACGAGAGTGGCGCTGACAGCGCCGAGACGGATTTGGGGTCGGAAGAGGAGGCGAGACCGAAGGAGTCCAAGGACCATCGGTCGGTAAGGTCGGGCCACCTGCAAAACGAGGCAGGGGCCGACCTCCGGGAGTGAAACATAAAATACAGCAAAGCGACCCGTCGGCAACAAGAATGGAAGCATATGTTGGAGTATTCGGCAAGAGGGGAAATGTTTTACGATCGCCGGTCGGAAACACGGGGGTGATGAAAGTTTTGATACAAGGTGAGAAGGAGGCAAGGGAGGGAAACCAGAATAGCGGAAGAAGCGGGGTCGAAGGGACTCGGCAGGTAGTGGTGGGGGATGGAATCGGAATCGCGAACGGCACACCGTGCGAAAGAACTACGCAAGAATCAGGGGGCGGCAGGAGCCCGTGAAAGCGGGCAGAAGAGCTAACGCCGAGTTCGGTAGAAGAGATGATTAAGGGCCTGCATCTGAATTTGATAAAAGGCTTCAAGGAAGTAAAGCAGGAAACGCAGAAGGTGATCAAACGGGAATGCGACCGACTATGGAAAGAGGTGCGCGTGGAAATAACTGATATGAGAAAAGAAATGGACAGACAAGAAAAAGAGTGGAAGAAAGAAAAAAAACTGCTCAGGTCAAGAATAGAAGCGTTAGAAGAGAAGTCTAAAAACCAAAGTAGAGCGTCGGACGAAAAAACTATTCGAACCTGGATGAGAGAAGAAATCGAGAAGTTTACGAAGCGACAAGCACGGACAGCCCGAGGATACAGGAGGATCAGACATGGTTTAAGCGAATCGAGGAGAGGGTTGAGAAGATCTCAAAAGAAAAGAATAGCGAAGAGACTGAGCGAATTGTGGCAAAACTCGACAATAAATTCGAAAAGGCGGAGAGACAAAATAGACGGCAGAACGTTATCATCAAAGGGGCGGAGTTTAACGTGTCTGTACCAGAACTGAGAAAGAAAGTGGAAAAGTTCTTCGAGGGAACGCTGCAAACGCAGATCAGAGTGAAAAAAGCGGTCACAATAAGGAAAGCAATTGGAGATTCGAACAACAACGGTGGGGACATGATTCTCGTTCATCTCGACTCACTCGAAGACAAAAAGCGGATTATGATGAAGAGAGGTCTCCTGAAGGGAACAAGAGTCTACATCGACGACGACATGACGAGAAAAGAACGGGAAATCCATAGGCACATATGGGACCTCGCAAAGGAATTTGAACGTAAGGGAAGCCGTGTTAGAAGAGGATACATGAAGCTGATGGTGGATGGTAAATGCTGGAGGTGGAACGAGGGGCGGAACAAGCTAGAAGAGCCACATTTTCTGGATCGACGTGAAGAGAGCCAAGGGAAGATTAAACTTACTAGTATGGGACATAGCGGGTACAGAAAGACTAAGTGAGGTGAGGAGTTGTTGAAAGATTACGCAGTTGTTAACCTGCAAGAAACTTGGTTGGCCAAAGTCAGACGGGAGTGTAAAAGTAAGCTTAGTCAGAAGTATGAGTGGACAACGAAACTAGCGAATGGAGAGAGCGTAAAGGGGCGAGCAAGAGAAGGACAAAAAGGGTAAAGCAGAACTAGTAGAAAGGATGGACGCGTTATTTGCGAATTGTAGAGTACAAGGCGAAGGGGAACGTAAAGAATGTAAAGAGTGGAAAGAATGGAAAGAATGCGAAGAGTGTATAAGATTCACAGATATGTAAAATATGTAAGACGGTCAAAATTCTAAAGCCCTTGGGGCAAGAATGGTGATTTACTCATAAAAAAAAATATCGAATTGCTGTAGAATAATTGTTACACAAACTCGTTTAGGACACCTCCTCAAATTGAAGAGTTTGAATTATATCCACTTTTATCAAATGTCACCTTTTGTGTTTTCTACGAAAATTTATGCTGACATTTGGTCATAAGGGGGGACGTGTAGCGTCCCACACATTATCGAAGCCTGTGGGTAGGTAACCCACCAGACTCCGCTGCATGGAAAAGGGAAATCCCCTGCATGCCTCGGACGAAGGATAAGATAGCCCGTCGCTCCCTACCACTAGCTTCATAGATAAGGGCAAAACGCGTCTTAGAAAATAAGAAAGTAGGAGACGGTGTTTTCGAACAATAATGAATAAGCAAAACTACCCTCTTCGACCCTGTTTAATCTTTTGTGTGGACCCGAAACTGTATAAAAGGGCCACATACGCGTCTCATAGTCAGTAAGAATTCATCCTCCGACGTCGTTACTTGTAAAATCATTTTGGGCCCAGTCCCAACGTATAAATATTTTTCAAAGTATTAAAATAAATTCAAGAAAAAGGACTCTAACGTTTGTAAGTTTCCTCTGTGTTTTCTCCCGTTTTCTAAACTCTCTTTTCGTTAGTAACGCGTACCCACGCGGACTTACATCCTTCCAATTCCGAGAGTAACGCGTACGCACGCGGACTCTCATCTCCTAACCCGAAGGTAACACGTATCCACGCGGACCTTCATTAAATCCAAATCAGAGAGTAACGCGTACCCACGCAGGCTCTCATCCCAAATCACGGGAGTAACGCGTACCCACGTGGACTCCCATTCTTTTATTAAATATTTAACGTAGTTTTAGATATAAAGGTAACGCGTACGAACGCGGACCTTCATTACACACACACACACTAACCCATATATACATTTTACACTTTATTCCCAATAAATACCTTATATATATCAAAAATAACTTTTTTGGAATCAAATCGTCAGCCCGTATCCCTGACCAATTAGCATTTGCTAAGGTCAAAAAAGGGCACAATATATTGTTACTCCGGACATAACAGTATCGAAATCCGAGAGACGCTATTGGCTACGTACGACTAGCGTGAGCCCTATAGCGAATTTCTTCTCCTCAAGCGCTAACCGTTTTGTTTCCGCAGGCGGCGCGGTGGGGGTGCGTGGGAAACTCCTCCGCCGAGGCATCTGGCAGCACTGGGGTCTCTCGAGTTGTGCCCTCCTGGTGACTTCCTGTTTGAAGTTGTACGTTACGACAAAGGTGCAGAGTGGTTACATTTTCGAAGTTTGTTTTTTACTATCGTAGAATGGCCGATACTACATCAGATAAGGTAAAATAATTCGGATCGGTAGCATCTTCAGACAGTCTTCATTCATCACCGTGATTCGTAGTATCCCATCAAAAATCTTTTCCCTTGCCACTTTGTCCGATTGCGATAGCAATCCACATTAATCCGAAATATGTGCGGTTAGGTTAGTGCGCTTAAAGACCGGCTGTTCTTCGGTATTGCACCAGTATTGCTTGTATTTTACGACGGTTCCTTCCAATGTGGTAATCATGTATACATAAAACAAGTTCAGAATATTTAGTTGCTGCTGTCAGCATTCGGAGTCTACTTTAAGCTGAAGGAGAAAATCGATGAGGCTACGCCGAAATTGTGACTGCAAGCGTCTATAACCCCCCCGATTTTCGTCGAAAATGCATCTCCCTACGACCGTCGTATTATAATTTATTTTAATATATGTGATTACTCATTAGAAATAACGATATCAATCGTGAAACGTTATTGTAACAACCAGAGTTGTTTCATTTTTCTTTCCTCACCTTTGATGCTTTGTCGCCATTGATTTGTTCACAATTTTGGTCATATAAATCATGAAGAAAGAAAGAACTTACCAATGACAATAGATAAATTGGACATAGCAGAAACACGTCATGTTTTATGAATAGGCTAACAGAATGAATGTAGTATCTGTAGCCTCTAAAAGTAAAGTGGTGATTCCAGCTAAAAAAATTCAATTTACCATTCTGCTTTGATTGATGAGTCTGTTCTTGCTACTGAAACGAATATTACATTTATTTTGTTCTTTGCAAGGTCATATATCTTAAAAGTTTACCAATGCTAGCATGGGAGCTGAGGTAAGCCCAGTAAAGAATAGTCAACAGGTTTTTCAATTATTGTCCCGACTATTACATACCAGAAGAGCGTCAGGTACTGGTGGGGATGCTTAAACTTACAATTATGTACCACATCATTCACTGACTAATAAAATGCAATTTTCTTGCAGGTTCAGGAATATAAAGACTCTCTTAAAACGAAGGTATCTAACGATGTTTTGTTGATCAATTCTTAAGTTTATTAATTTTTAACTTTAAGGCCCAGATTCAATTTCAATAATTTCTAAAATGATCTACTGAGTTCTAAGCAATCCAATATACCATTATGATATTAGATTTTGAATTTAAAAAAAAATCAAATTAAATATTTTTCGATGCTACTTTTTTTATCAGGCTGAGCATCTACTGTTGAAAGGGTTTCCAGAGAAAATCGTCAAGCTGAATGAGCTTTTGGAGACACCCAATTTCTACAATAGAGATCTAAGAGAGGTTCATCAAGAGCTGGATGTGCCCATTCCAGATCCCATTTTGCTGAATCATTCTGAAGATGGACCCAAAAGTAAAAAAATCAAGCTAGATAATAATGCAGATGGCGGAGCAGCTGCTGGAACTAAAGTAATGATCTTGCCCACTGGGCCTATACCCTGCAACAAACCACTTTGTGATATAATTTGCATAGCCAAACCATACATACTACAACTCCTAGAAGACTCAAATCTCGTAAGTATTTTGGAAAGAAATACGGTACTAAAGATTTGATGTTACAATCAAATTTTCTTGATTATTCATTCCAATTGCCGGTATTAGGTACGGCTCTGTAGAGCCTGATTTGCTAGTTTTATTCTAACCAATGGTGTTAATGATAGTAGGTTGCAGAAACTTAGGATTGTAAGTAGGACTTGCACATAGCCACGTTAGAAACGTAATTGAAGGGGTGCAAGTTATTTGCAGAACGGATTACTTTTTCAGAGTCAATTGGCCACTCCTGCATAGCGCCAGCCATGTTCCGAACAGAACTTTAGCCAGCTGCGCATGTAGTCAGGAAGATATTTATATTTTCCATCCCTTGGGTTTGCTTTGAATATAAATTCATAATGGATAAATCCAAATGGGATGCGCTTAAATAATTGATATGTTGCAAGCAACAATACATTTTTGTCTTAAAGCAATAGAACGCAACCGCCGTCATAGACGAAACAATTAAAGTCAACATACTATTCAATAAACGTGTACTTAATACAGAAGGAAAAGCCATTACTAACGATAATTCCAACTCGAATGTATGCTTCATAGTTGAAGATGTGGATTTCATTCATGATTCCCAAAATCGAGGATGGCAACAATTTTGGGGTATCGGTTCAGGAAGACACGCTCGCAGAAATCCAATCTGTAGAGAGTGAAGCTGCAGCGTTCTTCGACCAGATTTCCAGGTATCCCAAATTACATCTTTGTAATTTATAAGTGAATTTCGTCCCAGAAGTGATCGCATACAACTCACAGACAATTTTTTCAGGTATTTCATCTCAAGAGGGAAAGTGGTGAGCAAAGTGGCGAAGTATCCACACATCCTTGACTACAGACAAGCAGTTCAGGAGCTTGATGAAAAAGAATTTGCGAGCTTATGGCTTGTTATGAGCGAAGTACGAAATCGATATTGCTCACTGCACGATCTGGTGATCAAAAACTTGGAGAAGATAAAAAAACCACGTACTTCCAATACGCAATGTTTGTATTGAAGACTGTATCTCGGCTGTACCACGGCAATCCAGAATCACACAAAAATCAGAATTCCAATCGGATGAGAGGACAGCATGAAACGTACCAAGACAGCTTTGACCCCGAATCAAACAAAACTCGTTCCATTACACAGTTAACAGAATCGTGAAATACCTTAGAAGGCAGTATGCGTTTAACTTTTTGGATTTTTACTACATTCAATATACTACTGGGATACAATACTGATGCCACAAGGAGTAATGTTATTTTGTGTTCGGTGCTTGATAAATTGTTCAACTGGTATGAATTAAAGTCGCGACCAAAACCGAGTACCTTTGTCAATGCTTCAATCTATGGTTTTTTGATACTTCCCTCAACCTGAAGACCCCTACCATACCAATCTTTGTAGCACTGTATTCTGTTTTTGAATAAATAATGGAAAAATAAAACAACTTCGTCTTATGGAAAATAGATTTATCAGTGACATGTAGATTCAATATGCAAATACTTGTCTTACTCCACAACATTGGATCACCATGTCTACGACTGAGACTTGGGGCGTATATACTTATGTTGTAAGCGTAATATCTATAATTTGATATTTACACTGTGATACCGACTGAAGTCGGAATGCCTGCAGCACATTAGACTTTTCCGGAAGAGTTTTTTTGTAGTGCCTCAGACATTCATTTCTTTTCTAATAATAAATGTTTGATGGAATAGGATTTTTTTTTTTTTAGCCTGGTTTGGCTCGACCCACGATGGGGACCTGTGCCACTCTCTTCAATGGAATAGAATTGGGATGTTCGGAATCTCGGACCTATATTCTCCCTCGCCCAGTGCTGCCAGATTGAGGGGAAGCGAAGATTTTGAGAATTGAGAGACCCCCACCACATGGTTTTATTGAATGGCGCGTCAGTGCTGCCAGATTGAGGGGAAGCGAAGATTTTGAGAGACCCCCACCACATGGTTTTATTGAATGGCGCGTGAGGAGAGGCAACTCGCGCGCGCGCGTGCAATAGTGTCGCTGCCGTCGACATCACTCTGATGCTCTGCCTTCCTCGACGCGCTACATTTGAATTGCGTATATAACTTAGCCGACCCGTCGATCCGATTTCACGAGGAAAATTTTTATACTCATTACTATCATTTTCGAACGATTTTGTTGGCATTTATTTACTTAAGTATGACTCGCAAATAGACGGACTCCGTAAACCTAGTGTTAATAATTGGACGGTCAACTGTAAAAATATATTTATGGATGAATAATGGAGAAAGATATATCAATGTATAAAAAATGTCAATATACAAGTAATGGAATAAAATATGATTGCAGTCGTTTGCAAATAAACGATGTCTCACATTTCTTTCCGGAAATTATACTTATATTGGTAATAGAAAATCGTAATGCATCGTGTATTTCCCAGGTCCCAACAACAACAGGTAATCATCAAAAATCATAGAATATGGAAATGTTAAATGAAAAATACTGTGATTGACGAAACTCAATTTTTTTTAAATGAAACGAAATGAAATAAAATCGTTGACGTTTTTGACGAGAATATTTTTCAATCGCCAAAACGGCTAAAATAATGAAATAAAAGATCACAATTAAGTTCCGAATAAACGAATATCACAGATTTCTTAAGACGATATTTTTTACCATCGAAAATAAATAAACAATTAATTTCTTAATCTTAGGTTAATAAATAAATAAATTTTTTTTCTTGCCATGACAATTCGATTGGGGGATAATCAGAATAACGCTATTGGCTGCGCCAATCTGTAGCTGTTGCAAGCCGCGTGAGGTCGCGTCGGTAGCGGCGCATTTGGTCTGTGGAGGGGGCATCAGAAAACGGACACGGGCGGGCAAATCCGCCCAATCTGGCAGCTCTGCCTAGTGTCCCCAAAGAAGAAAGATTTACATGGAAGAACAGGTCCCATCTTAGATTTTGGCACGAAAATGTAGTGTTGCGTTTCGCCTATAGTCAGCGCGCCGGTACATCAGTAGGACAAACACAGAAAGACCTCAAGGTCAACCTACATAAAGTTAGCCGATCGAAGGAACCGATTTGATTTCTAAAAATTGCAAATAATTGTCGGTAAATTGTCGGACCAAAACCAGAAATTGTCGGACCGTCGTTTACTTGTGAATAAATAAACAAATTTGACCGTCAAGTTAGCCGAAAATTTTTAAATATCAACCAAAACTAATGGTTTTGGGGTTTAATCGATGGGGAATTTTTTGTCGGAGACGAATATAACAATAGAATAATTTGTCGGACCTTATTTTCCGAGATAATCACAAAAAACTAAATTGGGTCATGCAGATGGCGCTGCGGGGTCAGCTTCACGTAGTTTTTTCTTAATAACATAGACAATTCTCAACGGATTTACATAAAACAAAGCCCAATCAAATGAGAAAAAGCCCCTCTAATTTGTCGGACTATCAGCGTAATTTGTCGGACGTTAATTACGAAATTACGGATTTTGATAGTTTTACGGGTAGTGCTGGTTGCGTCGTTTTCCTTAATAAAATGGGCAATTCCCAACGGATTTACACGGAACTGGTCCTAATCAATTGAGAAACGACCCCTTAAATTTGTCGGACTATCAGCATAATTTGTCGGACGTTAATTAGGGAAATAAAGATATTAATAGTTACGCGGATAGTGCCAGTAACGTTGTTTGCCCAACTTATCCGAGAGATGGCGCTGCGAGGTCAGCTTCACGTCGTTTTTTCTTTATAACATCGACAATTCTTAGCGGATTTACATAAAACCTAGCCCTATCGAATGAGAGAAAGCCCCTCTAAATTGTCGGACTGGCAGCGTAATTTGTCGGACGTTAATTACGGAATTACGGATTTGAATAGTTTTACAGGTAGTGCTGGTTGCATCGTTTTCCTTAATAAAATGGGCAATTCCCAACGGATTTACACGAAACTGGTCCCAATCAATTGAGAAACGGCCCCTCAAATCTGTCGGACTATCAGCATATTTTGTCGGACGTTAATTACGGAAATAAAGATATTAATAGTTACGCGGATAGTGCCAGTATACGGACAGTCCCTATATCACTTACATCGAAGACGGTGGAATTCGTCTGCACGACGCATGCGAGCGTCCATATAAGGTTTCAAAAAACTAACGCATGTGTCTCTGATCTCAGAAGGGCCACCCTTGAGAAAATAGCAGCAGCGACGAAGGCGATGACACCGGCGCACGTCAACTAGAGGCCCCGAGCGGTCACAATTTTGGCGCCCGCAAACTCAAGTTGTGAATAGATGCACAATCGAAGTGCAAGAAAACTCTCATAAAAGGAGACCAGTGGCTTAGTGGTTTCGTTCTCGGTTCACACGCAGTGGGTCCCGGGTTCGATTCCCGCCGACACCAATGGAAATTTTCTAAGTGTTTTTCTGTGCTCTCCTGGGCCGCGTTCTGAAACCGAACTCGAGTACAACTCGTTCCTTCAATATCTCTCTCGCTCCACCGCAATCTTCGATGGCGCTATCTCACTCGTACCTTACTCGAGTTGACTCGAGTAAGGTTTCGGAACGCAGCCCTGGTGGTTCGGAACCCACCTTAAAAATAGTAGGTCCACTGTATGATAGAAATATCTTCTGAAAGAAGTGAGTGGCACAGGTCCCCATCGTGGGACGAGCCAAATAAGGCAAAAAAAAAAAACTCTCATAAGGTTATCCTGCGGCCCCACGCGGCCTTGCAATCCACTCAACGTTGAACCTGCCACTGTATGCATATCTATCTACTACACATCGATGCAACGCCATATAGTTCGGTCGATTGAATGAACTTCATCGATTGATACGACCAGTAGTAATCATAAGTAACGCGTTTTCTTTTAATAAAAATCAAAACAATATCGAGTGTACCCAGAGGGATTTTCCTTCAAAGTTCGTTTCAATTGCAAAGCGTACTGACGACTTGAAAGGCACAATCCGGATATTCGAGTTTTGTATTATTCACCTCGTCCGTTCTATCGAACCATCACCCTGGCAATCGTTATTGTCACTCTTTACAGTTGCGCCTGAGCATGTCCTTGGAAGTGGTTGGAAGAAAGATTGCCTCGTTTATATAAGCTGGGCTTGAAGGCCTTATATACGGAATTTCACTGATTTTCGAGAGTACTTTTCTAGACGAGGTTAAAAAAAATGACGCATATATTGACAACATTTTCTTTACAGATTATTTATGCACATGGTATGTGTATGTAAAAGAAACCAGGAAACTTAATAAATGGCGGAGATATTACATAATAAAGCAATGTATTTTTTTGAACCTTGTGAAAGTTCTAACTTTTTAACGAAGATTCAGATCGCTTTGAAATTTTCACAACATATTCTTAGTATCATCACCTATAGTGTGAACCACAGAAATAGAAATTTCAATAACACAAAAAAAATAAAGAATAGAATACCGACAGAAAATGGAGTAAAAAAAATGTTAGTTTAAAATTTTTATTATAATAATTTCTTTTTTATATTGTTGGTTAACACTGAAGATACATTCATTATGCAATTATAAATATGTTCATTCTTTTCAGACACCCACATTGATGCAGAGAACTTCCACCATTAACGCGCGAGCAAAAAAAAAATACATTGCTTCATTATGTAATGACTCCGCCATTTGTTAATATCTCTGAATATTGTTAATATATGCGTCATTTATTTTTAACTGCATCCCGAAAAGGACCTTCGGAAATCGACGAAATCGCGTTTATAAGGTCTTAAGACGACGGGAATTTATAGTAAAATTCATCAATTTGTCTCAGAAAAAAAAGCTTCTTCTCAGGATTTGCTTTGGTCGATCGGATGCTGCCCGAAAACTTAGTAAACGTTCGGGAACTATCTGTAGCGTTCCGGTGTATCATCCACTCGAAAAAAAGTAAAAAAATGAACCTTTATGCGTTTTTGTTTATTTTATTAAGACACTTATATCTATAGATACATTTGAATACATCACAGTTTTCAAAACAAACGAGACACAGTACGAATAGAGGTAATTAAGTGGAGTGTATGGTAACGCATATCCCAACTACCGCTGTTTTTTTTTCCTCTGGTCATCCCAACAATACCGACCCTCAAGCCTCTACCTGCCGGCCACTGCCCACACCCTTGTCCACATCCGTTATCCTACCTACTCATTTGCGGCTCTTCGCATTGCTTTCTCGCTTCTAAGATGTGACTTCAAATCAACAAACATCCGTCTTATCCCCGTATTTCCCGTTTTCCGACCTTCGTTATCTCTTCGCTGCTCGCTCACATCTGCCTACTACTGTTAACTAATTTACAGCAGCTATCCGAGCTAGACAACGATATCTATACCTCCCTGTTTTCATGAATTCTCCCGCTTTTACCTTTACGACGATCTCCCAAATATCTTGCAGCTGTCCTCCCACTGACCCAACTTGCCGGCCGAACATTCTCATAAAGGCTGCTCCTTGAGCATAGATAGTCCGTCTATTTCCAGGAATCATACGCGTGACTTTGTAACGTGTGTCTCCAGTGGTAAATAAAAGGTTTAAGCATGACTACCGTGTCATCATCTCGTTACTACCGTGCTCCACAGCCGAGTTGGCTGCCCAGCTAAATAAAAATCCTAATTGAAAAGTCCTATTCATCACAGTATCCATTGTATCGAGTGCACGATGAAAACATAATAGATATACCAACCACGGCGCTGTCCATAGGGCGCAGTTTATTTTTTCAATTTATCAAATGTAGTCACAACTAACAGGTGAGCAAAAAACAGGGAACTAACTCGTCAATATCAACGTGGCTTGCGCAAGAAACATTAAGTAGGAATCTCTTAGAAGGAAAGCTGAGTGCATACTAAAGTGCGAACTCTCGTGAAAATCATAACTGTGGATTTGAAAAATAACGCGGATCTTCTACTAGACTGCTTATCACAGGTCCTTCTATGACGTATATCCAAGCTCACCCTTTGTTTACTCGTTTGATGACTCAAACAAAACTAAGATACGTTTATATGAGATATTTTTTTAAATTGTTGACGTGTTCTGTCAGCTCAATTTATCTTCGGATACGACTCCGGGGATTCACGGTCGCTTTACCGAAGAGAGTTGCTTCGATAATAAAAGTAATGGTAGCACATCCTAGACTGATTCCAAGAATTACAAATGCAAACCTCAACTGTTCTAAAGTTAGTACTTCCACTTCCGGTTCGGGCTCAAGGTTTTCGTAGGATTTAATTGATCTAATTATGCTTTTGCGTTCTCGACTATACAGGGTTTCCATGAGACCACTAGCCGTTGCGCTCCGATAAATCTTATTGACCCTTTCTTCAAGGGGCCAATCTGGTCGGATAAGAAAACCCCCATACACATGGCCTATAGATTCCCGGGATACGTGCTACCCGTATTTGTATGCTAGATCATATACAACGACCGCGACGCTTACACAAGCAGTTTTGAAGTCGCGTAGTACATCATGTAAACAGTTGGGACCCCAGATTCCAATGTAACGTCCCTCGAACGCTTTATCGTGAAAATAAATTCGGAATTCCTCCGGGCCATATGTCGTGTTATTAGATCGAGCAAGGTCTTGCATGGTGTCGATGGTTCGTAGTCGCACGTTTTTTGTCGGCAGTGCCGCACATTGTCCCGAATAAATTCCCGGGACACCCACCACAAGTATGAATAAACTCGCTAAGTAAATCCTCGCAGCCGTCTTATGGGGTATCCTTCGAAGTCCCGCATTACAAACGAGAAGAACAAGATCAAGAATTGACGGGATCAGAGGTTTGCCCAGATAACATTTGATGAATAACAGCGGTATCATTAATAGGACGAATACATCGACACGTGAACTTCTGTCGAAAACAGAAATTATCTTGTCGGTGTATTCGTCTCATTAATCATAACGCTATTATTTATTAAACTTCGTCTGGGCAAACCTCTGATCGAGTCAATTCTTAATCTTGTTCTTTTCGTTTGTAATGGGGGACTTCGAAGGATACCCCATAAGACGGCTGCGAGGATATACTTAGCGAGTTTATTCATATTTGTGGTGACTATCCCGGGAATTTATTCGGGAAAATCTGCGGCACTG
The DNA here is from genome assembly GCA_963971145.1 of Sussaba pulchella. Taxonomy (NCBI): domain Eukaryota; kingdom Metazoa; phylum Arthropoda; class Insecta; order Hymenoptera; family Ichneumonidae; genus Sussaba; species Sussaba pulchella. Next base: position 8,697,094 of record OZ020177.1, on the reverse strand, counting down.
CTGACAAAAAAGTGCGACTACGAACCATCGATACCGTGCAAGACCTTGCTCGATCTAATTACACGATATATGGCCCGGAGGCATTCCGAATTTATTCTCACGATAAAGCGTTTGAGGGACGTTACGTTGGATTCTGGGGTCCCAACTGTTTAGATGATATACTACGCGGCTCCAAAGGTGCTTGTGTAAGCGTCGCGGCCGTTGTATATGATCTAGCATACAAATACGGGTTGTACGTATCACGAGAATCTATAGGCTATGTGTATGGGGTTTTTCTTATCCGACCAGATTGGCCCCTTGAAGAAAAGGTCAATAAGATTTATCCGAGCGCAACGGCTGGTGGTCTCATGGAAACCCTGTATAGTCAAGAACGCAAAAGCATAATTAGATCAATTAAATCCCACGAAAACCTTGAGCAAGCACCGGAAGTGAAAGTACTGACTCTAGAACAGTTGAGCTTTGCATTTGTAATTCTTGGAATCGGTCTGGGATGTGCTACCATTACTTTCGTTATCGAAGTAGCTCTCTTCGGTAAAGCGACCGCGACTCCCCGGAGTCGTATCCGAAGATAAATTGAACTGACAGAATGGGTCAACAATTAAAAAACATTGGCCCTCAAATTTTACAACACTCGTGGTCAGTAGTTACCAGCACCTGCAACTGGGTGAAAGCTCGGATAGAATTCATAACCCGTGACTTGTCACAATGCTGCTATGTGGCTGTTGTTGATATGACGATGTTATCGAAGTACGACAAGACTTCATTACGATTCTCAACGATATCTTTCCGAGCAGGTGACTCCATGGGTCGCCCAGTGAAGTGATCATTTTGGGACGAGCCCATTGTCTGGTGCACGAGAAGACTGATGATTCATCAAACGATTAAACAAAGCGTGAGCTTGGATATACGTCATAGGGAAACCTTGATGAGCAGTCTAGAAGATCCGCGTTACTTGTCAAATCAACAGTTGTAATTTCCGCAAGAGTTCGCGCTTCAGTATGCACTCAGCTTTCCTTATAAGAGATCCCTACTTAGCAGCCAACTCGGCTTCGGAGCACGGTAGTAACGAGATAATGACACGGTAGACACGTTTAAACCTTTGATTTACCACTGGAGACACACGTTACAAAGTCACGCGTATGACTCCTCGAAATAGACTGACTACAGATGCTTAAGAAGCAGGCTTTATAGGGATGTTCGGTCGGAAAGTTGGGGTAGTGAGAAGACAGCTGCAAAATATTGGGTAGGTCTCGAAGTTCATACTCTCATTAGTCCGAAAACGTATACATAGATATAGTGGCGTAGCTCGTTGTACCGCGTGAAGTCGGTTATTTAGGTGTAAAACTATATCTATGTATACTAGTTCGGCTTGAAAAAAAATCTTTTTTTTTCTTTCAATCAAAATACATTTACGTCAAAGTATCTTCCATCAAAAAAATCGTGTCCAAAGATGAGCCCGATCGGACCATTTTTAGGGGTCGCGCAAGATTTTTCTAGTTTTCCCATTTGATTAACATGGGAAGAACGAAAAGTTTCCATTCAAAAAATCGTAGCTCCGCCAATTTTATAGGTACATTGATCCGGTTAGTCCCATTTGTAAGCTCTTGAAAAACCGCTTAAAATGACGTGCCGACCTTTGAAATCCGATTGCAACTTCCGTCGATAATTTCTTACGAAACAACAAAATTATTGATGGAAGTTGCAATGGGATTCTCAAAGGTCCGCACGCCATTTTAAGCGGTTTTTCAAGAGCTTTCAAATTGAACTAACCGGATCAATGTACCTATAAAATTGGCGGAGCGACGATTTTTTGAATGTAAACTTTTCGTTCTTCCCATGTTAATCAAATGGGAAAACTAGAAAAATCTTGCGCGACGCCTAAAAATGTTCCGATCGGACTAGATTTTGGACACGATTCTCGTGATGGAAGATACTTTGTCGTGAATGTATTTTGATTGAAAAAAAAAAAAAAAGTTTTTTTTTCAAGCCGCCCTAATGTATACGTTTTCGGACTAATGAGAGTATGAACTCCGAGACCTACCCAATATCTTGCAGCTGTCCTCCCACTACCATAACTTTCCGGGCGAACTTCCCTATAAAGCCTGCTCCTTGAGCATCTACACTACCGCCACGGAGTATCAGACCACTTACCGCGTGTCCAACCAAAAACCAGTCGCGACTTAAAAAATAGTAGCTTCCTCAAAAATAAAGCTACAGATTTTCCATGCAAACCATTGCAAAACTTACTTAATTCTGCGTTGAATGAATCTCGACTGATTGTGAGTGGATTCGGACTTCTGTATCCCGAGATATCACGTGAGGAAGACAAAAAAATAATTCCGATTTCGACAGAATTTCCGGCCTAACTTTGACCCATGGCCGGTTCTAGGAACATTTGTTTGACGATCTGAAAAAATTTAGGAAGCACCGTTGAAACTTCAGCTCTCGATACGTGGAAGAAAAATCAAAAAATCGGAACGGCTTTCTGAGATATCAACTTATATGTGTGAGTGTGCAGAATCTACATGACGACCGGCGGCAGCCCGATTTGGGGGTCTCCGCGAGCGCTTCGCTTACCACGCCAGGGCCGAATATGAAGTAGAGGCCCTCGTGGGCTACTGTTACTCTACTCAAAATTTTTATTCTTGATTAATTTTCAGTATACTCACTAAATTATCTTGCAAATGTTCTGGGCACGAGTAGACAAATATAATGTGTTCAGTATATTAAAAATTAATCAAGAATAAAAACTCTGAGTAGAATAATAGTAGCCCACGCGAGCCCCTACTAGATATTCGGCTCTGGCGTGGTAAGCAAAGCGCTCGCGGAGACCCTCAAGTCGGGCTACCGCCGGTCGTCTTATAGATTCTGCACGCTCACACATAGAAGTTGATATCTCAAAAACCCGTTGGATTTTTTGATTTTTCTTCGACGGATCGGGAGCCAAAGTTTTAACGGTGCTTCCTGAATTGTTTCAGATCATTCAAAAAATTTTCCTAGAACCGGCCATAGATCAAAGTTAGGGCAGGAAATTCTGTCGAAATCGGAATTATTTTGTTTGTCTTCCTTACGTGATATCTCGGGATACAGGAGTCCGAATCCACTCAGTTATAATCCATTCAACGCCGAATCAAGTAAGCTTCGCAATGGTCCGCATAGAAAATATGTAGTTTCATTTTCGACTGAGCTACCATCTTTCAAAGTTGCGACTCGTTTTTGGTTGTGCGCGTGGTAAGTGGTCTGATACTGCGTGGCGGTAGTGTATAGTCACTCTATTTCCAGGAGTCATACGCGTGACTTTGTAACGTGTCTCCAGTGGGAAACAAAAGGTTTATATAACGCAGCCGTGTTTTCCTCGCTTGTCGGGACGTGTTCGTGGAGGCTAAAGTAGGCGTTTCCACATCTCTCGACTGTTGTTATGGTAAACAGACCAATAAAACACACAAAAAAGTACTAGTAAAATAAAAGTCCGTCAGTCATCGCTGTTCAGCGGTCGGAGAGCTTTTTTTGTAGATCTATGTACCGTTTGTTCAGTGGACCTCAACACCATGCCTATATGTCGATGATATACATTGAGTTGCATGCAGCTCGGAAAAAACGGCTTCGTTTTATAAAATATCGTGTGCACCTTGGAGGGTGGCCGTTTTAATTTTCGTGCGCTGAGCTAAAAAGGCCCACTTTCCCTCCTTGGTACACAATGTACTATTAAACGTGTCTACCGTGTCATCATCTCGTTACTACCGTGCTTCACAGCCGAGTTGGCTGCCCAGCTAAATAAAAATTTTAATTGAAAAGTCCAATTCATCACAGGATTCATTGTATCTAGTGCACAATAAAAACATAATAGATAGACCGACCACAGCGCTGTCCATAAGACGAAGTTTTTTTTTAATTCATCAAATATAGTCACACCTAACATGTGAGCAAAAAACAGGGAAGTGACGCGTCCATATCAACGCGGTTTGCACGAGAAACATTAAGTAGGAATCTCTTATAAGGAAAGCTGAGTGCATACTGAAGCGCGAACTCTTGCGGAAATCATAACTGTGGATTTGACAAATAACGCGGATCTTTTAGACTGCTCATCACAGGTTCTCCTATGACGTATATCCAAGCTCACCTTTTGTTTACTCGTTTCATGACTCGAACAAGACTAAGATACAAGTGTCATAAGAAGCACAACAATCTCAATTGGGAACAACAAATGTTCGTCCCAAAATGATCATTTCGCTAGTTGACCCATGGAGTCACCTGTTTGGAAAGATATCCTTGAGAATCGTAACGAAGTCTTGGCGTACTTCGATGACATCGTCAAATAAACAACAGCTACATAGCAGTATTGTGATAAGACACGGGTTGTGAATTCTATCGGAGTTTTCGCCCGGTTGCAGGTGCTGGTAACTACTGATCACGAGAGTTGTAAAATTTGAGGGCCAATGTTTTTTAATTGTTGACGTATTTTGTCAACTCAATTTATCTTCGGATACGACTCCGAGGATTCGCGGTCACTTTACCGAAGAGATCTACTTCGATGATAAAAGTAATGGCAGCACATCCTAGACCGATTGAAATATTTTTAAATGCGAATCTCAACTGTCCTAAAGTTACTAACTTCCCTTTCACTTCCGGTTCTTGCTCAAGGTTTTCGTAGGATTTAATTGATCTAATTATTTGTATGCTAGATCATATACAACGGCCGCGACGCTGACACAAGCAGTTTTGGAGTCGCGTAGTACATCATTTAAACAGTTGGGACCCCAGCTTCCAACCGAACGTCCCTCAAACGGTTTATCGTAAAATGAAATTTATGATGCCCCCGGGCATGGTTTCAATGGTTCGGAGTCGCACGTTTTTTGTCAGCAGCGCCGCAGATTGTCCCGAATAAATTCCCGCTAAGTAAATCCTTGCAGCCGTCTTGTGGGGTACCCTTCGAAGTTCCGCAGTACTAACGAGAAGAACAAAATCAAGAACCGACAGGATCAGAGGTTTGCCCAGATAAAATTTGACGAATATTGGCATTATCATTAATACGACAAGTACACCGACATGTGAACTTCTGTCGAGAACAGGAATTATCGTGTCGAGCTGTGATTTGTGATCGGGATACTGAGTCGAAAACGGTATCTCGGATTCGTAAACTGGATAGGCGGTATCGAAATTTTCAAAAGCGATTTGAATGGCAATATTTAGCATAACGCCACAGCATCCACGACTGACATCTGCTGCGGGACCGTATGCCTCGTTCATACGATAATTCAAGACATACGATTGGAGCGGTTCTATCCGCACCGTCCACTCTGCATTAAGCGAACTCATGAGAATCTGAATGGTAGCGTTGTGCATCCGCCTCATAAGCGTTATGTTGGATTTGTCGCCGTTGGACCCACCATCCGAAACCCACCAGTTCATGCCGTGGCCTGTCACGCCGATTCCGTAGCCGCCAAGATTTTCGGTTTTGTCGAAGTCTAGTTCGTTACACAATGACTGATCCGCGTGATATTCTCGCACGAACAACGTCCAAACATGAAAGTCCGACCCACTGTAAGCAACCTTTTTTTGCCAAGGCACGAGCAATTCACTCGTATAAGGCTTGAAAGTGTAAGTCAGGCGACCTCTCGTTTGGTGGAGACTCATGAATTTCGAATTCAGCAGATCAAAAAGCCACGCTTGGTACAGTATGTCTGCAGCAGTGGAACATCCGTTTCCCGGCTCATTCAAGCCGATGAAGAGAAGCGAAGCCATGAGCCACCATTTCGTCTTCTTGATTCCTTCAAGAGTTTTGAACAATGACTTTTGATCAGCTCCCGTAACCACAAGAACCCGGAGCTTGTGTCGAAATCCGCGATCGATCGGATGGTGGCTCTCGAGCCTTGAAGTCTCGTCGATTAATGTTACCGGAATAACAGTGTCTCTCGATAAGATCTCAGCCATAATACTCCGAACTGACGGCCCAGCAAGTCCCACGGTCCCGAAGCGATCTGCGTAACATGATTCTAGGATGTGGATCTAAACAACAGATGATAAGTCATCACATTGCACTGCGCGTGTATATGTAGTAAAGGAATCAGTATAGGAAACAAACATACCGATGCCTTGACGAGTGGCGATTTATCCAGTTTGGAAGTCTCGACGATTAATCCAGCGAAACATAGTTTCGTAACAAGCACCGAAATGCAAACGACCAATTCAATAAGCTGCATTGAGAAAAGAAATTTTCTCGCCGTATCAAAAGGACGTCCGATAGCGCTTCCGTTTGTGAAAGTGATACACCATGGCCATGTGCATTCAACGGCTGTACAACAAATAAAGTTATGACATTGATAAGTGAGTCAAAATAAGTATGCAATTCTACATCAACATTGAAACGTTTGACGGTAAATTAATCCAAGTTCGGGGAATCCACAAACTTTTCTTTGAAGAGCTATTTTTAGCAATGCTGGCTCCCTATTAAAGGAACATCCGTGCATATACCTTCGATTTACGATAAACCACTCATAAGTTTTAACTTGCACTTGTCCCCCCCCCCCCCCTTGGATTGTGAAACAGCTTAGATTTGAGCCACTTTAACCAGCTGAAAAGTCAAGGCATTTTTACCAAGTTTATCGAAATCAGGTTATCATCGGATCCGCCTGAAATATGTACTGAATCTTATTGATAATGAAACGTGATAGAAACATTAATTGACAATAATTTTGTCCGCCCCTCGTCGCCTTCCGGAAGTTGAAACTGCGTAGAAAATGTTCTCATCTCGTAACCGAAATTGGTCCATGTGTTCCATCCAAATTCGAGAGAAACTGCAAGTTGAAACTTGCTGACTACTTTCGCTGGATCTTAGATAATGTACGATCTTTTTTATGGGGATCTCTATGAGTAACGATTTTTACCAAATCTGGCTTCTTCGTTGAGGATTTCGTACATTACCAAAAATTCTGAGGTAGCAGTTTGCAAGTTCCGACTCGCAACTTGTTGCCCCCCTAAAATTCCGTCCGTTCTACCAATATTCATTACATTTTGTACATAGTACGCCTAAACGCGATATTTCCTGCGTAAAACAAATTGGGATGAGATTGGTCGAAGGTGACATGATTAGGAACGAAACGTATATGTTGCAAAAAAATCAAAATCTCATATAAATTAAACTTTTCAATGGATTCAGCCCAAATGCAATACTAGACATTCGTTAGCATTATTCTTTTCCTGGAAAACTATTTCGATCGATGGTTCGAAGTTTACGGTACTGTATTCTTCGAAACATGTAAAAAAGAAATTCGATTTTGTTTTTATGTTACAATCGCTTGCCTCTTTAGTCAGTGCATTCATCAAAATCAAACGTATCTCCAAATGATAAGAGGATAAGAACGGGTACAGTGCCCTCCGCCCGCTGATTAATGCCGATATTCATTTTTATAGTGATCACTATTACGAGTGATAATTTGACCACGCGTGGGTCCTAAATAAGTAACCCTCAAGGGGTGAAAATCAATATTGAAAGTTTCGAAAGAAAAAGATAACTCCCGATTGCAACTTACGGCGATAATTTTGTTATTTTGTAAGAAATTATCGATGGAAATTGCAATCGGATTTCAAAGGTCTGCATGCAATTTCAAGCGGTTTTTCAAGAGTTTTCAAATGGAACTTACGGGATCAACGTAGCTATAAAATTCGCGGAGCTACGATTTTTTGAATGGAAACTTTACGTTCTTCCCATGTTAATCAAATGGAAAAACTTAAATAAACTTGCGCGACCCCTAACAATGGTCCGATTGGGTTCATCTTTGGGGTGAATTCTCCGGATGCAAGATACTTTGCAATGCATGTATTTTGATTGAAATCAGAAAAAATCTTTTTTTTTTCAACCCCCCCTAATCTACGTACTGTATAAGTTATATCAATAAAGTATCAGTTAGGGTATTATCTTTTGCACTAATACAATCAAATTCGTAATCGAATGCCGATAGAAAATAGCTCCAATTTTGTAAACTACTCGTAATCATTTTCGCTAAACCCTTTTCAGGAGAAAAAATCCTCGATAATGGTTGTTTACCTGTTCTTAAAGACAATTTTCGTCCGGATAAAAAGTCGTAACATTTATTTACTCCAAAAAATACCGCCTCTGCTTTATTATCAAATTTTTTATTCGAAAGTACTCATCGAAATAAACGAGCCCAATTTTTTTCAGATTCTTAAAAAATATATTTTACGAGATTTTTTTTTTGAAATTAAAAAAAAAAAGCATGTCCGTTTTTTTTCGCCTGAAAAAATTCACAGAATTCTTATGATTTATAAGAAAATTTTCAAACGCTATTGCAAGATGGACCTTTACAACTACCGGAGAAAAAAAATAAAAATTAACAAATGGTACGTGACAGCAATGCAGAAATGCAGCACCAATATCCACACCCACCGTTCGCCACATTTGTTGGCGAATTTTTTGATTTTTATTTTTTTTCTCCGGTAGTTTTGAAAGCTCCATCTTGCAATAGCGTTTGAAAATTTTCTTATAAATCATAAGAATTCTGTGAATTTTTTCAGGCGAAAAAAAACGGACATTCTTTTTTTTTTTTTTTTTATTTCAAAAAAAAAATCTCGTAAAATATATTTTTTAAAAATCTGAAAAAAATTGGGCTCGTTTATTTCGATGAGTACTTGCGAATAAAAAATTATGAAAACGATCTAAAAAATGACCGCCAGAAGTTGATCGATCTGTCATGGAATGCCCCATATATACATATCAATCTATATACATAAACATAAACGGTCACAATCGAAACTATTAATAAACTAACATAATGGCGAAAATTATTTCGTCATTTTTCAATTTTTATATAAGACGATTCCTTATGTAAAGCAACTTCTGCAGCCGGGAGTTTTTCAAATTTTTTAATTTGTTCATTTATTTCGTTGAATTTCTTTAACTTTAAAGTAATGGGCTATATCGCCCAGTGACAGCGTTATCGGCGCTCGCTGCGGAGCGAGAGAGAAGGAGAGAACGTTTATATCCCATCGTCTTAAAGTGCGCTTTGATCCATCGATCCTCGATACATAGAACCTCGAATATTAGTTTCAAAAGTCAGACGCACAGTCGTTTTTCGAAAAAGCGTGATTAACGATAATTAAACGGAAGATACAGAAACATTGTAAACGAACACAAAGATACGTCTATTTTGCTTGCGCACATATACTTCATGGATAAAAAGTTTCTGTTGATTGAATAAAAGCCGATCGGAAAACACCCAGTTCAGTTCCAACTGGTTTGGTGTGAAATCGCTCGTGTACTTTCTTTAAAGTTCGTTCAAGTACCGGAGCCACGGATCGTTTTACAATTTTACAAAAACTCACCACTTCAGAGACAGCCGTAAAGAAATTGTTGAACCAATCGTGAAGATCGTTGCAAAATGTAATCTCATGCACGGAATTACATCGTCTGCTTTCTCGAAATTTTCAGTTCCGAAAGGATAAAACTGTCAGGATACACTCCGAATGAACAGGTTCGAATGTGGCAGTTGGATGGATCTGTTACTCCGGCAATGGCGATGCAACGACTGACCATCGAAGGACGAGTTTGTAGTCGTGGAAACCGATGCCACACAATATGAGTCACGCATCCGACAATGGACACGTGGTCGATAAAGTATTCCAACGATCGTATAGTTTTTTTTGCGTCCGACGAAAATTAAGGATCACCCATACGTACCCGTCGGTTTGAGGTCATACCGAGCAAGCCTTTTCCAGGAACGTTATATTTGTTGGAACGATAACCATCGCAGTAATGACACCTTTCATGATGTCGTCGTGTTGTTGTATTTGTACATCTGTCACGCACCGGTGCGGTATCGTGGGGATTGACTGTTTTCATAAAAACGTACCCACCTGGAGCTGTCCTGAGTTTTACCTCCCTCGGTGCCAATAGTATTACTTCCCATCGATCGATAATGAAACTCACACTATTCCGTTCGGAAATATTATTCTTGATTAACATGGGTAGGTCTCGAAGTCCATACTCCCATTAGTCCGAAACCGTATATATAGATATAGTTTCACACGGAAATAACCATCTTCACGCGGTACAACGAGCTACGCCACTATATCTATATATGGGGTGTTCCACGTCAACTCAGACACAAGGGCTTTGACCCTTGGGTCGAAATTTTTGCCTCGTAATTTTTTACGTGAATATATGTTGAAAATTGAGAGACCCGTATTCCGGGGTTTTCCATTTTGAGGCCCCGCTTTTGAGATACAGTCAAATGAAGTTTTTTAACGGTTGACCGCATTTGGTCATTCGAATCGATATGCCCCCGCAATGGTTAGTGATAAAGGGAAAAACCAGAAGTGTTTCTTTCGTTTTTGCACGCTCTATACGACAAAGATATTCATGATTATATTGCGCCGATGTAACAATTATTTATTAACAATTGAAAATTAAAAGTGAATTAAAACAAAAATGCTCATTTTTTTTTCTTAAAGGGGGGTGGGGGTCAACATTTTGAATGGAATAAATGTAGAACGGCCGGTATTTCGAAACAAAAAGAACCGAAATATGAAACACCAAAAGATTTGTTATTTAATATTTTCTTTTTCGACACACGATGCCGTCGAATCTTCTTTATATCGAAGAAACTATATTCGAGTGGACCTTTATTCGAAATTATTTGTTTAGAGGATCTATATTTGGAAAGAATATAATATAGATTTGAATAATTAAAAAAGTTGATATTTTCGAGCTAAATAATTGTGAACAGCTAATATTTCGAATACCCAACATGCCTAAAAAGCATTTGGCAAGAATTGAAATTTCGAAGGGACAAAATGTCGAACATAAAAATGTCGAACATGTAAATGTCGAACATCAAAATGTCGAACATTGAGGTGACGAATCGAAGAATGGAACCAGAGCTAAACATTACATTTGAATAGTCTTTCTCATCGCCAATTTTTTTGTGCGAACCGTTCGACATTTCGGCCGTTCAACTTTCTTGTCTCTCGCTACTTTGATCACTCGTTGAGTTAGTCTTTCGCCATATGAAATTCGAAATTATGAACGGTCTCAATATTTACTAATTTATCCATGAAAACTCGACCGAAACGTGTTCGACATTCAAATTCATTCGAAATATCGCCTCTCGCAATTGTGCACACTCAAATTTTTTTTTTCGATATATATTTTGTTTCGAAATTTTGATGTTCGTGATTTTTATTTTCGACTTTAAAGACGTTCAAATAAATGGCTCTTCTTAATTTGGATGTTCGACCATTTGAGTTTGGAAATACCGGTTGTTCTACATTTATTCCATTCACAATGTTGACCCCCACCCCGTTGAACGACGAACGATGAACGTTGAACGACGAACGACGAACGACGAACGATGAACGTTCGAGCGTTGAACGATGAACGTTAAACGGAAAAATTCTCCAAAAATCTCCGAGTATGCGGCTAAGGTGAACGAATTAGCGAATGCACTTCTCGCGGTACTCTAATCTTATAATTTAATTTGGTGATACGGCGGCGAGAAGAATACGTTCGACTGAACGCGTTCATGTGTGTGTGTGTGTGTGTGTGTGTGTGTGTGTGTGTGTGTGTGTGTGTGTGTGTGTGCGTGACGACGTCATCGATGACGACGCGGCAGGGGTAGCAAGATGAATCGGCGGCGAGATCGCGTTTCACTGAAAGGATATCTCAAACATCCAGAGGGGCCCGTTAAATCTCTCTCTGTCTTAAGGAGTTTGCACGATGAGTCACAATTCTAGGAAATTAACTTTTCAGAATAAATGCGGCATCCCTTTGAAAGAGTTTGCACGTGCAACGATTTTCGGTTACCGCGTACTGCCCTCCCTCTTCGCGGGGGACTATGATCATTGATAAATTCATAGAGTGTCGGGTGGGTGGCTCAGTTGCAGCTCGATTGCATTAGATCAATCATTGTTCAGTCTCTGCCAAAATGGATAGACATAAGTGCGAAAAACTTATACATCTTATGGATCGAGCGTTTGCTACTCTTTGTAATAAATCATTACCCGGTGAAAGAGAGCAGTGGATAAAGCTTGGTAAGGGAAATGTAGAACTGTTGAATAACATTTTGCACGAAGATGATGCGCTTACGATTCATCAGAAAGTGCGAATTTGGGCAACGATATCAACTCTCATTTCATTGACGAGAAAATTCCAACGAAGCGGTGCTGGCGTCAGTGGTGCATCGAATAAAGTGGAATAGCGTGATACGAAGACAGCTTTTAAGGCATCTGGCCGCCCTGGTTTTTTTTTTTTTTTTTTTTTTTAAATAAACCCTGAACTGTAACGAACATTTTCAGACCTGTTGCGTATCGAAACACTCAAAATTGGCCAAGTTACAGGCATTTTTCGACAGGAAGGTTGAGCCACTGCGGGCGGTCGACCGCGCGGTCCGATTCTTTTTCAAAACTCGCACGAGTTAGCTCATGCCGCTATCGTATTGTGTGGTTTTATATGATGAATCACTTACTGTATTACCTGAAGTAGTGTGAGAACACTTTCCTGAATTTAGGTCCGTTATTTCTAGTTTCACTAGCGTCCGTTAGTATTCGACGAGCAACGCACGTGAAAATATTCTGACAAAAGATCACGAAAAATGGAAGAAAAACCAGCGTCTCGACATTATGTGGACGAAAAAAGTTCGAGGAGTCGGAGACGTCGATCGAGCATTGTTAAAGGTCACCACAACGCGGCCAATCGATACGAAATGGAGCAGGAAAAGGCGAGTACGAGTCGATCGGCAAAAAAATTAAAGCTCAGTGAAGAAATCGACGTACCGGTTAGTGCGAACTTCGGATAGCGTATCATCAACTTTGTGACCGTTTTTTCTGCGGTTAGTAACGTTGTGAAGTGTAAAAAGTGCAACGGTGACATTACGTTTTCGGAAACGAGTATTCGTGGACTCGGTTTCAAGTTAGTGGTGTCGTGTGACTTGTGGGAACCAACCATAGTCGACTCAAGTCCTCTCATTAATCACAGGGCGTACGACATAAATCGACGAATCGTCTTCGCGTTTAGATTATTGGGAATTGGTCGGAAAGGAATCAATAAATTTTGTGGCATCATGGATTTACCGAAAACGGTATATCACTCGTTTTACGACACCGTTGTCAAACAAATTCACACCGCTGCAGAAAGTGTATGCAACATATCGATGAAAAATGCTGTGAAAGAAGAACAGAAATTAAAGCAGAGATGGGAAAAGGTCCAGGGTTGACTGTTTCTGGCGACGGAACTTGGCGCAAACGCGGTTTCTCTTCGCATTATCGCGTATCGACGATTATTGGATATTGCTCAGGGAAAGTGATAGATGTAATAATTAAATCTTCTTACTGCAAAGCTTGTGAGTATTGGAGTAAAAATCTTAGCACCATTGAATTCGAGCGGTGAAAAGAAAATCATAATGAAGAATGTGCCGCCAATCATGAAGGGTCCGCTGGAAAAATGGAAGTCGACAGCATAGTGGAAATATTTTCGAGGTCGATGGAGAAATATAGTGTTCGTTACGCAAATTACATTGGAGATGGAAATTCAAAAACGTATAAAGGAATTGTTGACGCTAATCCATACAAAGAAAAAGTGATGAAAAAAGAATGCATAGGTCATGTGCAGAAAATAATGGGCACACGACTTCGTAAAGTAAAAAAACTTGCAAAGTGCTTCCTCCGTAATCCTCCGCGCTTGAGCCAATGGACGAAGTCCTTTATGAGGATCATGAGTACCTTTTTTCTTTATTAATTCTGGCTTCCTCATAAAGGATTTCGTCCATTGGCTCAAGCGCGGAGGATTACGGAGGAAGCACTTTGCAAGTTTCTACTTGCAGCTAGTTTTAATTTGCAGGGGTTGGAACTTAGAAATTTCTAATTGCTCTAGATCTTGATCCGTTCGTCCGATCTCGGCCAAATTTGATATGTATTATAACACAATGACATCCTATACTTGCAGAGAATTATGGTTTGATTGGTTGAAGTTAACGACAAATAGAGCAAAAAAATTGATTTTTTGAAAAATTCAAAAAATCATAAAATCTAAAGTTATTGATGGATTCGGCTCAAATGCAATACCAACCGTCCTTGTACTCAATTCTATATGTAAAAAACTATTTAGCCGAATATGTCGAAAATTGCGGACGCTAGCGTGGCTACAGACATTTTTTGGAAAATTCAAAACGCTGTCGAAGCCGAACAAGTGCGTTAATAATTGCGAAATTTACAGATTACATAGATATTAGTAGGCATCACATGTGTGCAAAATTTGAGTACGGTAGCTTGAACCGTTCTCGAGTTATGAACGTTTGAATTTTAGAGGGTGGTTACATACACACACACATACACACACACACACACACACACATACATCCGGACATTTTTTCCAAATGTGTTTTCTGGATGTTTTAGGACATTCTGAACCTATTGACATGAAAATCTCGAAAAAAAAATTTCGGACCGTCACAAAGCTTCCTTTATGAGGAAGCAAAAAGGAAAAAACGGTCTTGGTGGCAAAGGAAAGCTAACCGACAAGTTAATCAACGAGCCAACAGTATATTACGGTCTCGCTATTCGAAGATTATCCCATTCGAAAGACGAAATGAAGAAGGTGATTTGGGCGACATTCATGCACAAGATCTCGACCGATGAAAATCCGCAGCATGACAATTGTCCTCCGGGAATTGATTCGTGGTGCTCTTGGCAAACATCGAAATCGATGGGCACTTAAGACGAATACGAGCATAAGAATGCACTACCTCAAATAGTCCAAAATGCCATTCGACCTATTTATAAGGACCTCACTGCAGATGATTTGTTAGAACCATGCGAAGGAGGCTTCACGCAGAATAATTATGAAAGCGTCAACTCCGTCATCTGGTCAATAGCTCCAAAAACAAATTCCAGCGGTGCAAATATCGTCGAAATTGCCACGTACATTGCTACCAGTACTTTCAACGATGGGTATAAGAGTATTCTTTTGATGATAAATGTTTTAAGCCTAACCATCGGAGATCGCAGCTACAGTCTCTGCACTACAGTAGACGATGAGCGCTGCGCTACAGCGGACATTCGCGCTCAAAATGATTCTAAGGGAGCAAGAACAGCACGAAGGGATAGTCAAAAGAGGGCCCAAGATTCTCAATCAGCTGCCGAAAGAGTCGTCTATGGTCCAGGGATCGCTGATTGAAGGTAAGACTCGCCAAAATCGCGCCGTCAGCTGAATAACTGCACGGTTACTTTCTTTTGCGATTATCTTGAAACTACGTTTTTTGACCTGGAACCTTCGAGATCTCGGAACGTATCCGTCCGATTACTTTCAAATTTTTACTTAATACTCTTAGATACATTATCTACAATGTTACGTATAATTTTTTTGATAACTTGATTAGTTTTTTTTTTATTAATGTTTTTGCTTGAAAAATTTCGGTAAAAAATGAAAATTTTTTTTTTCGGATCACCATAATTTTTCTAATGGTCGAAAAAAAAAAAACGGCTACGCTACATCGTAGTTACACAACTTAAGAATAACCTTGTAACCGCCGTTATCCCTTCCGGGATCACGTGGTCTACGCACCAACAGCCTGGATCACGCGACCGAAATTGAACCAATAGGAAATCGATTTCGGTCGCGTGATTTCTGCGTAACGACTGCGTACCGAGAGAGTACCGAGGATGTAGAGAGTCTCCCGACGCGAGTCGCCGGGATCACACGAAGGCTCCCATAAAGCCGACCATCTGGCCAAAGAACGGAATATTACGGTTCCGTATATTAATTACATCAAGAAGTTATCAAGTGTTATTAGCGGTACCGACGTACAATATGAAGTGTAAAGAAACAATATTAATTTGCTATCAAGTCAATTAAAAAAGCCACGACATAAAGATGGCATATTGACTTTGATAAACTAATACGCTCGACAGAACGTGGTGATTAGTGTTTGTTGAACTGAATTCAATCAATAAAGACCCGACGAAATGTGGTTAGTTGAATTCAGTCAAAACTTAAAGTGGAAAATAATAATGAGTTATAATATCACAATCTTATTGGACCCGGTGCGGTGACGAACCCGACATAAATTTCGAGGTAATTGATGTACGAGAACAACGAACACAGTGCACAAGGACATGATCGTGAACGCGAGCACCAAATACGATTGTAACAAGACGATACGTAATATAAACATCGCGCTTTCAAAATCTGTTTGTGTAATTGAGGAATGGGGGAGAATAATAATGTGATTGAATATTGATGAGTGGATCGTTACTAAGTATGAACAATGAATAAATAATAAATGATGATACAATATGAACGGTGGTAGAATGAATGGCGTGTGAATGAGAAGAAATTGATTAAATAAATGTATGATTTGGTTATTAAATAATGATATTAAATGATTCAAATGAATTGAAGAGCAATGGTATATTGTAAAAAAATATTTGAATTACAGTGTGTCAACATTCACTTTAATGCAACCCACCAAATCGATCCCACTCCGGCCAACCCAATTAAAAGAACAAAAAATACGAACTCGATAATAGAAAATTCGTTACAACCTGGATTTTTTTTTTCAGATGTACCATAACCGAGTACCAGGTGGGACAAGGACCGCGCGTATCGTGTGGAGGACCTCCGCGGCAACCAACATCACGGCGCCATTTCTTAATATTTTTAAATAAAATTCTACAATGTTATTCTTAAAACCCTTTATGATATTGAGTTGAAAAACAACAATATGCCGGCCCATAGTTTCGAATTTATGAATTAAAAAAAAAAAAAGTGCATTTTTCGGTCCGCCAGGGTGGCCAGGCGCGTTAAATTCATACTAAATTTTACAAAATACCAATCAGAGATCATGTTAATGCCTCATGTATATTACTTACATCGAAGACAGTGGAATTAGGCTGCAGGGGGCACGCGAGCGTCCCTATGAGGTTTCAAAAAACTAACGCATGTGTCTCTAATCTCGATAGGGTCACTCTTGAGGAAATAGCAGCAGCGGCGAAGGCGATGACTCCAGCGCTTCGGTTCCAAACGGTTCTATGACATACATTTTGTTTTGTTGGAAATATTTATTCCCATCGACTACGCATTGGTGCGTAACCCCGTTTTACGTAACGCTTTTAAGAATATACCGCAGTTGTGGCGCACGTCAAGTGAAGGCCCCGAGCCGTCACAATATTGGCGCCCGCAAACTCAAGTTCTAAATGGATGTACAATCAAAGTGCAAGAAAACTCTCATAAGGTTATCCCGCGGCCCCACGAGGCCGTGCAATCCACTCACCGTTGAACCCGCCACTGTATGCATATCTATCTACTACAAATCGATGCGACGCCATATAGTTCGGTCGATTGAATAAACTTCATCCATTGATACGACTGGTAATAATCATAAGTAAAACGTTTTCTTTTAATAAAAATCAAACAATATCGAATGTACCCAGTGGGATTTTTCTTCGAAGTTCGTTTTAATTGCAAAGCGTACCGACGACTTGAAAGGCACAATCCGGATATTTGAGTATTCTTCTATTATTCACTTCGTCCGTTCTATCGAACCATCACCCTGGCAATCGTTATTGTCACTCTTCACAGTTTCGCCTGAGCATGTCCTTGGAAATTTTTGGAAAAAAGATTGCCTTGTTTATATAAGCTGGGTTTCAAGACCTTGTATACGCGACTTCGCCGATTTTCGAGGATACTTTTCTAGACGAGGTTAAAAAAAAAATGACGCATATATTGACAACATTTTTTTTACAGATTATTTATGCACATGATTAAGTATAGGTGAAAAAACATTAGAAATATTAAAAAATGGCGGAGATATTACATAATAAAGCAATGTATTTTCTCGAACCTTGTGAAAACTCTAACTTTTTAACGAAGATTCAGATCACTTTGTAATTTTTACAACATATTTTTAGTATCATCACCTATCGTGTGAACCACAGAAACAGAAATTTCAATGAAAAGAAAATATATAAAGGAGGAAATACCGACAGAAAATGGAGTTGAAAAAATTTAAGTTTCGAATTTTTATTATAGGCAATAATTTTTTTTTCATAATATTGTTGGTTCGCACTAAAGATACATTCATTGTGCAATTATGAATATGTTTATTTTTTTTCAGACGCCCACATCGATGCCGCGACGTTTCGCCATCAACGCGCGAGCAAAAAAAAATACATTGCTTTATTATGTAATACCTCCGCCATTTGTTAATATTTCTGAATTTTTTTTTAGACATACTTGACCATGTGCATAAATGAACTGTTGAAAAAATGTTGTCGATATATGCGTCATTTATTTTGAACCGCGTCCAGAAAAGTACCTTCGGAAATCGACGAAATCGCGTATAAAAGGCCTTAAGACGACGTGAATTTATAGTAAAATTAATTAATACGTCTCAGAAAGAAAAAAGGCTTCTTCTTGAAATTTGCTTTGATCAATCGGATGCTACCCGAAAACTTCGTGAACGTTCGGAAACTTTCGGTAGCGTCCCGGTGTATCATCCACTCGAAAAAAAGTAAAAAAATGAACCTTTAAGCGTTTTTGTTTATTTTATTAAAACACTTATATCTATGGATACATTTAAATACATGACAGTTTTCAAAACAAACGAGACACAGTACTAATAGTGGTAATTGAGCGAAGAGAATGGTAACGCATATCCCAACTATCCCTGTTTCTTTTCCTCTGGTCACTCCAACACTATCGACCTTTAAGCCTCTACCTGCCGGCCACTGCCTACACCCTTGTCCTCATTCGTTATATTACCTACTCATTCACGACTCTTCGCATTGCTTTCTCGCTTCCAAGATGCAACTGCCACCCAAATCAACAATGATTCGTCTTATCTCCGTATTTCCCGTTTTCCGACCGTCGTTATCGCTTCGCTGCCCGCTCACATCTGCCTACCACCGTTGACTCATTTGAGTTCCCCATTGAGTTTCTCAATTTTGGTTCTCCGGCATTATCCCGCTTTTACCTTTACGGCGATCTTAGTTTCCGGCACTACATCCTTATAAAGCCTGCTATTTGAGGATATACAGTCAGTCTATTTCAAGAAGTCATACGCGTGACTTTGTAACGTGTGTCTCCAGTGGTAAATAAAAGGTTTAAGCGTGTCTACCGTGTCATCATCTCGTTACTACCGTGCTCCACAGCCGAGTTGGTAATTGATAAGTCCAATTCATCGCAGTATTCATTGTATCGAGTGCACAATAAAAACATAATAGATAGACCGGCCACAGCGCTGTCCATAGAGCGGAGTTTTTTTTCAATTCATCGAACATAGTCACAACTAACATGTGAGCAAAACAGGGAAATAACGCGTCGATATCAACGCGGTTTGCACAAGAAACATTCAGTAGGAACTTATAAGGAAAGCTGAGTGCATACTAAAGCGGGAACTCTCGTGAAAATCATAACTGTGGATTTGACAAATAACGCGGATCTTCTGGACTGCTTATCACAGGTCCTTCTATGACGTATATCCAAGCTCACCCTTTGTTTACTCGTTTGATGACTCGAACGAGACTAAGATACAAGTGTCATAAGAAGCACAACAGTCACGCATAATCATCAGTCTCCTCGTGCAACAGGCAATGTGCTCGTCCCAAAATGATTACATCGCTAGGCGGCCCATGGAGTCACCTGCTCGTAAATATATCCTTGAGAGTCGTCACGAGTCTTGTCGTACTTCGATAACATCGTCAAATAACCAACAGCTACATAGCAGCACGTGTGCCACGACACGGGTTGTGAATTCTATCGGAGTTCTCGTCCGGTTGCGGGTGCTGGTACCTACTGACCACGAGTGTTGTAAAGTTTAAGGGCCAATGTTTTTCAATTGTTGACGTATTCTGTGAGTTCAATTTATCTTTGGATACGACTCCGGAGATTCGCGGTCACTTTACCGAAGAGAGCTGCTTCGATAATAAAAGTAATGGTAGCACATCCTAGACCGATTCCAATAATTACAAATGCGAATCTCAACTGTCTTAAAGTTAGTACTTTCACTTCCGGTTCCTGCTCAAGGTTTTCGTAGGACTTAATTGATCTAATTATGGTTTTGCGTTCTCGACTATACAAAGTTTCAAGGAGACCACCAGCCGTTGCGCTCCGATAAATGTTATTGACCCTTTCTTCAAGGGGCCAATCTGGTCGGGTAAAAAAAGCCCCATACACATAGCCTATAGATTCCCGGGATACGTGCAACCCGTATTTGTATGCTAGATCATATACAACGGCCGCGACGCTTACACAAGCAGCTTTGGAGTCGCGTAGTACATTATGTAAACAGTTGGGACCCCAGATTCCAACGTAACGTCCTGCAAACGCTTTATCGTGAGAATAAATTCGGGATGCCTCCGGGCCATATATCGTGTGATCAGATCGAGCAAGGCTTTGCATGGTGTCGATGGTTCGTAGTCGCACGTTTCTTGTCAGTAGTGCCGCAGATTGTCCGGAATAAATTCCCGGGATAGTCACCACAAGTGTGAATAAACTCGCTAAGTAAATCCTCGCGGCCGTCTTATGGGGTATCCGTCGAAGTCCCGCGTTACAAACGAGAAGAACAAGAACAAGAATTGACGGGATCTGCGGTTCGCCCAGACAAAATTTGATGAATAATAGCGTTATCATTGATACGACGAATACACCGACAAGATAATTTCTGTTTTCGACAGAAGTTCACGTGTCGATGTAATCGTCGTGTTAATGATAACGCTATTATTCATCAAATGTCGTCTGGGCAAACCTCTGATCCCGTCAATTCTTGATCTTGTTCTCCTCGTTTGTAATGCGGGACTTCGAAGGATACCTCATAAGACGGCTGCGTGGATGTACTTAGCGAGTTTATTCATACTTGTGGTGACTATCCCAGGAATTTATTCGGGACAATCTGCGGCACTACTGACAAAAAACGTCCGACTACAAACCATCGACACCATGCAAAACCTTGCTCGATCCGATTACACGATATATGGCCGGGAGGCATTCCGTATTTATTCTCACGATAAAGCGTTTGAAGGACGTTACATTGGAATCTGGGATCCCAACTGTTTAGATGGTGTACTACGCGGCTCCAAAGATGCTTGTGTAAGCGTCGCGGCCGTTGTATATGATCTAGCATGCAAATACGGGATGCACGCATCCCGGGAATCTATAGGCCATGTGTTTGGGGTTTTTCTTATCTGACCAGATTGGCCCCTTGAAGAAAGGGTCAATAACACTTATCGGAGCGCAACAGCTGGTGGTCTCCTCGAAACTTTGTATAGTCGAGACCGCAAAACCATAATTAGATCAATTAAGTCCTACGAAAACCTTGAGCAGGAACCGGAAGTAAAAGTACGAACTTTAGGACAGTTGAGGTTCGCCTTTGTAATTCTTGTAATCGGTCTAGGATGTGCTACCATTACTTTTATCATCGAAGTAGCTCTCTTCGGTAAAGCGACGGTGAATCCCCAGAGTCGTATCCGAAGATAAATTGAATTGACAGAATACGTCAACAATTAAAAAATATTGGCCCTCAAATTTTACAACACTCGTGGTCAGTAGTTACCAGCACCTACAACCGGGCGAGAACTCCGATAGAATTCACAACCCGTGTCTTGTCACACTGCTGCTATGTAGCTGTTGGTTATTTAACGATGTTATCGAAGTACGACAAGACTTCATAACGATTCTCAAGGATATCCTTCCGAGCAGGTGACTCGACTCATGATCACTAGCGAAGTGATCATTTCGGGACGAGCACATTGCCTGGTGGACGAGAAGACCCATGATTTATCAAACGAATAAACAAAGGGTGTGCTTGGATATACGACATAGAAGAACCTGTGATAAGGCGTCTAGAAGATCCGCGTTATTTGTCAAATCTACAGTTATGATTCCCGCAAGAGTTCGCGCTTTAGTACGCACCCAGCTTTCCTTATAAGAGGTTTCTATTTAATGTTTCTTGCGCGAACCGCGTCATATTGATGTGTTATTTCCCTGTTTCTTGCTCACATGTTAGTTGTGACTATATTTGCTGAATTGAAAAAATATACTCCGCCCTATGGGCAGCGCTGTGGTCGGTCTACCTATTATGTTTTTATTGTGCACTCGATACAATGAATACTGTGATGAACTGGACTTTTCAATTAGGATTTTTATGTAGCTGGGCAGCCAACTCGGCTGTGGAGCACGGTAGTAGCAAGATGTTGACAAGGTAGACTTGTTTTAACCTTTTATTTACCACTGGAGGCACACGTTACAAAGTCACGCGTATGACTCCTGGAAATAGACTGACTATAGATTAGGCCGGCTTGAAAAAAAAACTTTTTTTTTCTTTCAATCAAAATACATTCACGCCAAAGTATCTTCCATCAAGAAAATCGTGTCCAAAGATGAGCCCGATCGGACTATTTTTAGGGGTCGCGCAAGATTTTTTTAGTTTTCCCATTTGATTAACATTCGAAGAACGAAAAGTTACCATTTAAAAAATCGTAGCTCCGCCAATTTTATAGGTACATTGATCCGGTTAGTTCCATTTGTAAGCTCTTGAAAAACCGCTTAAAATGACGTGCCGACCTTTGAAATCCGATTGCAACTTCCGTCGATAATTTCTTACGAAACAACAAAATTATTGATGGAAGTTGCAATGGGATTCTCAAAGGTCCGCACGCCATTTTAAGCGGTTTTTCAAGAGCTTTCAAATTGAACTAACCGGATCAATGTACCTATAAAATTGGCGGAGCGACGATTTTTTGAATGTAAACTTTTCGTTCTTCCCATGTTAATCAAATGGGAAAACTAGAAAAATCTTGCGCGACGCCTAAAAATGTTCCGATCGGACTAGATTTTGGACACGATTCTCGTGATGGAAGATACTTTGTCGTGAATGTATTTTGATTGAAAGAAAAAAAAAAGTTTTTTTTTCAAGCCGGCCTAATGTATACGTTTTCGGACTAATGAGAGTATGAACTTCGAGACCTACCGAATATCTTGTAGCTGTCCTCCCACTACCCCAACTTCCCAGGAGTCATACGCGTGACTTTGCAACGTGTGTTTCCAGTGGTAAATAAAAGGTTTAAACGTGTCTACCGTGTCGTCATCTCGTTACTACCGTGCTTCACAGCCGAGTTGGCTGCCCAGTCAAATGAAAATCCTAATTGAAAAGCCCAATTTATCACAGTATTCATTGTATCAAGTGCACAATGAATACATAATAGATAGACCGATCACAGCGCTGCCCATAGGGGGAATTTATTTTTTCAATTCATCAACATAGTCACAACTAACATGTTAGCAAAACAGGGAAATAACGCGTCAATATCAACGCGGTTTGCACAAGAAACATTCAGTAGGAATGGCTTATAAGGAAAGCTGAGTGCATACTAATGCGGGAACTCTCGTGAAAATCATAACTGTGGATCTGATAAATAACGCGGATCTTCTAGACTGCTTATCACAGGTTCTCCTATGACATATATCTAAGCTCACCCTTTGTTTACTCGTTTAATGACTCGTTCAAGACTAAGTCACAAGTGTCATAAAAAGCACAACAATCACGCACAATCATCAGTCTCCTCGTGCACCTTACAATGTGCTCGTCCCGAAATGATCACTTCGATAGGCGACCGATGGGGTCACCTGCTCGGAAAGATATTCTTGAGAATCGTAACGAAGTCTTGTCGTACTTCGACAAGATCGTCAAATAACCAACCTACATAGCAGCATTGTGACAAGACACGGGTTGTGAATTCTGTCGGAGGTCTCGCTCGGTTGCAGGTGCTGATAAATACTGACCACGTGTTGTAAAATTTGCGGGCCAATGTTTTTTGATCGTTAACGTATTCTGTCAGTTAAATTTACCTTCGATTACGACTCCGGGGATTCGCGGTCGCTTTACCGAAGAGAGCTACTTCGATAATAAAAGTAATGGTAGCACATCCTAGACTGATTCCAAGAATTACAAATGCGAACCTCAACTGTTCTAAAGTTAGTACTTTCACTTCCGGTGCTTGCTCAAGGTTTTCGTGGGATTTAATTGATCTAATTATGCTTTTGCGTTCTCGGCTATATGGCCTATAGATTCCTGGGATACGTGCAACCCGTATTTGTATGCTAGATCATATACAACGGCCGCGACGCTTTCACAAGCGACTTTAGAGTCGAATAGTATATCATGTAAATAGTCGGCATCCCAGATTACAACGTAACGTTTCGTGAACGCTTCATATTTAAAATAAATTTGGAATGACTCCGGGCCATATATCGTGTAATAAGATCGAGCAAGGTCCTGCATGGTGTGAATGGTTCGGAGTTGTACGTTTTTTGTCAGCAGTGCCGCACTTCGTCCCGAATAAATGTCCGGGACCATCACCACAAGTTTGAATAAACTCGCTAAGTAAATCCTCGCAGCCGTCTTATGAGGTATCCTTCGAGGTCCTGCATTACAAACGAGAAGAACAAGATCAAGAGTTGATGGGATCAGAGGTTTGCCCAGATAACATTTGACGAATATGAGCATTATCTAATATTGTAACTCCTTGATTTCTTCAAGAGTTTTAAGCGATGACTATTGATCAGTTGTGGTGACCACGAAAACCTGGAGTTTGTATCGAGATTCGCGATCAATCGGATGGTGACTCCAAAGCCTTGAAGTCTCGTCGATTAATGTTACCGGAATAACAGTGTCTCTCGATACGATCTCAGCCATGATACTCCAAACGGACGGCCCAGCAAGTCCCACGGTCCTGAAGCGATCTGCGTAACACGATCCTAGGATGTCGATCTAAACAACAGGTGATGAATCATCACATTGCACTGTGCGTGTGTATGTAGTAAAGGAATCAGTAGGAAACAAACATACCGATGCCTTGACAAGTGGCGATTTATCCAGTTTGGAAGTCTCGACGATTAATCCAGCGAAATATAGTTTCGTAACAAGCACCGAAATGCAAACGACCAATTCGATAAGCTGCATTGAGAAACGAAATTTCCTCGCCATATCAGAAAAACGTCCGATAGTGCTTCCGTTTGTGAAAGTGATACACCATGGCCATGTGCATTCAACAGCTGTACAACAGATAAAATTATGACATTGATAAGTGAGTCGAAATCAGTAAGCAATTCTACACCAACATTGAAACGTTTGCCGGTAAATTAATTCAAGTTGAAGCAATTCACAAACTTTTCTTTGAGGAGCTGTTTTTAGCCATGTTGGCTCCCTATTGAAAGGGGGGGGGGGTGGTAAGGTTAATTCGGCGAAAAAGAAGCATGTTTTTAAGATTTTTTTCTGGCGATACAAATAGTGTAAATTTATTCAATCACTGTCCATAAAATAATATAACATTTAAACAATATTTTCCTCAATTTTCATTCCAAAATATTGAAAATTAAGCGGGTGACAGTGAATCTCCGTAGGCGCCTTAAAAAGTCCGTGTTCACGATAACGCAAAATCTACTGGACCAATCGTTTTGAAATTTTGCACACTACTTCTTCACATAATTCACTAGATATTGTCGAGAGTTTTTGTTTTTTTTCTTATAATTATTTATTTTACAGCAAAAAATTAGCTGATTTTTATAGCGAAAATCAGTTTTTTGCTTCCAAGTGCTACGAAAAAATCAAGAAACGAAAAAAATCCCCTCGTGATTACCTCGAGAAACATCTCCTTTAACAAATGCATTTTGATTTTTTTGTTTCAGATGATTCTTTTGCGAGTTATGATGAACACCGCAAAGCAATTTTTTTTCGAGGCGCCTCCGGAGATTCACTGTCACCCGCTTAATTTTCAATATTTTGGAATGACAATTGAGGAAAAAATTGTTCAAATGTTGTATTATTATATGAAAATAGATTGAAAAAATGTACACTATTTGTATCGCCAGACAAAATCTTAAAAACATGCTTCTTTTTCGCCAAATTAACCTTACCCCCCCCCCCCCCCCCCCTTAACTCGTTTTTAAGGTTATTTCCCCTAAAATTGGAGGAAAAATAACCATCATTAACCAAATTTATATTATATTATTATTATATAAACAAAATTATCCAGAATATAAAATTTGTTGTCGTTGGTTGGTCAGTCGGTAGATTGGTCGTTGTGATTCCTAATATTAGAGACATAATTAACATTAGAAACCTTCCATCGGATGATGTAAAAAATTCAAATTGTGTATCGCAAGGAATA
Source organism: Sussaba pulchella (assembly GCA_963971145.1). Classification (NCBI taxonomy): domain Eukaryota; kingdom Metazoa; phylum Arthropoda; class Insecta; order Hymenoptera; family Ichneumonidae; genus Sussaba; species Sussaba pulchella. The sequence continues at coordinate 8,670,922 of OZ020177.1, read as the reverse complement.
ATATACCAATTCTCGTCAATTTCGCCGCGACGTCACTGTTATTCCACTCCATCGCCTCAAAATATATTCCTTATTTCGTTGGCACACAAAAACTGTATCAGATTCACATAAAAATGGTCACGACAAAATGGTTCAGGGTAACCGGTGTCATTATGAAGTCCTCGAGATATTTTGCGTAATAAATTTCAATAGAGAATATACGCGATGCAGTGCGGCGCCATAACAGTGATGGGCTGCGATCTGCATTGATTCGAAGTAACGATCTCACGGTCGGAGAGTCGTTCCCTTATAACCCGAACAGCGTTCCATAACACATTTCGGTCGCAATACAATTATAATTCAATATAAATTTGGTTGAGGATCGTCATTTTCCCTCCAATGTTCGGGAAAATCACCTGTGGTCCCAGTTGAAACCAGAGAAGGAAAACGGAATAGTGAATACGCCAGAGGAGCGAATCATTATAAATTTCTCCTCTGTAATTTGTTTCTCGACAATAAATTTTTCTCCGCTTGACGCAGCTTTTGGACCGAAGGACTTCACCGAACTTAAATTCCGGTGGCTCATTTTGCTCATAACAGACTACATTCCGGTATGAGTCTGGGGATGTGTGATGAAAGGTAAAATATAATTATGGTGACCTATTGGTCACCTAAGTTTCCATAAAACTTGTTTTCTTTTTAAGTTATAGTTTGCCACAATTTTTCAGCAGCGTTCAAGAAAAATCTACGCTCATACCGGAATAAGCTCGCGTACAAATAAAATAAGACATCCTTTTCATCCGGAAGCTACACCTAAGAAGTTTAGTGATAGATCTCGCAGCGTTCAGATGCTCTATGTGGCTCTGAAAAAATTTTAAATGATACGTAAAAATAAGTATTCCATGATGAAGAAACAGAATTTACGTATGGATTAACAATGTCACAGAAAAAAAATTATTTTCTTTTTTTTTCGGTGACTAAGCCCCTTAAATAAACAACTCGAATTAATGTTATTATCAAAAATATTTAATGATATTCATGAGAATACGTGCCGGGTGAGTGAGAAATTGTCTGACCGAGACGGGTAAGACGGTGTCACAACTCATCCACACCTAAAGTATTCGTTAGTTGGTCGAAGTGCGAGCGCTTTTAATTCAACGTCCACTTCGTACATTAAATCGTATAATTTCGACGGCATTTACTTATTGTTTAGCGCGCGATTTGTTGGTGTTTAAGGTGGCAGTGAAGTGATACAAAAAGTGTCGCCTCTATTCAATGACAAAAAGTATGAACATTGAAAATTATAAAATTATTATATAAACCATAGCAAAGTTCCATACGATAGCATAGCATAGCATTACTATTCGTTACTGTCATACAAGTTTTGTTGTCGGCTAATCAACTAGTTAAGGCGCCACACCACGGTTCAAATTTTTTTTGTGGTATTTTTTTCCAATTTTCTGAAAGATGCATGTGCTAAGAATGCACTTACAAAATTTTTTGACGAAATTTGTGAAATTGACGGAGATACAGCATTTTCTGTCAAACAGTTCCGAGCGAGCGGCCGCGCCGAGCGGCAACTTTGGACGCGTTTTTCTCGAAACTACGTTTTTCAATCTGTTTGGCAGCATATTTCCAAAACTATATATCTAATTTCCATGGGCCAAGTGTTAAATTGTTCGAAAATCCAGTCTCTACGTTGCCATCTAGCGATTTTCTTATGAAAGGTTCCCTTCAATTTTTTTTTTAACCTAAATAACCTAAAAAAATTCCGAAAAATACACCCTCGTCCCGCGCTCGAACCGTGGTGTGGGGCGTGCAACGTTACTTTTCCGACTTGAGCCTTGAATTCTGGAAAATCAGTCCACAGAGAAGTAAGAATATGGACTATTTGGCGATATTTTTGTCAAAGAATGTTTTTTTTTAACAAGCTGATGTTCAGTGCGCACGGAGAATCCGATGCGAACCCTACTAGATTAAGAATGAATCACTACAGTTGAAAAACAAAAGAGCTAAGTGCTGGAACCATAAAACCTCCTCGATTTTCAGAATCGCCCATGTCCGTATAATCACAATAAAATACCGAACACAAGAGAAAAGTTCTATATTTATCAGCATCAAGTAATGGACGCGTTGCGCTGTGCAGTCGGCGTCAATGAAAAAGCAACAACCAAGACAGGTTAATAGTATATGAAGCAACGAGTGCGGAAAGCCGGTCATCTTTTTGACCCAACTGTCCGAAGTTGCCGAAATTCCCAGGAATACCCCATATATTATAAATATGTAATACATACATAGATATATAAATAAATATTATGATTTATAATAAAATCAATAAAACTGAGATTTCAAATGTTTTTTACATTTTATCATTAAATACACCACATATTTGATCATATTTTGAAATGCATACTAAGATTAATTGTAGTTTTTTTAAGTCACGTTTCTGTTTTGAACATAATGATCGATCTTAAAAAAAAATAAATCCAGTTTTTTGCTAATTACATAATAAATATTAGATTCACGAAAATGGTACTGGAGACCTTTTTGTAGAGTATTCAATTTCCTACAAAACTGTTAAATGGAATTTTTTCATCATGTATAGTTTTGAAGTAATAAAAAATTTCCCAAACAAAATTTCAAATGCATGCATATTTCCATAAAAAAATTCGTTTGCTCGGAGTGGTGGGTAGACTCATTCGACAAGCTCTCGATTGCGACCAATTTTTTTTCTATTTATGTTGATTACTTTTGAAGAGCAATACCAAAGAAATTCCGACATCACCAAATTAAGAACCACCTTAATGCGCATCATATCCTAAAGCTCATCAAGACTTTTTAAAATCTTAATATATTGAATTGATGATGTAATAAATTGATTTGATACAGAATATCTTTTGCAACATTGTCTTTGGTCCTCGCTGCTATAAGTATCTCAATAAGTTTAGCCCTTAATTCATTTTTCTAGCTCCCTTGCGTCTCGATGATAAGATTTGCCCGATAAATATAAAAATAAATATGGAAGCAAAAAAAAATTTCCGGGTCAAAAAATTGAGCTAACTTCTTATCACTCTTCCGCGAAACTCGTAGAAAAATTGCAATCTCGATGGTGTCACTCGATTCAGAAACTTTTCAGCGTCGAGGATATTTTTCATTTCCAATCTGGGTTGAAAAAAGAATGAAATAAAGCTTAAAATTTGAATCTTTTCCAGCTACGAAAGTTAATTTATATAATCGATGAATTTAAAAAGTAGGAAATTAAACGAATTAAAAAATTTGAAGACTCCCGGCTGCAGAGGTTGCTTTACATAAGGAATTGTCTTGTATAAAAATTAAAAAATGATAAAATAATTCTTGCCATTATCTTAGTTCATTGATACTTTCACTTGTGACCGTTTATTTTTATGATTTCTTCTTTTTCTACTATTCCGTCAAACATATATATTGCATCTTATCTCACTGTTCAATAAATAACGACTCACGTCTGAATTGAAGGCTTCATAAGAATGATGAAGAATTCATAAAAATAAACGGTCACAATTGACACTATTAATGAACTAACATAATAGCGAGAATTATTTTATCATTTTTCAATTTTTATATAAGACGATTCCTTATAGAAAGCAACTTCTGCAGTCGACAGTTTTTCAAATTTTAAAATTTTTTTATTTATTTCGTTGAATTTCTTTAGCTTTGAGGTAATGGGCTACATCGCCCAGTGCAAAGGTGACACTGCTATCGGCGCTCGCTGCGGAGCGAGCGAGAAGGAGCGAACGTTTGTATCCCATCGTGTTAAAGTGCGCTTTGAGCCATCGATCCTCGATACATAGAACCTCGAATATTAGTTTCACAAGTCAGATGCACAGTCGTTTTTCGAAAAAGCGTGATCAACGATAATTAAACGGAAGATACAGAAACATTGTAAACGAACACAAAGATACGTCTATTTTGCTTGCGCACGTATACTTCATGGATAAAAAGTTTCTGTTTATTGAAAAAAAGCCGATCGAAAAACACCCAGTTCCAACCGGTTTGGTGTGAAATCGCTCGTGTACTTTCTTTAAAGTTCGTTCAAGTACCGGAGCCACGGATCGTTTTACAATTTTACAAAAACTCACCACTTCAGAGACAGCCGTAAAGAAATTGTTGAACCAATCGTGAAGATCGTTGCAAAATGTAATCTCATGCACGGAATTACATCGTCTGGTTTTTCGAAATTTTCAGTTTCGAAAGGATAAAATTGTCGGGATACACTCTGAATGAACAGGTTTGAATGTGGCAGTTGGATGGATCTGTTACTCCGGCAATGGCGATGCAACGACTGACCATCGAAGGACGAGTTTGTAGTCGTGGAAACCGATGCCACACAATATTAGTCACGCATTCGACAATGGACACGTGTACATTTGTCACGCAACGGTGTGGTATCGTGGGGATTGACCTTTTTCATAAAAACGTACCCAGCTGGAGCTGTCCTGAGTTTTACCTCCCTTGGTGCCAATAATATTCCTTCCCATCGATCGGTAATGAAACTCACACTACTCCATTCGAAAATATTATTCTTAATTAACATGGGCAGGCCTCGAAGTCCATACTCTTATTAGTCCCGTACCGTATATATAGATATAATTTAACACGGAAATAACCATGTTCACGCGGTACAACGGGTGGGGGTCAAAATTTTCAATGGAATAAATGTAGAACGGCCGGTATTTCGAAACGGAAATAGTCGAACATCCAAATTAAGAAGAGCCATTTATTTGAACATCTTTAAAGTCGAAAATAAAAATCACGAACATAAAAAGTTCGAAGCAAAATTCATATCGAAAAAAAAAATTCGAGTGTGCACGATTGCAAGAGGCGATATTTCGAATGAACTCGAATATCGAACACGTTTCGGCCGAGTTTTCATGGATAAATTAGTAAATATTAAGACCGTTCATAATTTCAAATTTCATATAGCGACAGACTAACTCAACGAGTGATCAAAGTAGCGAGAGGCAAGAGGCCGAAAGTCGAACGGCCGAAATGTCGGACGCTTCGCCCGCCACATTGTTTCCGGATTTAACCAAAAGTATTTTCCAAGATCAATTAAACCTAGAACGTATCGGTAACAATTGTTAAAAAATTTAACTGTATTCAAATTCAAAGTATAATTTTTTTAACAAAAAAATTGGCGATAAGGAAGTCTATTCAAATGTTATGTTTAGCTCTGGTTCCATTCTTCGATTCGTCATCTCAATGTTCGACAGTTTCATGTTCGACATTTTTACGTTCGACATTTTGCCCCTTCAAAATTTCAATTCTCGTCAAATGCTTTTTTGCCATGTTGGGTATAGAAATATTAGCTGTTTACAATTATTTAGCTCGAACATATCAACTTTTTTTATTATTCAAATCTATATTTTATTCTTTCCAATTATAGATCCTCTAAACAAATAATTTCGAATGAAGTTCCACTCGAATAAAGATGCTTCGATGTAAAGAAGATTCGACGGCATCGTGTGTCGAAAAAGAAAATTTCAAATAACGAATCTTTGGGTGTTTCTGATTCGGTTCTTTTTTTCGAACTACCGGCCGTTCTACATTTATTCCATTCAAAATGTTGACTCCCACCCGAAAAATGTGATTTTCAGTTTTTATCTTTTTTTAACTTCGATACTTATCATGGATTTTCGTCGATTTTTTCCCAAATACTTATTGATAAGAGCTATCGAACAAATAGCTTTTCAAGTATTCCGGAGCAAAATCTGATTTTTAACATAGAACAGAAAAATGAAAATGACAGTTTTGATGGGTTCCTTTCGGAGTTCCTCATAGACAAACCTGTGGCACATGTGTAAAATAATGAGGAAGGGATGTGGAAGGTTCAAATTTGCAACCTTGTTTTCATATAAAATCCGTTCGTAAATCTATTTAGTCCGCAATAAATATATGGTGAATTCCATGTAAAATCTAAAAAATTAAAAGTCGCATCAAATTGAAACGCCTAGATGGATTTTGTCCAAATCCAATACGAAACATCTTCCGATAATGGTGTAACTCTGTACCGATTTGAGACTGATACCTCAAAAATTGTGGAGGCTAGAGCATGAAACTCGATTTTTGAAAAATTTGAAAACGCCATAAAATGTGAATGGCTCGACGGATTTTGCCCAAATTCGATACGAAACGTTTTTGGCTAATAGCGCAACTTTGTGCTAAATTTTAGTCCGATGTCTCGAAAATTGCGCGAGCTAGAGAGCGTACAATGATTTTTGACACCTTTCAAAATTCTTTAAAACAACAGCTCTCTATGGATTTGTCTCAAATAAAGTAACAACTATCTCCTTGTTATGGTTCAATATTCTACTGGATTTGAGCTCGATATCTCTAGAATTGGGCAAGCTAGAAACCAAAAATAAATTTTCGAAGATTTTCAAAATCGCGTAAAAACAAAAGAACTTCATGGATTTTGCCAAAAATTAGATCAAGCGAGGGGCCTTGAAACTTTCACATGTGTGATAAATTTCAGCTTGATATCTCAAGCCGTTCTCAAGTTATGAACGATAAACAAATGTTCCACACATACACACATACATACATACATCCGGACATTTTTTCTAAATGTCATTTCTCGACGTTTTGGGACATTCTGAACACGTCTACATGAAAATCTGGGAAAATTTTTTTTTCCCGAAAACGAAGCTTCCTCTATGAGGAAGCAAACAAATGGGGGGTTCTTTTTACATAATTCCGAAGGTTTTAGTTCACGTGTTTTTGGGTTTTTTCATATCTTTCATATAAGGGGGTGTGAACAACCCTTGAAGTTTTCGACGATATTTTATAAATAATTAAAAAAAATAAAAATAAAAATAAAGCTTTTTTATTCGCTTCATTTTTATCGGCGCTAACTTCATCTCGGTCGCCGTTTAGGTCCAGTTGTGCTCAGTGCCCCACTATTTTACATATTTCCGCGAACGGTTTCGTAGCATTGCGGACGTACTCCTTACCTCTAGTCTCCATGGTATATATGGGTGGTCTCGGCCTCAGGGAGATTCTCGGCCAACTGCTTTTTCCTGTCGCTTACATCCCCATGGGCGACGCTACCCAAACAACGCCGAGCTAACTAATATGCAATCAAACAAATGCAGTACACAATATCTGGAACCCTACAATCGGCCCTCTTGATCGGACATACGACCTCGTTTGTCATTTCGATCATATTCTTCTTCAGGGTCAAGGTCGCTGTCTTCATCTAGCCATCGCTTCATAAAATCAGCTGCCGTTGGAGTCCGATTTGGTCCGTCACTTTCACCAATCTTGCGAGCGACGTAACGATTGTTGCGTAAAATTTTCTTTACTTCGTATGGTCTGTAGAACTTTGCAGCAAACTTCATGCCCGGAGCTTGTTGCGTGCGCCTTACAGCAACCAGATCAGCTTCTTGATAAACTGGGGCTTTATTTCGTTTTTTATTAAACGTTCGACTATTTTCTTCCTGAATTTTTTTGATATTTTCACTTGCGTGCAATCGCAATTCGTCGCGATTCTCCTGATAAGAGGTAGACCATTCGCGCTCGAGCAACTCTCGCACGTTGTCGTCATAACGTAGTCTCGCATTAGTCCCGAATAAAAGACGGAATGGCGTTGTCTCGATACTTCGATGCACCGTTGTATTTAAATATTGCTGCGTAATACTCATGTAACGATGCCATTCGCCCGGCTTGGGTGCGGTTAACTTAGTTAGCAGTGGAATCAGCGTCCGATTTACGCGTTCGACTTGACCGTTCGCCCTGGGAATACCGGTCGTGGTCAGAACATGTTCGATTTTTTCGTCTTGAAACGATCCGTCGGGGGTTGCCAAACACTGCTGCTTGTTTCTTCAAACGATCGAGAACTTCCATCGTGCCCATTGATTTTGTCGCATATAGCTACGTGAATTTGCTGAAACCGTCTACTACCACGAAGATGTGCTTATAACTTTTTTTCGTCGTTGCTAGCGGTCCATAATGGTCAACGTGATAGGTGTCCAGTGGGACCTCGCCTTTATCAATCGGAAACAGAAGACCTTCCTGTTTTTCTTGTTTTCTTTCCGCCAGAATACAATTTATACAATTGTGTACGACTTTTTCTACCTTCGGACGCATGTTTGAAAAATAATAATCGCGCTTGATAATTGCTTCAGTTTTGCCTACAGAAAAGTGACCTTTTTCATGCGCTCGTCTTATTACCTGTTGGTGCATTGATTTTGGGACAACTAACAGATAATCATCGTTGACCTGTTTTTCTGACGTTTTTCGGTTCTGTTATCTCAATAATTTTCTTCGTGCTTTCGTCATTGTTTTGTGCTTTTTTCAGTCGAACCGTGAGACCATCGTCGTTCTCGTCAATAAGCAAACAAGTTGGTAGCGGATTCCTGCTAAGGGCATCAACGTGTAACATACTTGCGCCCGGACGGTGTTCGATTTCATACTCAAACTCCTCGAGTAAAAGCGCCCACCGCGTCACACGCAGGCACAAATCTTTCTTAGTCATGGTTAAAGTTAACGCACGGCAATCGGTAACAATTTTGAATGCTATGCCGAGCGAATACACTCGAAATTTCCGCAACGATTTGACGATAGCAAGGACTTCGAGCTCGTAGCTCGTGTACTTCTACTCCGCCGGAATCGATTTGCCGCTCGCGTAGTATATCGGGTGTAACGCATTGTCGTCATTACGTCGCTGTAGTAATATTGCGCCGTAACCGTACATTGACGCATCAGTGTGTAATCCCGTCTCCGCACCCGTCCTTTAAGATTCAACACCGGCTTGTTTGTTAGTGTAAGCTTCAATTGATCAAACCCACATTTCTCGCTCGTATCGAATTTAAACTTCGCATCGGATCGTAACAAATTGGACAGCTGTCTCGCGATCATGGAGTAACACGGAATGAATTTCCGAAAATACCCGGTCAAACCCAGAAACGATTGAATTTGTTTTGTATTCGTCGGCGTCGGAAAATTCCTGACGGCTTCGGTCTTTCGCTGTGATGGCTGAACACACCCGTTTTCGATCACGTGGCCCAGATATTCGACTTTCGTTTGCAACAAACTACATTTCTTCCTATTTACAACTAGACCACCTTGACTGACTGCGTCTAGTACACGTTCAAGGCTTTTTAACCCGCTTTCGTTATCAGCTGATGGTATTATTAAGTCATCCATGTAAGTCAACACTACGCCCTCGCGGATGAGCTCTCGAAATACATCATTGACGAATTTTTGAAATATTGCCGGGGAATTGCACAGACCGAACGGAACTCTTAAAAATTCGTAATGCCCATAAGGTATAATAAACGCCGTATATTTTTGACTTGATTTCTTCATTTTTACGTGAAAGAACCCGTTTTTTAAACCCAGTGTACTGAAAACTTTCGCGTTTTGCAGCGCGTCCAGATTATTTTCGATGAGAGGTAACGGGTATGTATCTTTAACAATTTTTTTGTTGAGACAGCGATAGTCGATGCAGAGTCTATCGGTCCCGTCCTTTTTTTTTTACTAAAACGATTGGGCTCGCGTATTCGTAAATGGATGGTTGTACAATGCCGTTTTCAAGCCATTCTTCTATCTGTGCGTTAACTACGTCTTTTTCGATTTGCGACAATCACCGAGCCCTCTGATAAATCGGTTCCTCGTCTTTTAATATGAGTTACATCGTTATTCCTAACTCGCGTGTTTGTTTTGGTTCGTAGCTGTCGACCAGGACTTGTACTGCCTGCTTATGAGTCTCTTTTTTCCCGTCGAATAAAGCTACACTATTCCCTCCTTGCTCTGATCCTACATCGAATTGACATATCTCAGCGAAAGTACAATCGTCGTTGTTCAATGGCTTGATCGTAGCGTTTCCGCCCCTAATTATTAAGTCAGTCGTATCAAGAAAATCATTACCGATCAGCAAATCGTGTCGCGTAAGTTCGTTCGAAACAACGCTGATTGGCACCATGTACGAATTTTCGTCGACCGATAGCTTTGCCCAAAATGCTCCTAACGTCACGTTTTTTTCCGTGCCTATTCCGCGGAACGGCGTTATCTTATTCTCGAGTCGCGGAGAACCGATTCGTGCATACTCTGCCGCGCTCATTATCGATCAATCGCTCCCCGTATCAATAATCGCTTTGACTAATACATCGTTAATCAATACGTCTTTCTGATGTTCACGGTGCTCAGGTTGAACAATCATGCAGCTGGTTTTTGCCTCGTCGGATATTGTTGGGCAATTGCGTGCAATGTGACCAAACTGATTACATTTGAAGCACTTAGCGCCCTGATTTTTCGTTGGACAATCAGTACTCACGTGATCTCTCATACTGCAATTGAAACAACGCTTCTGCACCACGTTCTCTTTTCTTTCGCTCACGCTGCTTTTTTTACCTCTGATATCTGTACTGTCTCTAAAATTCTTATAATTCTTACGCCTCGCACCACCACACTGATCGTCAGTCTTCGTAATCGTAGATGCTGTGGAATAATCGCCGTCGTTGAGCGTTATCTCATGGTTGAGAGTGGTTATTTTCGCTGTAATTGTATAGGTAATTCTGTGAATTTTTTATGTTTTTTTTTCATTAATTTCTCAATGTGTTTTGATAGAAGAAAAAATTGAAATTGACCACGTTTTTTTACTTAAAAAAGAACAGCTTTTCGAAAAAAAATAGAAAAACATTTTTGAGCCTTAAAAAATTACTTAAAATCGTATTTGAAATATAAAAGTCGATTTTTTGCCAATGTGTATCCATTAAAAATTTTAAAAGTTTTTTTTCGGAAAACTGCAAAAATTTCACGTAATATATGTAGAAATCGAGTTGGGACCCCTGTAATAACTCGTTGAATCATCAAATGTATTACAAAACCACTAAAACCTCAATTTATATTTTTTCATTTCCGTACCCGTATCTAACCATTTCAAAGCCAGACCGTCAGATTTTTTTTTTCATGCTCGAAGGTGCCTTGGACTCATTGAGATACTTCTTGGATTTTTAAGATGATGTCGTGAGACCCGAATAAGCATATTACTAGAGTCGAAAAATCTTGTGTATTTCAAAGGAGAAAAATGACCCCTGTTGGCCGGTTTCAAACATGGCGGGCTGCCAATTTATGGAACTTTTTTTAAAATTATCTGGAGCCAATCTGGGGGAGGGGGGGGGACAAAATTCGTCCGAGCTTCATATAAGGACCACTCTAATATATTGTAACGGTAGATCCTAGTTACAGTAATTAAATTTGGGCCGAGAGTACAGAAATATATGGCTTTTCACGTTCGGTTTATGTGGGCATACGGTACGCGGTCGTGCCCTATATTATCGGCTTTATGATACGCCTCCAGAGATGAGTAGGGAGATTCGTACAGTGCCGTATATCGGCCATTCCGGCTGCTTCTCATTCGTTGGTCGTGCAGAGGCGACGCCTCGTGGGCGACGGGGAAAAGACGCCGTCATTTTTGTTTGTTTAGCGTGTACTGTACTGGGTAGCCTGAGCCGAATTGAACCTCTTGCGTGACAGGCATAGCTCGGAATGGTGTGTGTGAGTGCATGTACAGGAAGGCTGGCTAGGAAGTATTGTAGTAGAGGGGAGGATTTTCGACGCCGCCGTGAATATCTCGTTTCGACAAGCAGTGGGTCGACAGCCCGTAGCCCCCACCACTTCTTATTTCTCTGCCGAAACTACAACATTAGTACCAACCAGAGAAATGAAAAATGTTATTTTTCTACTTCGCCGCTATTAGATTGGCAATGGCACCTGCATCAGTATTTATACGAAGCGATGTTCATACATCTGGCTTGACGCCGTATTTGAAAAAAACGAAGTGATAGCCAGGCGTCGGACACAGACATCTGGACTTCCGGAACAGCGTTTTCACCGGAAACAAACGGGTTTCATAAAGTGGTGGCGCTGTTAGCGGCGGCCTCGTTGTGTTAGTGTGCGTCATACACAAGCTGTTAGTCGCACACAACGAAAGCATTCGCTGAAGCACGTGACGGAACGTTTGTTATTGTTTTTGTAATTTTTTGTTCGAATTGTTGTTGAAGTGAATAGTTGAGTGAAGTGAATATATATAGAAACAATTTCGTGTCCCGTAATCGGAGAAGAAATGCAAGTAGTTAAAAAGGGTATTGCTGAGAAGGAAGCAGAGGGTAAGCAAAGTTCAGATGTAAAGTTTGAGGTTATGTTCGTTACTTTGATGCTAAATAATTGGAAGAAATTTGTTTTTTCAAATGTATTTTTCGCCTTTTCATCCAATTATTATGAATAATCAACTGCAGTCCGTAAATCTTTGATAATTTAGATACTTTTCTGATAGAATTACTTTAGTATTCAAATCATGATGGTGTATAATTCTATAATTTTTTTTAACACAATTTCTCATTTTTTCCAGAGGTCAAAAATAAAGTCTATTGGAGATGCGCTGTTCCAGGGTGTAACTCGAATAAGGCAGTTCCGAAGCATGCATTTACTAAGCATTCTTGGCGGAGTGAAGCTTGGAGGAAAGCAGTGGCAAATCCAGATCTGGATGGTCTGACTATTGAGCAGTTGTGTAACTATCGAGTTTGTCACCTTCATTCCTCAGAGGATGCCTACAATGTTACCCCGGTTCGACGAGTTCTGGGAAAAACTGCAGTTCCAGAATTGTTTTTAAACCTAATTGATGCCGAGCCACCTGCGTTTGGCAATATGACTATCGAAAATCCATTGGAAGAATGTGTCAATAGTGGAGTTTTTTCCCTGTCGAATGATTGAAAAGAGATGAAGAGAAGGGATGAAATTGTTGACGAGATTCGTTATGCTAATCGCAATAATGATGAACCAGAAGTCATGGAGAACGTCTCGAGGAGTGCGAGTAAATTATGCTGCTCGAGTCCTTAGTAGAACGATGCCCGCATTTATTCGATGGTTGACTTGCTTGTCAGGTTAGTTTATTCCTTTCATTTATTTAATGGGTTTAAATTTTAAAGAAAATTTCTTTCTATTTATTCATTCATTTCTCATTTTTATTCATTATAAATTTGAAATTCCACAGGACCAGTCAAATCGATTGACGGAGAAAAATGTATGCCGATAAAGGAAGGCGTGGTTACAGCAGAAGTTGTCAAATTCTTCAATTATGCTTTCGACTCCGCCCTAGCAGATTGAGTGCCTATCAAATCACCATAAAAATGCCTAAGGCATTTTAGTAGGCACTTTTGTTCAAAACGTACCCGTGAATGCCCATGAATGACTATCATCCGAAATGCCGAAATGTGACGGCATTTTCAGGCACACACCGGCATTTTTAGGCACTCTTCGGCAGTTTTAGGCACTCAGCGGCATTTTTAGGCATTCGCCGGCATTCTTTTTTCGGTAAATGCCTAAAAAAATGCCGTTGAGTGCCGGCCTTTCGGGTAGAAATTCGGGGTCGGTCACTCTTAGGCACTTACCGTCACGATTTGAACGAAAATGCCTACCAAAGTGACCGCGAATGCCTCAAATAACCACGGCATTTAGCCAGTCACTGATAGGCATTTCAATGGGCATCAATTGGCATTTACTACGGCACCCAAGCTGCTAGGGCGTGAACGGGAGCAAAACCATGTGCTCGAAAGAAAAGAATCTCTTGCGGAAGGAAGTGACTGCCAAAAGCTGCGACATGGAATATTGGAAGAATGCATCGAATTCCATGCTAAAACATTTGCAATTCTTGGATCCGAAGACGCGGAAACGGAAATCTGTGCCCTCTCTCAACAACTGGGCTTTCACGCTGAAAGGATTCAGGAAATTATGGACCCTGCTACTCAATCACGGATTCAAAGATTTTTCACCACGTTTTGTCAGCCAGGATTGGATTGAAAACTTTTTTGGAATGATTAGAAGCCAAGGAAACCGTAATATCAATCCAACATGCACGCAGTTCGAAGGCTCGTACAAATCATTGTTAATCAACAACTTAACATCGGCCAAGACGGTGAAAGGAAATTGCAAAGATGATGGCGCAGACGTTTTATTTTTTCTTCGGAAATTCACTACACTGGTTCAAGAGGCGGAAGACGAGGAAAACGCAGAAAAAGAAACAGAAACAACTAATGAAGAACAGGATTACGTTTTATTCCCTGCTACGGAGGAGACTCGCACGGGTACGCAAATTGAGAACAGCGCAGTCTTCGATAAATTCGTTCGCAAACTACAGTGTCGCGATTGTTGCATGTGCATGAAAAACCTTGAAGTTGTTTTTAAAGGGGATGCTCTCAGCACTCTTTTCACTGCTCAGTCTTACTTGTCTCATCAAGCTATAAAACAATATAGAATGAAACTGCAGAAGAAAAATAGACAATTGTCTTGACTGTTCATCGACCAAAAAAAATGTACCTTTTCTTAAAAATAATAACAAATTATTCATCGAAAAGTTTGTATTAAATCATTCAACCTGCCTTTACACACGAAAAAAAGGCACAGGTATTTGGCATATGGGAGAAAGAAATTGAAAAATGTTGGAAGTATGAGAGGTATGTAATTGATCATACTTGTCACATTTTTCAATCTTCTTTCTTCTATATGTCAATACTTGTAGCTTTTTTTCATAAATCGAATCCATCAATACGATTCAAAATTTCGCGGCATTAGGTCGCCATATTGGATTTTAGTTCCATATTACGGGTTTCACAATGTGAGGGCGCGCAAAAACGCTGTACCCTTACTTTAACATGGATGTGTCCGACGCCTGGGCTAGCCTTTCCGTGGCTTCCTTGACTGTAGCTGGTGCTGGGTGCTGCTGGCGGGGGATCCGGTGGAGGCTGAAACAGAGGCAAAACTAACCCTTTTCCATCCTCGGAACGGCCTTTTTATACTCGTTCAGGTCCTTCCAATCGTCTCATCCTGTCTCCTAATTGGTCGGAGTCCCCTTTTCTGCCGTAGTCTGTCCGTTGCCACGCGCACGAAAACGTTGACCATGGGCCTTCCAAGGCCGCTGAGCTTTTGTCGATTATGTCAAATTATAATTCCGAAATATTATAATTCTGTGAACACCCGGGGCGTCGGCCGCGGTCTTTCCGAGGCCGCTGGGCCGCTGTCGATTATCTATTTTTGTATTGTTCGAGGAGCGCTCGCCGCGCTTGCCTCCAAAGCCGATGTACCGAATGTGTTATCTGTCACATTGCTTCGTTTCCGTTATTCTATAATATTTATGGCACGCTGCGTGTAAAAGTGCGGCATTTGCGCACCTTGTGACATAAAAATTCGTACGACACTCGTACGAAAAACATTTTCTGGACTCGTGTGATTGCAAGACTTACCTTCGGCTCGTTCGGCAAACTCACACTCTTCAGAAAATTTTTTTTCGTACTAATGTCATAATGTACTATTATCGATGTTTTTGATAATCGCGGAGCTGACCGCGGATGGCCCTGTGGCTGTTGGAGCGGCAACGGTTAGTAACGTTATCCGTTACAATATATATATATATATATGAGGTAAAATTCCTCAATTCACGGAACTAAAACCCTTCTATCCCCCGATGTGGTCGATGATTTTTTTTAGTATCTCTTGGATCGTACGACCTCACTAATTTTTTTAAAGATTTTTTAGATCCCTCCTCTCTTTTTTACTTTATGAAAATTTTCCCCCAGATACTCTATCGGAATTGAAGAACTTTTTTCATAAAATTTCAGTGGGCAGCGAGTTCCTAATATATATATTTTTTTTTTTTTGAACTTTTGCGAGAAATTCGAGTTTTTCTGAAATTTGAATATATCGACGCTGCTTACGAAAAGTAGCATGTTTCAGATTTCTTACGAAAACAAGCACGTTTGGTATCAGCGCGAAAACTAGCATGTTTCGGCTTTTGCCACGAAAACTAGCACATTTCGATATTCGCCGCGAAAACTAGCATGTTTTGGCTTGCTAGTTTTAGGGGTCGAAGCCGAAACATGCTAGTTTTTGCGACGAATATCGAAACGTGTTGGTTTTCGCGGTGAAATTTGAATCGTGCTACTTTTCGTAAGCAGCGTCGATATGAGAATGGTTTCCTATAAAAAAAAAAGTGAAATACAATTTTTCCTGCAAAAAATCGATATCTCGATTATCTCGATGGAATATCGATTTTTTGAGTATGAATTGATAGTTGCTATCGTCAGGAGGTTACTCCTATTTTCCCACTTTTTATTTGGATAAAGTTTTTTTCCCAGATACTCTATTGAAATTGACGAACTTTTTTTATAAAATTGGAGTGGGCAGCGGGTTCCTAATATTATTTTTCGATATTGTTATATACTAATATTATAGTCGATATAATCTATAATCATCACGCAAAAACATTGTAACCGTTTCCTCCGATACACGTTAGATAAGCGTAAGTTGCAAAAATTCCGTTTCCGGTACCCCGTAACTCAACCCACAAAATAATACAGCAATCGACTCAAAATTCGGAGTGCATACGTAGGACGGTCTATAGAATAGACTAGCACGAGTGACCTAGACAAAAGGTTTTGTTTTTTAAGCATTCTTTTCTTATTGAAAAAATCGACGTTTTCCCGTCCGCCATTTTGAAAGTTATTGCAATATTTCATTTCTTTTAGTCTATTCTATGCGCATAATCAAACAATTTAAAAAACTGTTCCAGTTTTGGGTTTTAGACGATTTCTCAAGTCGCCAGGACATCCGTAATGTAGGAACTTTTTTTCGCACGCGCTCTGTCGTCGTCCTCTATTCGCCGCAACTTTATATTTTTCCTTTTCTACACACAACATTTTCTACACACACTAAAAAAATGAATAAGTATATTTCTTAAATTACAGAATTCTCTTAGCAATAGATTTGTAAACAAAAGTACTGTAGGACCCCGCTAATCGGAACCCCTCAAATAGAAACGGGCGGAGGAGTAAAAGCACCCGCAACATTTTTCATTAAACGTTCAAAATTTCCCTCGTAAAATATTGTAGGCTTGGGACATTTTGAGATACGGCACTGCCAGTAGGCGTGGTGCGGATTTTTTCTGTAATCCCCGCAATCGCATTAGGAGACCCGATCTTTTCCGTTTGGAGGGGTTTCACTGTACCAAAGATGACCCTATTTTTTACTAACCAGTGTAGAAAGGTCCCTCAATCAGACGGTATTTTCTTGATAAATTTTCGGAGTAAATGGAATTCTCTACAAAAAAACGTGTCTTGAGCCACATATCTGAAGTCGACTGCTCATGAGTGTTTAACAGTGTTAAAAAAAGACTACAGGTGTGGGTTCAGAGAGGTTTTTTGTAAAGAATTTTTTGGGTTTTTGTAGATATGTAGTCTAAATTTAATCGAGTAAATTCAAATTTAGTCCAAATTATTCTCCCACAGAATTGAAAATGTTTTCAGCATTAAGTTGATAGAAACGTGTAAAGAGAGCAACACAAACTTCATGTAATTCGCTTATCTACAAGACGCAAATGTTGGGTACATGATTGAGGAGTTATTCTCTTTTAATTTCTTATTTCTACTCTGCTTCTGCCGACAGCGTACGTCACTGCAGGTGATATAGAATTTTCGGTGAAGCGTCTGGGCGTAGGGGTTACGAGTGGCGCTGTCGTCGAAAATAATGGATCGATATCTCCTGCACATCGTTCGGCAGGTCATCATCGTCTGGACAACTTCAACTTGAAAACCTTTGTAACTTCAATCAGCACTCGCAGGAGACAATATGAGATTATGAGGATCGACAACTAAGAGACCTAAAGTTAAATTAGCGAATAATGTGACTGTCGGGATTTGCGATATTTAATTGGACAACACAGATACGAAATTGATAATCCTATGGTTATTCCATCGGTTATGTTAAGTTCTAATACCCTGAACTTCACGAAAATCTCCAAAAAATAATAATCAATCGAAAATTATCGTTTACCGAAGAAATTAACTTCAACGGCTATTAACACGTTAAACATTGGGCGGAAGCCTTCTACAACTGTCAAAAGTGTTATAACTGTTATAATTTTCTCTTTTTAATCTTGAAACTCTTTTTTTATACTCATTGATACGATAAAGCCCTTTGATCGAAACCGCATCTACATATGCAGCTCATCCGTCGCAGCATAGTGTTCAATATATTGGCAATAATGAAATGTTTATTAAAAAAAAATATGTGCGTGGGAATAAGCGGAAAAGTAGATCTATCGAAGCGAGTGTCCAGGGGACCCACGCACAGCGAGACACTTGTACGCGTCGAATGAAAGCAGCCCTTGCAGTCGCTAGCAGCCGCGGCCAGGAGGGGTCAGGCTCGATGGATTGCTGAGGGTTGCCCCGGTGCTCCTCGTCTCGCTCGCCACTCGGGGAGCAATATCCCCGGCTCGAGGAAGCCGAGTGGGTTTCGATACTCTTCATGGCTCTTTCCCATACTGCGATAACATAATCTTCGGAACGCCAAGGAAATTCATAAGAAAATAATATTATAACTTAGAAAAACACGTTCACACCATGATAACTGAAGCTAGCGAAGCTGGAACGGTCGCTTAGACATGAAGAGAACAAGCGAATACTCGAAACGGATCGACAACGCTCCAATTCATCGCACATCAGTCTCACAGCACACATGAAAAGAGTTGAAATAAAACATGGTTCGTTGATTGAACACGAAAGTTTTATCGGCAGAGTAAAATGTCAAAGGACGTACGAACTGTGCAAAGTATCGTCAGGTGGGCAACAGGCTCTCGCAGCCTTCCGTTGGACATATAACAGAAACAAGAAAAAGCGAAGGCAAGAATAATAATTGATTTTATCTTATTGTATTGGCGTTACGGTAATATGGTTGATGGTAACTGCAAAGTGCGGTGTTTAAAAAGACATGTCGTGGCCGCGCGGTAACGTCAGCGACGAGGCAGAGGCGAAGACAGGAGGCAAAAAGCAGAAGGCCAAAAGCTCGAGGCCGCCACGAGGCAGTCAGGCCGGCGAGGGAGCCGCGGAGGCGTGGGGGGATGCCGCCCCCCGTGGGGCTTGACTCGTCGGCTGTGCCTCTCCCTCGGCCCCCGACACGTTCCCAGTCGTCCCCCTGCACTGATATCAGTCGCGGCTCGGCAAGGGAGCCACAACCAGTGTGTGCCCCTCGGCTCTTGAATTTTACTTCTCCGACACACGGTGGAAAAGCTTCCTCAACGCCAGCCTATTTTAACGGCGTCACGTCTCACAATCATCCACCGCGGGACTTGACAATCCAAAACTGAATGGAACGCAGTGTGTTACGACGATTGCGACTACCACACCGTTTGAGTGCCCTCTCGTGACCCGACCGCCTCCCCTGGACTTGAACGTTTCTTCGTCGGCAATCGTTTCCGCTTCCGCATTTATTCGACCGTCCGCCAGCTCACGGCTTACACTACTACAGATCACTCTTTCTTCTATGGTAAGATTCGACCAAGTTTTATAAGCCCGCGAATGAAAGCTTCAAACCGAAGGAAATTTCATAATAAGAATAAGAATAAGAATAAGAATAAGAATAAGAATAAGAATAAGAATAAGAATAAGAATAAGAATAAGAATAAGAATAAGAATAAGAATAAGAATAAGAATAAGAATAAGAATAAGAATAAGAATAAGAATAAGAATAAGAATAAGAATAAGAATAAGAATAAGAATAAGAATAAGAATAAGAATAAGAATAAGAATAAGAATAAGAATAAGAATAAGAATAAGAATAAGAATAAGAATAAGAATAAGAATAAGAATAAGAATAAGAATAAGAATAAGAATAAGAATAAGAATAAGAATAAGAATAAGAATAAGAATAAGAATAAGAATAAGAATAAGAATAAGAATAAGAATAAGAATAAGAATAAGAATAAGAATAAGAATAAGAATAAGAATAAGAATAAGAATAAGAATAAGAATAAGAATAAGAATAAGAATAAGAATAAGAATAAGAATAAGAATAAGAATAAGAATAAGAATAAGAATAAGAATAAGAATAAGAATAAGAATAAGAATAAGAATAAGAATAAGAATAAGAATAAGAATAAGAATAAGAATAAGAATAAGAATAAGAATAAGAATAAGAATAAGAATAAGAATAAGAATAAGAATAAGAATAAGAATAAGAATAAGAATAAGAATAAGAATAAGAATAAGAATAAGAATAAGAATAAGAATAAGAATAAGAATAAGAATAAGAATAAGAATAAGAATAAGAATAAGAATAAGAATAAGAATAAGAATAAGAATAAGAATAAGAATAAGAATAAGAATAAGAATAAGAATAAGAATAAGAATAAGAATAAGAATAAGAATAAGAATAAGAATAAGAATAAGAATAAGAATAAGAATAAGAATAAGAATAAGAATAAGAATAAGAATAAGAATAAGAATAAGAATAAGAATAAGAATAAGAATAAGAATAAGAATAAGAATAAGAATAAGAATAAGAATAAGAATAAGAATAAGAATAAGAATAAGAATAAGAATAAGAATAAGAATAAGAATAAGAATAAGAATAAGAATAAGAATAAGAATAAGAATAAGAATAAGAATAAGAATAAGAATAAGAATAAGAATAAGAATAAGAATAAGAATAAGAATAAGAATAAGAATAAGAATAAGAATAAGAATAAGAATAAGAATAAGAATAAGAATAAGAATAAGAATAAGAATAAGAATAAGAATAAGAATAAGAATAAGAATAAGAATAAGAATAAGAATAAGAATAAGAATAAGAATAAGAATAAGAATAAGAATAAGAATAAGAATAAGAATAAGAATAAGAATAAGAATAAGAATAAGAATAAGAATAAGAATAAGAATAAGAATAAGAATAAGAATAAGAATAAGAATAAGAATAAGAATAAGAATAAGAATAAGAATAAGAATAAGAATAAGAATAAGAATAAGAATAAGAATAAGAATAAGAATAAGAATAAGAATAAGAATAAGAATAAGAATAAGAATAAGAATAAGAATAAGAATAAGAATAAGAATAAGAATAAGAATAAGAATAAGAATAAGAATAAGAATAAGAATAAGAATAAGAATAAGAATAAGAATAAGAATAAGAATAAGAATAAGAATAAGAATAAGAATAAGAATAAGAATAAGAATAAGAATAAGAATAAGAATAAGAATAAGAATAAGAATAAGAATAAGAATAAGAATAAGAATAAGAATAAGAATAAGAATAAGAATAAGAATAAGAATAAGAATAAGAATAAGAATAAGAATAAGAATAAGAATAAGAATAAGAATAAGAATAAGAATAAGAATAAGAATAAGAATAAGAATAAGAATAAGAATAAGAATAAGAATAAGAATAAGAATAAGAATAAGAATAAGAATAAGAATAAGAATAAGAATAAGAATAAGAATAAGAATAAGAATAAGAATAAGAATAAGAATAAGAATAAGAATAAGAATAAGAATAAGAATAAGAATAAGAATAAGAATAAGAATAAGAATAAGAATAAGAATAAGAATAAGAATAAGAATAAGAATAAGAATAAGAATAAGAATAAGAATAAGAATAAGAATAAGAATAAGAATAAGAATAAGAATAAGAATAAGAATAAGAATAAGAATAAGAATAAGAATAAGAATAAGAATAAGAATAAGAATAAGAATAAGAATAAGAATAAGAATAAGAATAAGAATAAGAATAAGAATAAGAATAAGAATAAGAATAAGAATAAGAATAAGAATAAGAATAAGAATAAGAATAAGAATAAGAATAAGAATAAGAATAAGAATAAGAATAAGAATAAGAATAAGAATAAGAATAAGAATAAGAATAAGAATAAGAATAAGAATAAGAATAAGAATAAGAATAAGAATAAGAATAAGAATAAGAATAAGAATAAGAATAAGAATAAGAATAAGAATAAGAATAAGAATAAGAATAAGAATAAGAATAAGAATAAGAATAAGAATAAGAATAAGAATAAGAATAAGAATAAGAATAAGAATAAGAATAAGAATAAGAATAAGAATAAGAATAAGAATAAGAATAAGAATAAGAATAAGAATAAGAATAAGAATAAGAATAAGAATAAGAATAAGAATAAGAATAAGAATAAGAATAAGAATAAGAATAAGAATAAGAATAAGAATAAGAATAAGAATAAGAATAAGAATAAGAATAAGAATAAGAATAAGAATAAGAATAAGAATAAGAATAAGAATAAGAATAAGAATAAGAATAAGAATAAGAATAAGAATAAGAATAAGAATAAGAATAAGAATAAGAATAAGAATAAGAATAAGAATAAGAATAAGAATAAGAATAAGAATAAGAATAAGAATAAGAATAAGAATAAGAATAAGAATAAGAATAAGAATAAGAATAAGAATAAGAATAAGAATAAGAATAAGAATAAGAATAAGAATAAGAATAAGAATAAGAATAAGAATAAGAATAAGAATAAGAATAAGAATAAGAATAAGAATAAGAATAAGAATAAGAATAAGAATAAGAATAAGAATAAGAATAAGAATAAGAATAAGAATAAGAATAAGAATAAGAATAAGAATAAGAATAAGAATAAGAATAAGAATAAGAATAAGAATAAGAATAAGAATAAGAATAAGAATAAGAATAAGAATAAGAATAAGAATAAGAATAAGAATAAGAATAAGAATAAGAATAAGAATAAGAATAAGAATAAGAATAAGAATAAGAATAAGAATAAGAATAAGAATAAGAATAAGAATAAGAATAAGAATAAGAATAAGAATAAGAATAAGAATAAGAATAAGAATAAGAATAAGAATAAGAATAAGAATAAGAATAAGAATAAGAATAAGAATAAGAATAAGAATAAGAATAAGAATAAGAATAAGAATAAGAATAAGAATAAGAATAAGAATAAGAATAAGAATAAGAATAAGAATAAGAATAAGAATAAGAATAAGAATAAGAATAAGAATAAGAATAAGAATAAGAATAAGAATAAGAATAAGAATAAGAATAAGAATAAGAATAAGAATAAGAATAAGAATAAGAATAAGAATAAGAATAAGAATAAGAATAAGAATAAGAATAAGAATAAGAATAAGAATAAGAATAAGAATAAGAATAAGAATAAGAATAAGAATAAGAATAAGAATAAGAATAAGAATAAGAATAAGAATAAGAATAAGAATAAGAATAAGAATAAGAATAAGAATAAGAATAAGAATAAGAATAAGAATAAGAATAAGAATAAGAATAAGAATAAGAATAAGAATAAGAATAAGAATAAGAATAAGAATAAGAATAAGAATAAGAATAAGAATAAGAATAAGAATAAGAATAAGAATAAGAATAAGAATAAGAATAAGAATAAGAATAAGAATAAGAATAAGAATAAGAATAAGAATAAGAATAAGAATAAGAATAAGAATAAGAATAAGAATAAGAATAAGAATAAGAATAAGAATAAGAATAAGAATAAGAATAAGAATAAGAATAAGAATAACAATAACAATAACAATAACAATAACAATAACAATAACAATAACAATAACAATAATAATAACAATAACAATAACAACAACAAACAACAACAACGACGACAACAACAACGTTTCGACAACCTTCCGCGACAATCGGAAACCCGCAGCCGCCTGTTATCACTGGGGTCCGCTTATTAGCGAAGGGTCGACGTTTGAATCGAGAGAGAACGGTCTACGTATCGGATCGAGTGCAAAGATAAAAGGAGATAAATGTTAGTGACGGGGTCCCCCCCTTGGTCGCCCCGTTCTTTCTGCCACCGGCAACGTTTCCGGGCAGACCGTTAGTCCAGGCAAATGCTCCAAAAGTGGACGATCTCTGGCGGTAATCCGTTTTTTTAACCGAAGATAGGGGGCTGGCTACTGAAAGATACCACGATTTTCTTTGGTATGAATACAATCAGAATGAGTTGCTCTTCATTTGGAGAGAACATTTTTTTTTCTTAGAGCCCGCGCTATTGTTTAATCATGGATTTTATAACCATCGAACAACACAATTTACTGGTTACGCATCACTGGGAGAGAGAACACGCTGTATGTCCGTACCGCTCGCACTCACTGCCACACTTCTCCCACTGTTTGGCGCTTTATAGGTAAACACCGTTTGACAGATTATTTGGAAGGAGAGAGAAGAGGCGTGTTTGGCAGACACATCGCTCTGTCGCTGTCTCCGCCAGTGGTGCTCAGCTTCTACAGACACGGGTTTTCCCATCAACCCCGAATACTCATACCGTTCCTGCGCCCTTATTAGCAAAAAGACGGGAAAAGTTTCATCAAGCCTAAACTTTTTGTGCATTTTTCAACTTAGAACAATTTTTGTTTGAAATATTTTTCGATTAAAATATTAATTTCCGGAATATGATGATTCCAACGTTTTCAACCCACTTTTTTAAAGGTCGCTGATGTTGCAGGTCAAAAATTCCAACGGGATATCCTTCAGTAGCCAGTCCCCGACCTTCAGTTAAAAAAGCGGATTACCGCCAGAGACCGTCCACTTTTGAAGTATTTTCCTGGACTACGTCGGCATCCCGCAAACAGCAAACATCGTCAGGTAGTTCATTGAGAACCGACTTTTGTCTCTGCGAATATTCAGGTGAGATATAGATAGAAAGTAAAATATTGAGATTCGTTTGTAAGCCTATGAATACGTATTATATCCGTGAGGTTTCGAAGTTTGAGAGGATTCGACGGTGTATCTTGCGAGAGAAGACTCCGGTGCCAAGCTTTTGGTATTAATAGACAGTTTTGTGAGCTCTATCTCTCTCTCGCACTGTTTTCTGGACTTTTTGGTACATCGTTCGCAACAGTCGCCAACCCAGCACATGGGCATCGGCTACTTTGCCGTACGCCACAAATTCACTACTTCTACTACCATAATTTACATTTATATCGACGAACACCCGCTCGACTTCTGACTACAACAGCAATCTAATTAAAACGATATATGTATCGTCAATAAGCAGAACGCAATGGTTTGCGACTCATACCGTATTATCATTATCAACATGACCCTAGCACGTTCGCGCACCGAAAAAAACACGGAAACGATAAAAGCACCGATGAGCACTGAGTGCTTTGCGAAAATTAAAAGCACCGAAATTTTGGTCGCGACCGCCGAAAAAGCACCGAACACATTTTTTTCCGTTATTTTTTGGTGCTTTGGACCAAAATTCCCGTGCTTTTGATGTTCGAAAAGCACCGGAAAAAAACATTCGGCGCTTCTTTGGTGCTTTCGCACAAAATTCTGGTGCTCGTAATGTTTGAGGGCTTTTTCTCAGTGCTTTTCGAACGTTTTTCAGTGCTATCGTCGGTGTTCGAAGCTGCCAAGGTGAACACAATGAAATAACCGGAGATGATATTTCCTCTCGTGACTTCATAGACTAACGTTGTATAATCTACTTTTATGAGACGCTGTGCGTAAAATGCGATTTTTACGCTCACTTCGTTCGCGTCAAACCGCATTTACGCACCTTGTGACATAAAAATTCGTACGATACTCGTACGAAAAACGTTTTCTGGACTCTTGTGATTGCAACACTCGCCTTCGGCTCGTTCTGCAAACTCACACTCGTCAGAAAAAAACTTTTCGTACTAGTGTCATAATGTACTATTACGTCGCAAATTTGCCACGCCGTGTCCAAAAAGTAAAAAATTTCGTTTCCCCACCCTACTCGTAATTCATTTGTTTTTCCATCATACGTACGATCGAATAATAAATTTGTTCAATTGAATTTCGTTGTTGCATACCGGATTGATGCTGCAAGAGCGTTTGAATCTTGTTGTATTTTTGGTGGAGATACACGTAATGGAGACGGCATGGGAAAAATATTAATAAGATGAAGGTGCGACGTAACCCTGCTGAGGGAATGGAACAAGGAAATTATGGATCGCCCGGGAAAAGTCCCGTTTGCGCATGAGCACGTGTTTCTGCTGTTGACTCTGGGGAGAAGGCAACACCCCTCCTGCTCGCTGCCACGGCATCATCCCTTTCGGGCTTTCGTTTCTCATCCACGCACCGTCCAACCATTCCACCCATTCACCCACGGACCGGCCACGTACAGTTTACAAACCACGTTTGGCCCAACTGCTTCCTCCTATATAGACATACGTATATAAATATTAGAGTGGTCCTTATATGGGACTCGGACGAATTTTGACCCCCCCCCCCCCCCCCCCAGATTGGCTCCAAATAATTTGAAAAAAAGTTCCCTAAATTGGCAGCCCACCATCTTTGAAACCGGCCATTACCAGCAGCGGTCATTTTTTCTTCTTGAAATACACATGATCTTTCGACTCTCTAGTAATATACCTATTTGGGTCTCTTGAAATCATCTTAAAAATCCAAGAAGTATCTCCATGAGTCCGTGGCACCTTTGTGCATAAAAAAAAACAAATCTTACAGTTTGACTTTGAAATGGTTATGGGCCATTCCACGCCGATATATAAACATGTTTTTCGGTTTCTGCGTATTTCCGGATAATTATGTTTCAAAAATTTTTAGATTTGAAATATTATTTAAAAAAATCAAAATACTGATCTTGAAAGCCATATTAATAATTCCGACTCATTTTGTTTTTTTTTCTTCCTTCGTTTTTTCTCTAGTTTCCGAATAATATTATCGAAAGACGATTCAAAATATGCGATCCCATTCTCAAGATCGAAAATACTGGTCTTGAAATTGATATGGGCCATTCCAACTCGAAACACTTTTCATTTTTCGCGTTTGAAATTTTTTATCAATACGGCTAGTCGCATACCCCTGACTCAAAATTTTTGCTCCACGATTTTTGAAATTAATAGACGTCGAAAATGAAGAGACACGTGTTTAGGGTTTTGCCGTTTTCAGCACCCGCTATTGAGAAGCAGTGGAATGAAGTTTTTCGATTATTGACGATATTTAGTATTTCAAATCGATATATCCCAACAACCGCCAATAATAAATTAAAAAACCAGATGAGCTTTTTCTTTCGTCTTTGCACGGTTTTTGCGATAAAAATACATACGTACGTATGTTGCGGAACAATATTGAAGTCACAAATCCGTACCTTTGGAAACATAAATCAAGATGGTACAAGCGTTGAAGGAGCGAGAGAGTACGAGAAATGCCAAACGCGCTATTGTCCAAGAATCTGATTAAGATTCACTACACATGAAAGATGTCAATGATTTCATCACAAAGAAACCGTCAACTTTATTTGAAGTATTGGGATTATCGAGCAGTATTTTGGACTTGGACCCTGGAAAATGGGAAGCTAACGAGCGCTACAACGATCCTTTGATGGAATTGAAATCGATTAATGTTGTCAAGGGTGTCGCGGAGCGTGCAGTTACTTTTATCGAAGAATTTAATGAGTTTGCAACAAAAGACAAAGAACAGAAACAATATCTTTTGCAAGTGGTCTGAAACCACTGGAAGACTGATATCCTGGTTATACTAAAGCGCATTATATTAATATAAGCAATGAACAAAACATAATTTAGGGAAATTCTATCGTGATTGAAATCAGACATTATGAGTCGTTATTTATTCTTGTATTAACCAAATGAAAAATTGATGGTGCTATATATTCCTTTTTTATGGTACTTTTCTTAATGCCTCAAGAATCAATTATTTATTTGTAGAAGGTTTTGCGTGACATCCCAGGACTGATTCAGTTTTTTTCAGTGCTTAAAACTAATGATTATGACTAAATAGGAAAAAAATATTTTTTTTTTCAGATAATGAACTTCTAAGAGCTGTGAATTGTGAATTATTGGATTGAGGCTATTTTCACTAGCTACACTTCTTGTCAAAAATTAAATTGTCTCATAGATGTATCCCTACATTTTTCTTGTAGAACGAAGAGTTTAGCTGTGAAACTCGTTTGAAGACGAGATTTTGTCAATAATCGGTTTAAAATGCTTCGATGTCCTAGAGATATTACATTTTTTAACTTGGGGCTCGGATACTGTTTGAAGGGAATTCAATTCCATAGAGAATGGTATACGGTGGACTCAGTTTCCAATAGTTTTTATTGGCTTACGCATTGAACGAAGCGAAAAGTGTATTTTCCCCATGTTATTTAAATGGAAAAGAGGACCCCCCTTGTGACCGGCCAAAAAAAAAATATTTTCGAGTGTGCTGGTCGGGAGGATATCTTTTAGGGCAACCACTAGCTATAAAGACCATGCTATCCAAGAACGAAAAATAAATTGTTTGTTTCATACAGTCTAATAGATGGGGTATTCCACGACAACGTCAAAGGAACTTTTCTATAGGAAATTGAATTTCCTACAAAAACGTACTTTTGTGTTTTTCTTCAAAAGTTCGTTATTTAGCCAGGAAACGTGATTTCCCACTTGAAAACGTGATTTTTCGAAAAAAATCAATTTTGACTATTAAATTAGGAAAGAACATTTTTTTGAATTAGACACTTTCCACAAGGTGTCACTTTCCTATCGAAAAAGCCGAGTATTGATGAAGATGAGCTGAATACTACTGAATAGGAGTAATTTTAAGACAAAAATTAATTTTTCCTGTGTATTTTTTCTATTTTAAATGGAAAATCTTTAAAGTCGATGCGGAGCTTCGAATATGAATATTAAGAGCTAAATGTTGTACCAAAATTTTCGTTTTAACTTATATTGAAACGTTTTTTGGGTTCAAAATAAAAAGAAAAGCTTTTTTTTCAGACACCCTAATATATATTTTACGGGCAAAGCCCGATAAACGAGTAGATCTAGGTTTACCCGGGTGAACCACGTTCTATCCGCTTTCGCTGGGCAAAGTCCGGAATTTTTTAAAAATTCTACACGTTCCGGGCTTTACCCGGGTAAACCGCGTTCTATCCGCTTGCGCTTGGGTAAAGTCCGAAATCCCAAGTGCGAAGTGCAAAGTCCGAGTCCGAGGCCATAAATGCTTGAAAAACGTATTTAATTTTGAAAAATACATTTTACAAATAAAAGTAAGGACACTGTACCTATCCTGCTTAAATAAAGGATACGATGATCTATTTGTTCAAACACGACAAAAAAAAAAAAAGATTTCCAATAGCTTTACGATTACATTTAATTAGGTCATTATTATTAAGGTTATTTATTTATTCAGGTTATTCGGGCAAACCCCGAAACGTGTACAATTTCAAATATATTCCGGACTTTACCCATGTTTTCTGGGTATGGCGGAGTTTACCCGGGTAAACCTAGATTTACCTGTTTTCGGACTTTGTCCGTAACATATATGTAACGACGGGGTTTTGATTCTAGCGAATCATAGATCCGTATAGCCGAGAGCTACAAAAGTAAGACGTTAAGATGGGGGACAAGACTTTCAATCTGACGTGGAACAATCATCTGGCAAACCTGTCCGGGCTGTTCGAAGGCCTCTACAAGAGCGGATTATTAACGGACACGACGTTGGCTTGCCAGGGTGGCATGCTTAGAGCTCACAAGCTGGTACTTGCAGCCTGCAGCCCGTACTTCGAGAGAGTATTCAAGGAACACCATGGAGAGCAGCCCATACTCATACTTAAAGGTAACCCGACGAACAAATAGTTTTTTTTTTGTTCGACCCCCGTTGAAAACGCGCGGTTTCGCGCATGTGCTACAGGCGCCAAGTGGCCGCTTCCAGCCCAGAGGCGACGGCGCACGCGCACTCCGCCAGCGGGCGAACAAATTAATTTTCGCCCGCTACTGCGCCGTCGCCGCTGGGCTGGAGTCGGTCAGGTTGCTCCCATATCACAATGTGCCTGATTCTCGCATTCCTAAAGCTATGCGAGAATGTTTGATTTCCGCACTGTTTAATGACCTTGAGTAAAGCAGGGATCATACGATCTATCAATTTTTCAGGCACATTGCATACCAAAATTCGTACGAAAATGTGTCATTCTCATGTGACGATGACAAAATAGTATGTGTTGCATGGCACGATATTTTATTCCCTTATAAATGCGAGGCCAGCAGGCGGCTTGACGCCGACGATGCCTCGGCGGTGAGTTGCCGATGTCTCGTCTCCGAGTTAGCTCAATCAATCAATTTCACCATCAATCGATCAAATCAATTTTAACTATTAGTTGAAAAAGAAAAAAAATTTTGAAGTAGGTACTTTACAAAAGGTGTCACTTCCTCATCGAAAAAGCCTGTTATTGATGTAGATAAGTTGAATGGTAGTCATTTTGAGATAAAAACTAATTTTTCCTGTGTATTTTAAATGGAAAATCTTCAAAGGCGATGGAAGGCTTCAAATATCAATATGAGGAGCTAGATCTTGTACCAAAATTTTCGTTTCAATGTATATTAAAAGATTTTTATGGCTCAAAACAAAAAAAGAGCTTTTTTTTAACACCCAAATCAACACGCTCACTAGGTGAATCAACCATTTTGACAGGGACTCCGAAAAAAGACGCTGTAATACTGATGTAAAATGGATAATAACATTGGTCTATCGGAAAGGTTATTGCTCACACTGTAGAGATGAGTTTCGTCTACTTCATACATCTTTATCCGCGTGCTAAGGAAACGCGGATAATGAAAATCATATTTTATTTTATTTTCGTGAGATATTTCATGGAAAATCGATGAGAAATTTATAACATTGGGTTCGTTGAATTTGTCTCGAAAAAAGGCACAACTTCAGAGGAATTAAAAGTATTGTTCCCATTTAAAAAAAATTACATGATGCTGGCAGCATAAAAACATAAGCTGTGTGAGCATAGATTTTATCAGCACCGAGTTTCTCCCTTTGATCCCTACAACTTTCATCTGACCCATTTCATTGCCACCCCTTTTCCTGAAGAGTTATTCGACCGTATTTTTTCAAATAGGACACTCTGTGTATCCCAGTCGGGATGTACATTTCAAATCGAAAAAATTGTCGGCAGTAACATTTTTTTTCCAATCGTTAGGGGGGTCATGGGTAGTCTAAATTTAGATGCACCTGTACGAGACGGCCGCCATCTTGAATTTTCTGAAAATTGGTTTTTGTTAAATAACTCGCTTTTATTTTCAACTCTTGAGTAAAAATTCCTAGGATTAAAGTGGTCAGAATTGTCATTTTCTACAACTTTAGTCATCATAATTGTTCATCTACGATTGATATTTTCGACTTAAGTCGAAAAAAAAGAGTTAGATTTTTGTTATCGCATTATCTTGTTGATTTTGAATTTCAACGCATTAATTTATAGAAAACCATTCAACGACTGCATGTCTCTTTATAACAAAAAAAAAATCAAATTATCTATACCCAAAATAAAATTCTTTTCCGCACCATCGCAGGGGTAGAGGTTCAGGCGCGTTTTTTTCGACTTTTTTTCGAGGCCCTGTAGGCCTAATTCATAAATTATTAGTTGCAAGTTCAATGTTTTTAATTACTTTTCCGTTTCCATGAAGTATTTGAGCTTTAAAAATTTTTTTTCCGATTTATCAAAGTCAGGTTACGTTTGTTTTTTTTTTTTTTACGATGGTCCTGCTAAGTAAACATCATCAGTTTCATCTTCGCGAATTTCAAAATTTTCGTTTCCAGAAGCGTTGATGTTGCAACAACGTCCATGGACGTTGATTCTCCAGGATTGTCTATATTAACTTCCCGACAATCGATAGCATCGTCATAATTATAACCGTTATCACCGATGAGCTCCCAAGTTTCTGTGACTTTATCGTACGTTTCTCCACTGCAGTGGCGGCATAAACACAACATACACAATAAACAGAACAGAATATACATAAACAGAACATTTGAGTCCTTCTTTACGCCATCCGCACATTCTTCCGTAATTGGTCTTGCATGTACAAGAAATAGTTTTGAGCAACGATTCTGGCGCGGGATCGGAAGTTGTGGTTATCGGTTCTAGCCCGCGATGAGATTTTTTCCAGCCCTACTCTATGGGATTTGTTTTGTATTTAAGTATTGCAAGATTAAAGGTTATTTTCTACAATTTTGGTTCTTTGCATCAACACGTTAAAAACGAAAATAAACGAGATTATGCGTTTACAAAAATGTAACTCCTATTTTGCGATTAAATAACAATCATGAACAAAAAATTTGTATGACTGAAGTTCTTGAGAATTTTATTTCTTACAATTTTGTTCCTATGAATTCATGCGTCAAAATTCGAAATAAACAAGATAATGCGATAACAAAAATGTAACTCTTATTTTCCGACTTAAGTCGAAAATTATCAATCGCAGACGAAAAATTACAATCACTTAAGTTGAAGATAATTTCATTTTCTACAATTTTGGATGTCTTCATCAACGCGTTAAAATCTAAAATAAACAAGATAATGCGATAACAAAAATGTAACTCTTATTTTCCGACTTAAAAGTCGAAAAATATCAATCGTAGACGAAAAATTATAATATCTAAAATTGTACACAATAATGTTCCCTATACCTTTGTTCTATTCGTTAACAAGTTAAAACCTAAATAAATTCGAAATGAACGAGTAAATGCGATAAATAAATCTAACTTCCTTTTCTCGACTTGTCGAAAAATATCAATCATAGACGAAAAATTAGAATGACTAAAGTTCTAGAGAATTACCATCCCTACAACTTTAGACCTATGTATTTTTACTTAAAAGTTAAAAATAAGCGAGTTATTTAGCAAAAACCTATTTTTAGATAATGCAAGATGGCGGCCGGATTGTACAGATCAGGAGTGCGCCATCTAAATTTAGACTACTCATGCCGCTGCCCCCCCCCACCCCCCACCCTCAACAATTGGAAAAAAATTCTGCTGCCAACAATTTTTTCATTTTCAGTCCTTATTTTGGTACATCCCGTACCGTAGTTTGGTACTGGGCTAATACCCGTCAACGCGAGTCTCATCGCCTCAGCCTCAGAGTCGTCTGCGCCTGCGCCTCGTGCTAGCCTCGCATTTATGCAGGAATTACCAACTTTGCGCGCTTGCAACACAATTATATACGATTATTTAACCCTTCACCGTTACACTGGGTGAAATCCACCCGTGGATCAACCGACGACCGGCAGTTTGTGTTTTCATTTTCATCTCTTTATAAATTCTGTTCCACAGGTTCGCATTTTACATCTTATAAATAAACTTTTCGTACATCATCTAAAACGTTTAAAGCGCGTTTTGTAATTTTTTAAACCATTTAGGACGGATAGCTTGCTCACAATCGTTTTTTTAGAAACTGACTGGGCTCCACCCATGAAAATGGCAAATTGGAAATCCACCCCGTGTGACGACCTTGATATTATTTGGTAGTGCGACGGTCAATGGTTAAAGAGAACAAATTATTCTACCGATATTGTACTACCTGCCCTTTTTATTTTGCTTCGTTGTGGAAAAGTAACTAATAATATTCACTTTTTTTCCGGTTGTTGTATTTTCTGTTTCGTTTTTATTCTTCGCAGGAGTTCCATTTGAAGAAATGGAATGTCTGTTGGATTTCATGTATCGAGGTTCGATAAACGTGGCAGAAGAGCATCTGCCGTCGCTGGTCAAGACTGCTACAGACCTGGAAATTCGAGGTCTGTCGGGAGACGAGAGAACGGAGAACGACAACATTTACTCGAGGGTGGAAGTTGCGGCGAGAGTCAGATCTTCGCCGATGGAAACGAGATTCGAGAACTTCAGTAAAATATGCGATAACGAGATAGCTGCGGATTGCATAAAGCTCGAGGAAATTGAGGTTGAAGACGACCCTATGGTCATGGAGGGCCACGAGGAAGACAGTTTCGAGGAATCTTTGCAGTCTTCGGCTCCGAATACCAAACAACTCATCGTAAGTCGAGCAACATGTTTTCTCCCTTTCATTGTTTCGCGTCGAAAGGAAGTAAATTATTTATTTTTTGTTTTTTTTTTTTCTGTAGAAACACTTACCAGCACCGATGTTCAAACGACAGATAAAATACGACGGCCAGAAACGATCGGCCCACGACCGTTCCCCTAACAAAAGTGACAAGGACAATGGTTCGCCGAAAAAAATGTCGTACAACCGAGATTTTCCATCGAGGCACTCGAATCGCGAAGAAAATTGCGGCAATAATTCGATCGCGTTTTCTGCCGATGACCCCGGTGGTGTTAAGGATGAACACATTTCGAACAACGGCAATCTCGACCCTACAGTACCAGCTATTCAAATCAACGAGGATTCGTTTTCGGGAAGAGATCGCATGAAACGATTGGTTTGTATTAATATGAGGGAAAAAAAAGAACTCCGTTCTGTAACAATTGGAAATGGTTATTTTAAAAGATACATTTTTTTCGCTTTTTTTTTCAATTTCCCGTGAAATAGAGTTCTCCGGAGAGCGAGAGTCTAGACGAGCCGGAAACCTCAGCAGCCAGATCGAAGAAATACACGATAGAAGCAGTTTCGAAGGAATTGGTTTGCGGATCAGGACCGATTGTAACCGACCGAACAGATCGGCCGACTATGAACAAACGTGAAAAATCTCAGTACAAACCGTTTGCCTGCGATCTCTGCACTCTCGCATTCACCAGAGCCTCCCATTTGGCGCGGCATCGTCGAGTTCATACGGGCGAAAGGCCTTTCGGCTGCAGTCTGTGTCCCCGAATGTTTGCGCGACAGGACAAATTGAAACAGCATTTGGACTCTCATCTCCAGTGGCCGAAGCGCAAAGGTCTAACGAATTTGGCCGTTCGTGGAAGCGGCAGCAGCGGACACGCGATGCAACTGAGTGCTGGTCTCGTTGAGTCTACCGCAGCTTCCACCGCGGTTGTTAACGTCGGTGTAGTCAAGGGAAAACGCGGAAGGCCGAGAAAGATTAACTCCAGAACGTGTATACTAAACGAACAGTCAGCCGTTTCGCGCAGCGATTGAACATCCTCTGGAATTCGATCTATGCACATTTTTTTGACACGGCGTTCACGATCAACCAGAAAAGTGAGGGACAACGAAAGGAAAAAAAATCAATCTCTCTGATGTTTGCAGATTTTCTTGGAGCGATCTACGGTCGGTGTCAAGTTCGGCGATTTTGGTAGCTCGATGCTAAACATTAGAGGACAAATGACCGGCGAAACTGACGATGGTTAGGAATAAGAAATCAGCCTGGAGCACGGTCTTATATATACAGGTCGTGGCACTCGCTGGAAAATGGTGGCCTCAAATTGAAGCCAATATGGCCGGTCTAAGGAGGCTCGTTTATTATTATTATGCTACGACCTCGTGTCACCTGGTGGCTTCGTGCAGTCTCGTGCTATCTCGTGTCACGTGGTGGCTTCGTGCAGCTTTGTGGTATCTCGTGTATACCAATGTCTATCTTGGAACACGGCGCTTCAGAATAATTTTTAGTTAACACCGTTTTCGTGAACGTCTGAAGAATTAAAAAGAAGTTTTCGTTTTCTATTTTTTTTTGTCATGCTTTGATTGAAAAACATCTTTAAAAAATGTATAGTACTAAAAAACTATCCGTGACACCCGTCACAGGTGGGGAGAGGTTAAGCATATCGCGTTGCTTAGCCTCTTCGGTAAAGTTTCATTATTATCTGCAGAAAATCATTTAGAGGTTATGGTCAATATGAAACCTGAGAGTGTGTTGGGTAACAAAAGAAACATTTATTACTTATTCAGCAATATATATTTTTACACAAGAAATTCACGAAAATAGTGTACACTAAAAATTGTGTGGCGCCGTGTTTCAAGATAGATATTGGTATCCACGAGATACGACAAAACTGCACGAAGCCACTACGTGACACGAGATAGCACGAGACTGCACGAAGCCACCAGGTGACATGAGATCGTAGCTTAATAATAATAAACGAGCCTCTTCAGACCGGCCATATTGGCTTCAATCTGAGGCCACCCGAATGCATGTAGTGAGTATAGGAGAACCCCGACCTGTGTATAAGACCGTGGCCTGGAGACTAGAAAAGCCGACGAGGATAACCACGAAGACGTGACGGCCGACCGACGATGTCGATACAGGTAGAAAAAAGCTAGGAACAGCTGTTGTCGAACATAAACCCAGTTCATCTTCATACGATTCGGTACGACATAGTAT
Organism: Sussaba pulchella; assembly: GCA_963971145.1. Lineage (NCBI taxonomy): Eukaryota > Metazoa > Arthropoda > Insecta > Hymenoptera > Ichneumonidae > Sussaba > Sussaba pulchella. The sequence goes on along the minus strand of OZ020177.1, from coordinate 8,635,055 downwards.
CGTCACGAATATTTGTATATCGTCGATAAACTTCTTTCAAGATATCGCCAGGGGGTTTGCGAGAACCTAAAAGCAAATTTTCTCAAACTTTAATCGAGACCAAAAAAAAATTACCATTGAAAACAAATTGTTTTAGTACCGAGTTCGTTTTTTAACGAAACTAACCAAAGAATAGGTATCGCATATTTTGTCATATGCTGAATAGGAAGCCGAGTGCAAGTACATGAAAGGTCGTACATAATTTATCATACGACGAAGTACAAATGTCTAGAAAGTAAAAATTAATAAGCCAACTTTTGAGCGTCACCCCCTTCCCCCAACACGTACACGTATGTGAATGATATATTTATTATATTAACGAAATCACGTGTTGTATATGTACACGGTTAGATGTAATATGATACGATTGTATGGTAAAAGTTGTTGCCCAAAAGGAGCGATAAATGTAAGTAAGAATCAACGGTGATCTTCAGTAGGTCTATCAGGTACAGCGATACATTGGCGCGATATGTCAAGGACGGGACAGCTGTAGAGCTGCGGTTTTAATTAATCTCTTTTCGTCCGATCTTTTTCGCGGAGTTAACGTGTAACCTCTTTTCTTCGGTATATTTGTGCAATATTTAACCTCAATTTTCTTTTATTCCGTTTTACTGTTCTGTGAAAGTAATCGTGTACCAAATAGGTTGTTGTTATGTACATAGTTGCTTGTATTATTCTATTTAAACTTGTGTAGCTGGTTTCTGCAGATTCGCGGGCACTCGACGTTTTCATATTAATTTTTCATTCGAACGACGTGGCCTTTGACCGCGTGATACGCCGCACATATTCCTAAATTGCTTTTTGATTGTTTCGATGGACACAATCGCGCTGATTGAGAGAAAATTAGAAATGTTCATTTAATTAACTTTGACATCGGTAACAGTGAATGTCGTTTTAATAATTATGTTCGACGAACATGGAAGAATAGGATGCCGTTAGTCATTATTAAGGCGTCTACGTATAAATACGTTGGGTCTTCTAAGTTTTGTTGATGGTTCGAACTCGTTAATTAGATATTGAGTGTCGACGGTAAATTCATTGGTTCGTTAGTGATTTTGCTACCTCATAGAGGAAGCTTTGTTTTGGTGAAATTTTTTTTCTCGAGATGTTCATGAAAACGTGTATAGAATGTCCGAAACATCTAAAAATCACATTCAGAAAAGATGTCCGGATGTATATGTGTGTGTGGGTGTGTGTGTGTAACATTGGTTGAACGTTCACAACTTGAGAACGGCTTGAGATCTCAAGCTGAAATTTGTCCCACATGTGAAGGCTTCGAGGCGCATAGCATGATCAAATTTTTAGAAAAATCCATGTAGTTCTTTGGTTTTTACGCGATTTTTAAAAAATTCAAAAATTTATTTTCGGTCTCTAGCTTCCACAATTTTAGAGATATCGAGCTCAAATTCAATAGAATGTTGTACGACTACGGGGAGATGCTTGTTACCGAATTTGAAAAAAATCCATGCAGTGTTGTTGTTTTAAAGAATTTTGAAAGGTGTGAAAAATCGCTGTGCGCTCTCTAGCTGGTGCAATTTTTGAGATATCTGACTAAAATTTGGCACAAAGTTGCACTATTATCAAAAGATGTTTCGTATTGAATTTGGGCAAAATCCATGGGGTACTCTTGTTTTTAGAGAATTTTGAATTTTTTCCCAAATTGTCGCGCGCTCTATAGTTCGCGCAATTTTCGAGATATCAGACTAAAATTTGTCACGAAAATGCACTATTATCAAACGATGTTTCGCATAGTATTTGATCAAAATCCGTTGAACCATTCATATTTAATGTCGCTTCCAAATTTTTCAACAATAGACGTGCGCGCTCTAGCTTCCACAATTTTCAAAATATCGGACTAAAATTTGGCACGAAGTCGCACCATTATCGAAAGATGTTTCGTATTGAATTTGGACAAAATCCACCCAGGCGTTCAGATTTAATGCGACTTTTAATTTTTTGGATTTGACATGGAATTCACCATGTATTCATTCCGGACTAGATAGATTTACGATCGGAATTTATATGGAAACAAGAGTGCAAAGTCGAACCTTGCACATTGCTTCCTCATGATTTTTCACATATGCCAAAGCTTCCTCTATGAGGAAGCCAAAATTGATCGACACATAGTTCCTCATAGAGGAAACTGGCAAATGTAAAAAGTTATGAGGAAGCAATATGCAAGGTTTTATGTTTCTTTTCTTGTTATTTCTTTTCTTAGTTTTAAGCGGAATATTGTTCATTAAAGGCTAAGTGAACGTTGTGCAATAAGTCTATAAACGTGTATTTGGGTTGACTTGAGTCATACGAGGTATTGGAATATGGTTATTAAATAATAACACTTTAATAATAACTCGTTTGAATTAAGAAACTTTATTCAAGGCACTCGGAAGTTATGTCTTCTTTCTTCTACTCATAGTTCTCTAAGACTGAGTATACGTACTCCTGCACACGAGGATGCAGACTTCTTGGTCGGCCCCGCTCCCGCATCTTATACTCTAAACAATTCGATCACCATATCATCACGCTATAGTTACGTCTAGTCACGTATCATTCTCAGAATATTTAAGACATTGAGTTTTGTATATTATACATGTCGTTTGACAAATAAATCAAGACAAACCAACACGGCCTCTCAAAAATCAACCTTTTACAAAAATCAAACCAATAATAAATGTTTCCAATCTGATTCACGCATGTCTGCGAAGCGAAGCGGAAATGTTTGATTCCTGCACTGTTTAAGGTAATGGGATACTGCTCAGTCGGTAACAGAAAACTGTTATCAATTGTTCGGGGCCCCAATTGTTTTGTCGAATAAAAGACGGTCTTTACATCATGCACAATGTTCAACCGCATGATGTAAGAACCATGTTTTATTCGACAGAACAATTGTGGCGACAAAAAACGGGTTGCCGTGATCGCAGCTATCTCTCTCGCACTCGCCGACGTAGTCCCTCACCTTAAGGTCAAGCCAGAGATGGACTATTTTCTTAGATTATAACACTTCCCATTCGCCGAGGCAAAAGTAAGTACTCACTCACTCAAAGTAAGTGGAAGCCAGTCGCTTAAAAAGTGAGTGGTGGGGCTGCTTCATGTCCACTGGTTCCAGTGGGATGAAAGTCAATGCTAAGAGGTAGCTTCTTATCTGGCAGCGGCGAGCAGTGAAGGGGGTAAAATTTGAAGTTTTGACCCACCTCAAAATGCCAGCCAGCTCGGTTAAACGGAAATTCGGGTCAATCAAAGTTTGACAACTCCGTAAAACAAAAGTTTCTCTTCGCTTCGCACTCGTAGCAACGTAGTCGATGTATCAAATAACATTAAGCCTAAATCCTTATGCCAATTCACGTTGATGCGGTTGAACTCATTAATCGCGTTTTTTGCCCTGCGGGCAGCCGGGAGTTAAAAAAATGCACTTGCATAAAGTTAGATCGATTAAACCGATTTAATCTAAAAATTGCAGCTGTCGGTAAGTTGTCGGAATTTGTCGGACCAGAACCAGAATTCTTTGGACCGTCGGTAACTTGTAGATAAATAAACAAATTTGACTTCACGTCCAAATTTGTTTGTTAACCTCCCGCGTATAGGGAAGTTATTGTAATGACCCCGAAAATCGACAATCGTTTTTCTGTCAGATCTTCACGTTTCGAGGTCATTGGGGTCATTTTAGCCTATTTTGAGCAAAATGTTTGCGTGTGTGTGTGTGTGTGTGTGCGTATGTACATTAGACTGGTTTTTAGAAAAAAAAGTTTTTGCGAAACTCTCCACATTTGAAGTAGATATTATAACAAGACTCCTGTTCAAATTTCAGCTTAATCGGACCATCCTAAGAGGTTCCGCCGCGATGAAATCGATTTTGCCTTTGATTAACACGTGAGATAACTATTTTTCCACTAAAAAGCGCCGCATTCAGCCAGTATAAGTATCCAGCCATCGAAACTAAGTGCAATCGATCGTTTTACGTTCCCTTGAAATAGAAAAAAATAGGTACCGTGATGAACTTTTTTTAATTAACAACAATAATTAAAAACGTAAAAAAACTGTTTTAATTCGAAAGATCGGTCACGTAATGGATTTACAATTTTCAATGGGATACAATGCAACCAGATGGGTAGAAAAAATGATGAATGCAACTAATTCACTCATTAATCAATTCTTTCATTAATTAAACAATAACAATTAATTGTTATTTAAATATTAATCCAGAACCTTGTCCTGAAATTATGTGGATTGAGGTGCTATAGCAAGACTCCTGTCTAAATTTGGGCTTAATCGAACCATTCTAAGAGGTTCCGCCGCGATGAAATCGATTTTGCCTTTGATTAACACGTGAGATAATTATTTTTCCAGTAAAAAGCGCCGTATGCGGCCAATATAAGTATCCGGCCATCGAAACTAAGTGCAAACGATCGTATTACGATACCTTCCAATAGAAAAAAATCGATACAGCGATGACATTTTTTTAAAATTAATAACAATACTTACAAACGTCAAAAAATGGGCTTAATTCGGAAGAAAGACGTGATCGATTTCGATCGCGGTGGAACCTCTTAGAATGGTCTGATTGAGCTCAAATTTAGACAGGAGTCTTGTTATAGCACCTTAATGCACATAATTTCATGACAAGGTTCTGGGTTACAATTTGTTCTGGATTTCTGGATTCGAATATCAATTAATTGTTATTGTTTAATTAATAAAAGAATTGATTAATGAGTGAATTAGTTGCATCCATCAGTTTTTCTACCCGTCTGCTTGCATTGTATCCCATTGGAAATTGTAAATTCATTACATGACCGATCTTTCGAATTAAAACAATTTTTTACGTTTTTAATTATTGTTGTTAATAAAAAAAAATTCGTCACGGTACCTATTTTTTTCTATTTCAAGGGAACGTAATACGATCGATTACACTTAGTTTCGATGGCCGGATACTTATATTGGCTGAATGCGGCGCTTATTACTGGAAAAATAATTATGTCACGTGTTAATCAAAGGCAAAATCGATTTCATCGCGGCGGAACCTCTTAGAATGGTCCGATTGAGCTCAAATTTGGACAGGAGTCTTGTTATAGCATCTACTTCAAATGTAGAGAGTTTCGCGAAAAATTTTTTTCTTAAAAACCAGTCTAATGTACATACGTACGTACGTATGTGATCAATTTTTTATTAACGTTTTCTCTCAAACTAATAACGTGATCGAAAAAAAGTTTTTTTTTCTAATTTTTTTTTGGATTTTTTTAAATTTATTTTTTTTACTTTTCTCAACTTCCCGATTATAGGGGACTCAATCACCCCGGGCATATTATGCCCCCGGGGCATATGCCGGGTGGTCAGGCACTTGTATGTTTTATGTTTGGTGTCTTCTGGATACTTCCATGTTGGACCATGAGAAGACGAAAACTCCAATTCTGAACTTAATTGATGAGGATATACTGAATCAATATAATAATATTAATGAATTTCAAATCGGGAAGTTACTTGTGCGGCCCGTAAAGGGTCACACGCAAAATAAATATGATACGAGCCATATCCACTACTAACCATGGGCACAACTAACCATGAATACTACTAACCGTAGGCACTGTTAAACATGGGCACTGCTAACCATGGGCACAACCATCCATGGGCACTACTATCCATAGGCCACTAATCATAGGCCCGCTAGTTATGTTTGGTGTCTTCTGGATACATCGATGGATCCATGTTGGACCATGAGAAGACGAAAACTCCAATTCTCAACTTGATGAGAATATAATTAATTAATAATGATAATAATAAATTTCAACTCGCGAATCGGGAAGTTACTTGTGCGGCCCGTAAAGGGTCACACGCAAAATAAATATGATTAGCCACAGGCATTACGAGCCATATCCACTACTAACCATGGACACAACTATCCATGGGCACCACTATCCATAGACACCACTAATCATAGGCCCGCTAGTTTATTCACAAGTTACCGACGGTCCGATAATTTCTGGTTCTGGTCCTACAAATTCCGGCAACTTGCCGACAATTATTTGTAATTTTCAGAAATTAAATCGGTTGAATCGATCGGCTAACTCTATGTAGGTAAAAAAAGCTTCTCGCAAAGTGCCATGGAGACTAGAGGTAAGGAGTACGCACGGACCGCTCAGAAACGTGCGCGAAAGTGCCGAAAAAGTTAGATGAATGGGCACCACTGATCTTCAACGCGAACCGAGATGAAGTTAGCGCCGATAAAACTTGAGCGAATCGTAGAGCTAGGTTCAAGGGTCGCTCACTTCAGTCGCATAGAGCAGTGGTTCTCCATTTCGGTTCGCGTTGACGACTTTTTCTCGGTTTCGGAGAACACATTTCGACCGCGATTTCCACGGTCGTGCGTACTCCTTACCTCTAGTCTCCATGCAAAGTGCTTTCGCCGCGTTCTCTATCGATTGCAAAGTATCCGACTTCAGAGCATACGCCATCGTCGAGCAAATCGTCTGCTCGGCCGCGGTGTATTGTACAGATTGTACATAAGTGTGTGTACTTAAATCGTAAATAACCTCGCGTCAACGTTAAAGTTTCGCACTCCGTATGTATTCTTCTGGTAATCATCAGGGTAAGGATGATAATTTATTGCAAGATGAAAATTGAATAATTTTATCAGCCTGGGATTTAAATAATAATTATATAAGCATATTTTCAGTCAGGTGAGTCGTACGCGTAACCAATAATATTGTTTCGTTCAAATTGATTTATTATTTTTCTCCCGAGTATACAATTCATTCCTAACCTATTAACTTGTATTTCTAAATGATACATATGGGCTCTCTTTTTTGCTGCCAATGGTTTGTAAACATGGCTCTTCTATTTCCATTGCTTTGCGAGTCCTATGATCCGGAAGAGCCTCCGTTCTCCTTCTCCCATAGCGTCATTGCAGGCTTTTTCTGTTCTGCTATTTAGGTACATTCTATTAGGATATGCTGCATTGTTTTGGTTGCGGGTCCATGTGCCCTGCATATTTTGTGCTGCTCTTTTTTTTTTTCAAATTTCATTAGGCCTATATTCATCTTTCTCTGTTGGATTGTTTCTGTTGGATGTCTTTCTCAGATATTTTTTTCAGTTGTCCTTGCTCGACAGATATTTTGGAACACAGATTGTCAGCGCATATTTTTGCCGCAAGGCCTCAAGTTTCCCAAAGCGGTTTATTCTTCGCCACCTTGGTCACTCCATTACGTCGGTTCCTCACACCACCATGATATCTTCCGATATGTCGGCATGTACGATCCAGGCCTCTAGATTTCCTTGTTGACTACTCTGCGCTAATTACCAGTCATTTTTCCTGTACCAGTCATTTTTCCTGTAATTTTATTGTAACAATGAATAGAAAAAAAGTTACAAAATTGGAATAATACTATTCGCACTGGCACTCCGTTCCAATTCGTCAAATTCTTTCCCACGATAAGATTTTTCTATTCTATTTCTAATTTCTTATTTAATTGGCAAAACGCAAGGCCTGCAATGAATCGGACATAGATCAGGGTCCATTACGCTTGGTCTTAAGCAGGTCATTTTTTTTCCTGCGAGGTGGGGAACAAGAAAAAATGTTTAACTGTTAAAAAACTTCCAACTGCAGAAGTTATCTTAAATAATAAATTATCTTATATAAAAATTTAGAAAAAACGAAATGACTCTCGATATTACCTTAATTCATGAATGGTCTTATTTACGATTGTTTTCTTTCCTGAATTCCATCCTTTGAAATTTAGTAATTGGGCCCTCGGATATAATACTTCGACGAACGCTCGAAAGCGCGTAAAAGTATTGTTTGCCTGACATAAGAATGAAATTTAGAAATTTAACACATAAACAATATAAGACGATAGATCTTTTAAAAATATTTTACGAGATAGAAATTTAAAAAATGTCGACGCATTGACGCGCTTGAAAATCATCACTGCGATGTCATTTCGATCATTATCAATGAATTAACGACGATTTATGTACCAAAAACATTAAATTTCAAACGCGTCAAATAAAAAGTTTTTTATTTTTCATGTTAAATGTAAATCATATAAAAAATTGTTTCTGGAACCTCAGATTATTCTTGAACGTCTATCGTCTTGTATTTCTTATGTATTGAATTTTGAATTCTCGATTTTTATGCCCAAAGTTCAATACGTTACGCGTTTTCGAACCCTCTTCGAGTTATTCGATTCGGGGGCTCAATTTCTTTACTACCCTTCATTCAGTAGGGGGACGTCTTCTACCGCATCGTTGAACATCTGTATTGCAAATCATCTTCTTCTCCAAACGATTACGTCTCCCGACTGAAATAAGGTGTGAACAAATTACTAAAATTCAAAATATCGAATTGATATAAAGAAACGGTCATAATTAAAACCATTAATGATAGGTAATATCGAGAATTATTTCATATTTTTTAAATGTTGATACACAATAATTTATTATGTAAGATAACTTCCACAGCCTTCTGGTTTTTTAAAATAAAATTTTTCTGCATTCAAGGTAATGCAGCACTCTGCCTCTGGCAACAGCCACAGCATGTTCTCTTCCAAATGGCGAATTTTTGCTTCGCTCTGTCTTACTCGGCGCCATCGTCCAAAAAAGGCATACTCTTCATGCACTCCGTCCTTATCGTCGGTGAGCCGAATAAAACCTAAAATAAAACAAACCATACGAGCGATTGATTTCTTTTTACAAAGTAGTTTATTCTCATTTGCCCAGGATTCATGCTGCTTTCCGGTTGGGCTTGGCACGTTGTCTGCGCTCCCGACATATTTTCCTGGAATTTTGGCTTTTTGCTACTCAATATCGGCCAACTTGTGTACATCGTTTATCAGATGAGACCGGTCAAATTCGACCCTGAACTCGAAGAAACTTATCACACATTGTTTTATCCTTTCAAAGTAAGATGAATTTCACCAATGTCGTTATCACCATAATCTTCGTTCGGACACGATACCACGGTTTGCAGGTATCGAGGCGACAATTCAAGAGGCTCGTGTCGCCGGAATTCGCTTCGATAATGTCGTTGCACGCGGGCGAGGCGTACGCAATGCAAGATTTAACGAAAACGGACAGACTGAGTTTGTTACTCAGTGGTAAAGTCAACGTTGTCTGCGACGATATTTTTTTGCATTCGATACTGCCGTGCGAATTTTTGGATTCACCGGAATTCGAGAGTTCACGCGCTTGCTTGGACGACAAATTCAAAGTAGGCCGACGATTTGACAACACTGCCGCGTAAAAGTATCAGACCATTTGACGCGTGCTTGATCAAACAGCTGTCGCGATTTTGAAAAATGGTAGCTACGTCAAAAATAAAGCTACGGATTTTTTACAAAAACCGTTGGGAGGGTAATTGAATTCTTCGTTGAATGAGCCCTGGTTGAGTGAATTCGGATAGCTGTATTCGGGATTATCACGTGGGGGAAAGAAAAAAATAATTCCGATTTTTCTAGGATTTCATAGCTTTACCTTTGACTTGCGGCTGGAGTCAACAAATTTTTTTTGAAAACTCACTAATATTTAAAAAAAAAACGTTCCGGGTATTAGTCGTCGATTCATGCAAAAAAAATTGCAAAATCTCACCGAGTCCCTGAAATATCGATTTATTCCAATGACCGTGCAGAATTCACATGCCGACAGACAGTCGTACGATTCGAGCAGATTTTTGTTCCCAGGGTCGAATGGTAGAAGAGGGTTCACGTGAGAAATTTTCATTGCCTCTTCGAACGTTTCTCATTCGATAACCAATTAATTATTCAATACTTCAGTTGATATTTCGGACTAACATGAATTTTGTTTAATATTTCCGTCTAACTGTTCCTATAATATTTTTGAGACAATATAGTATGTATACTGTTGTTTAATTTTTCTTAGATGAATCGACAGCTAATGTCCCAAAGATTCGCTTTGGAAAGTGGCGAATTTTTAAACAGATTTTTTAGCTCCAGCCCAGAGTCTATATAGTAAATATAAAATTCTGTATAAATCAGAATGATTTTTATTCTCTCTCTCACGTGATAATTCTGAATACAGCGATTCGAATTTTTTAAACCAGGTCTTATCTAACGAAGGATTCAATAAGCTTTCTAACGGTTTCTGTAAAAAATCGGTAGCATTATTTTTGACGGAGCTACCATCTCTTAAACTTGCGACTGGTTTTTGATAGAGCACGTGTCAAGTGTTCTGATACTTTCTGGCGGCAGCGTAATATCGTTGTAACGTCAAACTTGAATGGTTCAATGATAAAAAAATGTTGCACAGGTGTCCATTGTCGCAGCTAGTTCATGCAGATATCTGTACTGGCAGAGAACTGCATTGGAATATTTATTAGTCAAGGAAACTTATCTTGCCACGGTATTGACGACGTTAGTGGCTCGAGACATAGCTACGAAATTATATGCAATGAACAACAAGGTAACGACCATCAAGAAATTATTCATAGTAAAAAATGCCAGAAGACGAAATAAAAAATCGTTCCATTTACATTTTTTTTTCATGAGACTTCGCACAAATTGTCCCAATGATATATAATCCCGGTTGCTTGCTAGATAGTTACGGATAAAGGTTCGCATTTGGATATAAGATTACCTTCGATAACCGGTGGGCTTGGAATCGGTGGTGAATACATAACTTCGAGAGCTTCGAGACAGCCATCAACGAGGAGAAAAGATAACAAACTAGCTTCCAGCAATGGTATTTACTAGAATAGGAGATAAATCGATATTTTGCATTTTTGTATTGTAAGGAAAGAGAAGTATATTCACTATCTTTGGTACGAGGGCGAATCAAATATAAACGAGCTTTTTGTTTAACCATAATTTTTTTTATGGGAAACATCTACATTTCTGCAAATTATTTTTTCTACATGATCTTCTAGGACAAATTTTTTCTAACGCTTTGGTAATGTTTCCATTCCGTTCTCGTAGAAAGAAGTTACCACTCGATCACTGGTCTCGAATCGCTTGCCTCCAAGTGCTTCTTTAAGGGGTCCAAACATGTGAAAACCGCATGGCGATAAGTCTGGGCTGTAAAGTGGATGATCAAGTGTTTTCCAGTGAATTTCCACCAGTTTCTGCACCAAAATCTGCAGAAAAATCTCATCTCTTTGGAACGCAACGAGATGAGAATTTTCTGGAGCCCAACTGCTCTCTGATGACTGATTGGGCACTTCCGTAGTTGACACCGAGTTCCTCCGAAATTCAAACCACTGTGAGACGTCGATAGCCTTCGATAAGTTCACGAACACGTTCATTGTTATCATTATTCGTACTGGTGATGATCTGACGTCACCGATGAGCTTGATTCGCAAAATTTTCCCGACTTTGTTTGAATTCGTTGCACGAAACTTTCACTCTTGGCCATGACAGAGTGGCTTTCCTGAACTGGACTTGCAGTTGGCGGTAAATTTCGGCTCGTTTTAGGTTTTAACGGACGAGGAATTTTATAATTATGCGTTGCTCAATAGAGACGGTCACACTCCTCTCACTAATCGTAAGGGCTACTAAATGAAGCACAAGACGAGCCGATTGATGTGGTTCCTCACTCTAAACATTTCCACCTAACGATTCCGACTGCCCAACCACATACAAATACCCATGCCAACGCTCAGCCAGTAAAAACTTGTTCATATTTGATCGCTCCTCGTATTTAGATCAATTTTATAATGCATGCTATCCATTAGGGTGTCTCTCAATAAACTTATGTTGGAACTTCACAGATGCCTCTTTCCAATACGATTTAAGATGTATACAAAAAATCTCGGCAAAATTGGAAACCCGTAAAACGCCTTTGAGTTATTCAAATGGAAAGTTTCGATTGCTTGGCAGCACCCCTTAACGGTGTCGTAGAGGTTTCTAATTGAAACCAGATTTTTTTTTTATATACCTACCCTGAATCGTATTAGAAAGTAATATCGATGAAATCCCAACATGCCCTTATTAAGGGACACCCTAATATATTTTTATTTATATATTGGGGTGTTCCATAATATCGTAATTTTGGAATTTCATAGCCGCTACCCTTTAATACTTAATTTCCTGCAAATTTGTTCATGCAAGGATTTTAAATACTATCTAATCTTACAGTAAAATTCGTTTTATTCCGTAGCGACTGGTATGAAGCCAAAGGACCGGCCTGATAATAATCTCACTAGACGCGGTGTATCGAACATGGAGCCCCTTGTCGAACTGCCTTCCTGCGACGATTTGGCTTCGAGCGGTGTCGAAAGTTGGCTCGACTCTTCAAGCAAATACCACAGCTGTGAAATCGTCAGCGATGAATGCTGAACAGCATCCATCAATGCTCTCGGCCCGCAGGCTGGCTGCTTCCGGTAATCTTTGAGCTGATAATCCGGTTGGTCATCGTTGACAGGAACGACGTATGAGTGTTATGCAACAGTTGCGGTTATCCTGTGATAAAAAGCACGGTTTGTTGGGAATTCAATAAGAATTTTTCGAAAGGAAACGATACAATCGACAGTAAGAAATCGGTAACGATGACATGAGTCGGTCTTAGCGCTGTCAATGGAGAAACAGGATGTTCGTTTCCTTCTCTATTCGCACGAGCTCGCCTTGAAACAGTGAGAAAAACGATAAAGTCCGAACTCCCAATAAGCAACGAAAAGCCCCCAAGGGGAAGAGTTTTTCTCGTATATCGCATACCCCCACCAGGTGCGCGCTCCTCGCTCACTACCTCTGTCTGTCTCTCTCACTCTTTTCCGCATGCAATTCTCTCAACAAGCAACAAGCTCGAACGAGTTCCAACTTAGTATTCGCCTCGCCCATACAAACACGTTTTCGATTGCGCGTGGACATTTATTTCTCGAATTTTTGTTTTACGTTAATATACTAATTGAATATTATTGTGTACTAATTGCTCAATTGCGTTTTTAGTTTTCTTTTTTTTTTCTTGCTCTTTTTCTTTAAAATTGGCCACGAGCCATGCTCGTTATGCCATCGTCTGGTGAGTATAAACGTTTCGTTTTATGTCCATATTGTTTTATCCCATTCATATAAAAGAAGAAGTCGATATCTGTGAGAATTCATCTTCAATGGCAGAGTTCGACTCTCTCGATAACATTCCACCATCGGTTGAGTGCGTGGCGGGTCAAAATGGTACGCAACAAGACCAAAACCCCTTTTATTTCGTCCCGGAAACTTTTGCCGTTTTGTATGAGAATCTTTGAACGCCCTTATCTTCGCTCTTTGTTATCTTTGTTTTTAACAAATAATTAATTAATAATAATAATTAAAAATAATAGATTGTTGTTATATTTGTTTTTAATAAATAATTAATTAATAATAATAATTAATAATAATGAATTGTTGTTATATTTGTTTGTAATAAATACAAAAAATTTCTAATAAACTTGTAGATTTTGTGATACATTCACACACGCACACACACATACTCACGCACGCATGCACACATCAATTTACACTACAACGTTCACTCTATTTTGCCCGAACAATCTCTCCCAGGCTGGTTTCTTAACCAGAGGTTCCGCCCACGAAATTCTTGAGCTCGGAGTTCGAGTCGGAGTGGGGGAAGCGCTCGAGTGAGAAACTGGGGAAAGTTGCTTATTGCCGGGTTGCTTATTGGGAGTTCGGACTGTACTTCGACCGCTAAGAATGGTTTTCAGAAAGAATGTTTGACATCCGATTGGAGAGCTATACTGCTGCGCACACCGTTCCGTGCACCTTGTTCGGCCTACGCAAATTTTACTCGTCATTGACATTAGTTGAAGGACTAAGAAAATTAATTCGCGACGTAAAAAAAAAATTCTTCGTGTCGCTAGTTGGCGTAACGAATTTATACCATGAAAACATATTTCCTTTCTCTGATATCTTTTGGCGTTGAGGAGTCATGCTGGGAGTTGAATTGCCAGCCGATAGTCTGTCTACTTTCGGCGGACAGGCAGAAACGATCTGTCTTGAGAGGTAACTCCCGCGCCAATAATATCTGAACGCGTCGGAAAGCAACGCTTTCCGGGGTATGACAGTTAGTGCGCGGAACGGCCTTTGAACAATTTGTAACACGAAAATGAGTTTGCTTAAAAAAATTCAAGTAGAAGCGAACTGCTCTGAAGAGCAACACCCGCGCCGCAATAACTACACGCATTGGCAAAGCAGCCGTATCCAGGCATAAGCCTTCGGATAATTTGTTGTAACCAAAAACGAGTCGGCCTTGTATTAGAATCAAACGCGCGTAATCTGTCTTTTGCAGAGACTTGCGAATCGCTGAACTACACTAGGTTACGGTGTTTAGCCTTAAGGCCAGCTTGGTGTGCGGTCTGGTCATGTACAATGTCGTAACTAGTCAAACCTGTTAGCACTTGAAGGGTAAAGGTGGGTCACTCGTTCCTTGCCGAAAACGTTTCCCCTTGCTATCTCAGAGAGAAAAGTGGGAGGCAGGCCGAGACTATGCCCTAAAAAATGGTACACTAGTAGGCTATAAGCTCACCAAGTACCGCTGGATTTGTTTGTAAACAACATTCGTGGGAGCTCGTCGAAATTTTGAAAAGGCACTAGTGACCCACCTTTACCACTTACGTTGGCGAAAAATGGAAAGTAAGTAAAATTCTTTTTTAGAAATTTTGATGTTCTTTGTTATGAATTGATGGATCAAACTTACCTGATAATTTTTTCAGGTAAATTTTAATCGAAATTCGAATTTCTGACATTTTTTTTCGAAATTTCGATGTTTTCCGACTATAAATTGATGAATTAAAGTTAACCAAAAGTTTTTTTAAGTGAAAATTTAAATTTTATTATGTAGGGAAGATAATGTCGCAACGAGCAGGCGTTGAGATTGGTCGCATACTACGTCCACGTGATAATGAAGTTGATTTTGGTGGTGCAGCAAATGACTCAGAGGAGGATTACATTGAGGATGAGGAATCAAACGAGACTAAAGTTTCCTGTGATGGTGCAGAATCATTTAATATATAATAAATAATATAATCAAATAAAACTTATGTATTTTATTGCAAATTATATCTCTTTACGTACTTTGAAAAAACTCGATCTTCATCCTCAAAACTTAAGCATTTTTCTTATTCATACAGGATCTAAATATTATTTTCCTCAAAGTCCTATTTTTAAGCTTCAGTTTCCCGTTTGATTTTTAAGAAAATATTAAATACATCCAAAGTGAGAATATTAATTACATACAAAGGTTTTTAAACAGAACGGTGGATTCTTCACGTTTTTCTTTGTTGATTTGATAATATCGTTTAAACAAATGATCAAATCAGCAATACAGTGATTGGTCTTTATACTAGAATAGTTGAAGAGATTTTATGAATTTTTCGGGATTTTTTAGAGCACTTCACAGCACTTTTGAAAGCGCTGGACACGAGTGACCCACCTTTACCCTTTAAAGGTGCCGAAAAATACGTTACCTTTCAAGGATTAATAAAAACCTCAATTGAATACTGAAGCTACATGAATTCCAACTTTTTACTGGTGAGATCCCCACGGAAACGAATGAAAATGATTGAAACGCCCTTTCCACCCGTTCCTACTTACAACTAGTCACACGGTCGACGGGCGTAACAAATTATCATGGGCTTCACTGTACACGATCATTTATGGATTACCGAAAATATGTAATACATTTAACGAGCTTTCGTTGCAACCAATTATGACTGTTCTAAATATACATGTAGATAAATGTATTTTATGACATGCTGTGCGTAAAAGTGCGGTTTTACGCACCTTGTGACATAAAAATTCGTAGGATACTCGTACGAAAAACGTTTTCTGGACTCGTGTGATTGCAACACTCCTTCGGCTCGTTCTGCAAACTCACACTCGTCAGAATTTTTTTTTTCGTACTAGTGTCATAATGGACTATTCTGCATGAGTAGCATGACACCACAAAACAAAATCCTATGAACAATTTGTTAAAAGCGCGAAAACAGCGCGTAGTTCGTATTGGCAGAGAGCCAGAAAAAGACGTTCGCACGATTCAATACTGTCATCCATAAACATACTGTTACTTCTTGTATCGCTACTTGATTTGTAGAAATATGTCGTTGCTGAAAGCGATCGGATCATACGGCTTATAATTTTTCGGGACGACTCGTATGACCTTCGATCGCAATTATTGTCAGTCCGTACATCGTTTGTTGCAACCTTTTGTTTGTATATGGTTACACAGTTCGAAAAATGAATGATCTTCACTGTCAAGAAAATCTGCACGTTCGACAATCAAAGTCACATGAGCAGTCCGAGATGTGTATCGTACCTAAGGTGGCAATTTCTGGAAACGGAAAGGAACGGTCACATTTTGGCGTTCGAAACTATCCATGCGATGTTGTCGTATTAATGTTCGCGTAGCGTACGCATGTTACGGCCCCGAAACGGCACGGCCGTGCGCCTGTCGACTCGCAACCCTCCGAACGCGGGTGTATGCCATTCCGCATGGGCCCGTAAGCGAGTGAGGGCGAGGTGATCCTGGACCATTAGCCCGGGAAAGGGGAGAATCCCCGTCTTTTCGGAAAATACAATAGTGGGATACGGGGAATTTTCAGCCAATAATATTCGAAGAAAGTTGTCTTTTCCTAACCTTAACCCTCCTTGGTCACCAGGGGTCGCAAAGACCTCAAGCGCAACTTCAAACTAGAATAACTACAAGTTATTGGCGCCTGAGAGGGCTGGCCTCCCCTCTAACGGTGTTTTGGGGGTTCCCTTTGTAAGCAGAGACTAGGGCCGGCCGAATCGAGACGGCGGTTCTTTCGCGGCAGTCGATCGGAGAAAATCGTATTCGCGCTGGGGTCCTCTTGACCCTCTGTGTGACCACTACGTTATTATTTGGTGAAAAGTTATATATATGCGTTGTTCCACGGCTAATCGCATGGTGGAAACCCGACCAGTCTTCGATTCGGATAAAAAAAATTTCCCTCAAAGTGCGCCATAATAAAGTGCGCGCATATGATAATTTTTTCAGATTTTTTCCGTAATTTTTTTCCAGTTATGAATTTCTGAAAATCCGATAAAAAAAATGTCAAATGCAGATATCTCCTAGACGAAGCATTCAAATTTGATTGCACGCCCGTCAAAATTTGCGTTTCGAACTGCTCTTTTAGAAACGAATATTGTTAACAAAATTTATTTATTTGGTAAAATTTTTTTTCACGTTTGAAAAATTAAAATTGACTTTTTGAAAAAACACCATTTTTTATTTTTTCAAACAATTTTTCCTAAATTCCGTGTCCTATTGCGAACATTTTGAGCCCTTAGTGAGAATGGGCAATTGATATCTACTATTTTTCCGTGAATTTTGAAGTTCATTAAAATTGGGAAACGTGCACGTATCTCCGGAACGAAATATTTTCAATTGGATCGTAAGCACGTTACAATGTGCTTTTTGAACTGCTCTTTCAGGAAAAAGAATTATGAAAAAAATTCAAATACATTTGAATCAGTTTTGTCACGTTTTCATTACTAAAATTTATTTTTGGAAATAAAAAACCCCGCTTACAAAAAAAACTCAAATTCCTCGTCTCATTGCGCAGATGTTGAGCTTCTGGTGAGAGTCGGAAAATAATATATTCACTATTGGGACTTTCAAGGGTGGGCGCGATGTTCTCAGTACTCATCTTTGCGACGCGCGTTGCGCGCGCTCGTCTACGACTTATTCTGACAACATCGCGCTCACCCTTTTTTACTCACCGGTATTGAGCTCAATCGATAAATTTACTCGAATTTGCTCGTAATATTTTAGGACCGTGGACATTGCAAAAATTCTCTTCGGCAATGCGTCATTCGGCAAGCCTTTGGAACTTCGAACGCACGTGTCGGTACACGAAGTTCAAAGGTCAGAGAGCAAAAGGATGACGTGCGCCATAGGGAACGTGGCGTTTCGAGGTCGCGCAAGCCAGTTCGAATTCCCGTGCCATTAAAAATATTGGTATCAAATATTCAAAAGGTAGAAGTACGAGAAAATTGTCAGCCACTACTTCCACGATTGCTGTACGATCCATAATGTCAAGGACGCGATATTTAGAATTTATGAAAAAAAACTGCAACGACGTTCTAATGGATTGTATTGCGGTAAAAGATTACTTTGGGAAGTCGATACGTGTCGACGAGCAAGAAGAAATAACGATCGAGTGTCTCGTAGACAGAGTTGAAGCGTTATAGCGTGGGAAGTAATCACGCAAAACCGCCTAATACCGGGCAGCTACCAGCATAGTGGCTTACAACTAGCGGTGTTCGCTTCGGCGTGGTTATCAAGCAAGCCTTCGATCTTCAAATGCGATTCGAAATCGTAACATTACAAATTCAAGACCAAAATATTCCTATGAACCTGGAGTTTAACAACTTTGAAACGATAATCAGCCACCTGGTTATATTTTGGACCGTTTTTGGGAAATATCTGGCCTACCGCAAAAATGAAAGGACCGCCGCGCGCCGGAGAAGCAGAATCCGCCTTTTTGTTATAGTTTAAATTAAAAATTATATTCAACATTTACAATGGATGCACTGAATACTTGGGAAAGAAATCGTTGATATCTTTATTCATTTAATCAGAAAAATTATTGAATTTTAGGGCCGTCACACTTTACACAGCTTCACAGCTTTACCTCCTTAATGTAATAAAGGACATAAATTGAATAATATACAATAGAACTTTCGTTGAAACAATCCTTTGAAGTACAATCGTTGCGCGAGTTTCCATTTTATACCCATTAAAAATTTCAATTAATGGTCAACTGACTCTGAAAAACTAAGTGCATAAAGGAGGCAAGAATCCATCGGTTTTGAGGAACTTCTTGTTCCAAAGTAAACTCGTTACCGCGGCATACCAATAACGTCGATATTAATATCGTTTCGTTTTCACACTGCGAGAAACAATATGCATTCGCGTGCCACTTCAATAATGAGAATCAAACAATTAAAGGAAAAGAGTATGGGAACATCATCAGCATCAACTTCGACAATCTCCAAGCGATAGAGTAAACCGCGATTGCTTGATCTTTAAAATTGACGAGAAAAAAAAGTACGCCCTAATAAAATGTCCCAATGCGAGTAAGTCGAGGAAAAAGAAAAACAACCCAATCGGTGGCCGGTTGACGGAGCTCGCGTGGTATCGCGTGAGAGCTACCGACAGAGAACCGGGCCACAACGTAGACCTTCCCACATGCATGCATTAAAAATTTCAATAAAAATTTCATATTGTGTCAAAGAAATTCTGATCGACTGCCGTTGCTTGTACGAAATATTTATATGCTGTCATACAAAGTGGAATAGCGGCCAAAGGTCACCCACAGTGGGGGCGTAGTTGAGTTGAGACGGTAATGTCGGACTAGATGGCGCGCTAAACGGAGGAAGCTCTGACGGGAGTAAGGTCTGACGGGAGGGAGGTCTAACGGGTGGAAGGTCTGACGGGAGGAAGCTTCGACCATCCCCATGCATTAACAATTGCTTTTGCGATGGGTATCTTCACAAGCTTTTCATTTTCCAAAGTGGTTGCAAGTTCCATTTTCGCAAATGAATATCGACCCGAACTTGGTTACTACGGCGACATACGAACAGAATACGGATATTGACACACTGCTCGAGAGGGTTCGTTTATTTCCAGTCCGACTGTCTAATCGAACGGTTCACACATTAAATAGTTTTTCCAGTTAAGTGCGCATCCGATTTCGTTGACACTGAAGGAAGGACACTTATCTTGATGCACCTCGTTGCATTCGTCGTTTCTTTTGCTCGTCGCTTATTGCACGAATACTTTTGGCTGGATTAATCATCAAGATCTTCAAACTGGATGAATCGTTATTCGCCGAAGCATCGGTATGTTTGTTTACTACCGATCCGTATACTAGAAAATACACGGGTAATCCGAGACGCTGTGCTGCCGCAATAAAAGCGTCTGTGCGGTCGACTGATTATTTTCCGATGATCCCAGCGCGTATCAATGCTTCTCGTACACGATTTTGCTTATTCCGATATCGCGTGACGCAACTTTTTTGTTATTATAATGATAGTTTTCCACCCTAATGCAAGAAGCTCTTATGAAAATGGTAATAAAAACAGCGATCGAGACCATCTCACTAAATCTTCAAGATGTCCTGAAACTGCAAAACTCAATTGTTTATAACTCGAAAACATATCAGCCTGCCGAGTCCAAAAATGTCTCCATCATCCTAATTTTCGTAACATTTTTCGCTAAATTGTACGTTCCTGATAATACAACTACTCGGACTCAACAGCATTTCTGTATTCTCAAGTAATATCGATTGTCACCCTAGCTTCCGAAAACATCGAAATATTGGTCTGAATATATCGTTTCGAACGAAGTAACGTTTACGGATGTTTGATGGTGAATTCGTGCCGAATTCATGGAGAAATTTAAATTTCCATGAGTGCACAAGAATGTGAGCTGGTTGAAAATACGAGAAAACAATGGGAATTTTTTATTTTCCGCTCGTTGTGTTCACTTCACAAAAAAAAATTAAATGTTTGTGTGAAATCGCTACTTGTAGGCGTTGACTAATTAATCGTTTATTGACGTCATTATCTAATTCCATGTTCAGCTGTTGAAACCCCGTGGTCATGGTGCATGACTTTAACAACCGGAAACGTTATTAGACGGCCTTTTGATACGAAGAAGAAATCCTTATTCGCGATGCAGCTCATCAAATTGTTCGTTTGCATTTCGGTACTTGTTGCAAAAATATGTTCCGCTGGATCAATCATCGACACATCCGAACAGGATAAATCGCCACTCATCGAGACATTGGTACGTTCGTTTGCTACTGATTCGTATACTATAAATACACGAGCGATTCCACGTGACGGCTAATCATCCATTTTTCAGATCAACATCTTGGAATCATGTTACACAGACCGTTTCAATACCGTGGGGCTCGCTGGACCTTCGGCTGGGAGTATCATGACGAAGATGTCGATGAGAGCCACTCCGATTCCAGTGGCAATGATCAACGATACTTTGAGTACCTACAGGGTCGACTACGAATATCGATACAAACTCCAAGTTTTCGTGATCACGTCGAGTAATCAAAAGGGTCTGTTCGAAACTCTCATACAAGGTTGGAGAACGCAATGGTGGAACCACATGGCTTCGTTCTTCTTCATCGACTTGACTGATTTGGAAGACGGATGTTCGAACGCTCCTGACGTACTGTTGGATGCGTGGTATTTCAATCTGCTCAATTCGAAGTTCCTGTGTCTCGACCAAACGAGAGGTCAGTTGATCTATACTTTTAATCCTTACACGAATAAGGCGCCTAACCCGTGGCACCAAGAGGATACTTACGAAGGAATTAACGGTCATCCTTGGACCTTGTTCGCGCGGGAATATCGCGAGGATGAGTTATATTGCGACGGACTGGATTTCGACAAAACGGTAGAACTTGGTGGCTACGAAATCCGCGCTGTCGGCCATGACTTGGAGAGGTGGTTCGACGATCGGGACTCGTCAAGTATTGCGTACAAACGGAGGAACGTTACCATTCGTTTCCTCATGAGTTCCCTCAATGCAACGTGGGTGGTGACCCGCCGACCTTCTCGCAAGGTTTATTTAAACTACTATAGGAACGAGACATGGTGGGAGGCACAAGAGGTCGTTAATCGAATCCATGATATTTGGATGATGCCTACCATGCATCACGTCTTTTACCGTTTCGAAATTACCGATGTACTGTACGAAAGCCAGATAATGTTTATGACTCAATATCCCCGCAAAAAGACACAGCTCGAAAAGCTTCTTTCTGTTCTCGACAAAAGTTCACGTTTTTGTGTATTCGTGGTATTAATGGTTACCCTGTTGTTCTTGAAATTCTGGCTGAACCAACCTCTGATACCATCGATTCTAGATATCGTTCTACTGATTTGCAATGCAGGACTCCAACGAGTACCCCGGGGGACGGCTCCCAGGATTTACCTGGCGGGCTTATTCATATTCGTGGTAACTATTCAGGGAATTTATTCAGGAATATTCGCGTCGCTTTTGACAAAAGACGTGCGCCTACGAACCATCGATACCGTTAAAGACCTTGCCCGATCGAATTACAAGATGTACGGTCCGTGGGGATACAGGATATTTTTTCACGACAAAGGGTTTGAGGAGCGTTACTTTGAAATGGCGGAGCAAAAATGCGTGACTAATGTATTGCGTGACCGTAAAGCCGCTTGTGTAAATGAAGATCTCGTGATTTTTTATTACGCGAGGGAACATAATTTGCACCTGTCCCAGGAATCACTAGGCCAATTGAATACGGCTTATCTCGTTCGAACAGATTGGCCCCTTAAAG
Organism: Sussaba pulchella; assembly: GCA_963971145.1. NCBI lineage: Eukaryota > Metazoa > Arthropoda > Insecta > Hymenoptera > Ichneumonidae > Sussaba > Sussaba pulchella. The sequence continues at coordinate 8,612,743 of OZ020177.1, read as the reverse complement.
AAAGGGTTAATGAGATTTATCGGAGAGGTAGGGCGGGTGGTCTCCTAGAAACTTTGTATAGTCGAGATCGCGACAGCGTAATAAGGTCACTTAAATCCTACGAAACCCAGGATCAGGAACCGGAAATAAAAGTCCTGACTCTGCAACAGTTGGGTTTTGCATTCGTGCTTCTCGGGATAGGTCTGGGATGCGCTACGGTTACTTTCATTATCGAATTAGCCATCGCCAGTAAAGCGATTGCAAAACTCCGGAATCGTATCCGAAGGTAAATCAAACCGAGAGAATACGTCGACAATCAAAAACAGTTGGATCTCAGATTTGGCTCACGAAATTCATGGTCCAGACCTACGAGCTACCTGCATCCGGGGCAAGATCTCATGAGAACTTATGGTTCGTGCCTTGTCGCGGTTACTTTACGTTTTCTCTTGTTTTTTCGACGAAAATATGCGAGTACAATATCACTTTGTTACGGTTTTCAAAAACATCTTTCCGAGCAGATGGTTCCCCAGGCCGCGTATCGACGTGATAATTTTGTGACCCGCACAGTGTCTGGTGCGCAAGGAGATCAATGCTTATGCGTGATTTTTGTACTTCTTATAACTCTTCAATATCAATACTCTTTGAGTCATCAAACGAACTATCGAAGTGTAAACTTCATTATACGCAGCAGGAGAACTTGTGGTAAGCAGTCTAAGGACGCTGCGTGATTTATTGAATCCATGGCTATGATTTACGTAAGCGTTAACGGTTCGGTCTGCACTCAGTCAGCCTTGAACCAAATTCTTTCTTTATGATTCTTGCGCAAATCTTTGCAATATCAACAATTGTTTCCCGTTTTTCCGCTCACACGTTGGTCGTACCTAAATCCGGGTAGTAGGAAAATAAATTCGGCCTTATGGATAGTCCTGTGGTTGATCTATAGATTATTTCATTATTATGCGCTCGATACAATGAATGTACTTCCCTCATTCCAAAGACGTACTGTACTTCGCTCGTTTTGAAAACTGTGATGTAATTAAATGTATCCATATAATCTAGTAGTTAATCTCAATAAAGAAAAACGTACGAAGGTACTTTGTAAAACTTTTTTTGTGATTGAATCATAAATGCGAACGACCCCGAAAGTTTCCGGACGTCGAATAAGCTTAATTTGAGCATCCGATCGACTGGAGAATAATTTTCTCGTTTAGCACGAATTCATTTTCTAACATGAATTTACGTGAGCTTGAAGCACAGTCCATACAAACGAGGCAATCTTTCGCTAAAAAAATTTACTAAGACATGCTCAGCAGCGACTGTGAAGACTAGCGACAGTGCTTGTCAGGGAGCTGATTCGTTAAAATAACCCAATGACAAATTATTTTTTCAAGGACGAATATTTCCTCGATTTTACGAAAATTTTCCAGTAAGACAACTGTATAAAGTTGTAAACAATAATTATCGTACTTTAAAGATTTTAATTGAAAAACGTATACAGAAAAATCATAAAAATCCGAAGAAGTAAAAAATAAATATTTATACTTTCGGGATTTAAAAAAAAAAAGGCGTTATCAATTATTACAGAGTATACGAAAATTTTGCGGTTGTATGAGGTTGGGTTTATAATTTAGCAATGAAGAATAGCGTAGTAAACTTGGACGGAAGACATCGGTCGAGGCTCACCGATCCGATGAGCCCTCGATCGGGTGACTGTCTGGTCGTAATAATGCGAGCGGTTCCGATGATGCGCCATCTTGGACACTTGGACTGTGGTAAGTTCGGACGAGATAAACTGGACAGTGGTAATCTCGGATAAGGAAGTCTGGATTGTCACGTCTATTGTGATAAAAAAGGTCCATTTCTAATATAGTATACATAATATAGATGGGGTGTTCCTGGGAATTTCGGCAACTTCAGACAGTTGGGTCAAAATTTTTGCCCCCCCAATTTTTTTCATTAATATGTGTTAAAAATAAAGAGCCACGTATTTCGGCGTTTTTTATTTTGAGCCCCCACTTTTGAAATACAGTCAAATGAAGTTTTTGAAGTATTGACCACATTCTTATAGGTTTTTTTGTCACAATAAACCCGTAAATGTTTACCCGGTTGTTAAGAAAAAAAGCTATAACTTTCGAATGAAGCGTCGGCCCAAATCCGGCAGAGTCTCAAAATTTTCGTTTTCGTTCCAGGAATTTGAAAAAAAATATATTTCAATAATTAAGGGTACTTTTTCTTCATGCAATTTTTTACTAATAAAATACGTATATTTACCGGTTTTTTATGACGAAAAAAGCTATAACTTTTGAACGAAACGTCGGCCCAAGTCCGGCCGGGTCTCAAAATTTTTCTTTCCGTCCAAGGAATTTGAAAAAAAAAATTTCAATAATTAAGGGTACTTTTTTTTCATGCAAATTTTTACTAATAAAATACGTAAATTTACGGGTTTTTTGTGACAAAAAAATCTATAACTCCCAAACGAAGCGTCGGCCCAAAAAGTTCAAGGTGGCTAAATTTTCGTTTTTGTTCAAGGAATTAAAAAAAAAAAATACATTCCACAAATTAAGAGTACTTTTTTGTGTTATTTCATTTTCAATTTTGAATTGTTTATAAATAATTGTTGAATTTGTGCAACATAATCGTAAATGTTTTTACTGTATAGAGCGTTCAAAAACGAAAAAAAAGACCCATGGTTTTTCGAGTTATCACTAACCGTTGCTGAGATATATCGATTTGAATGACCGAATGTGGTCAATACTTCAAAAACTTCATTTGACTGTATTTCAAAAGTGGGGGCTCATAATAAAAAACGCCGAAATACGTGTCTCTTTATTTTCAACACATATTAATAAAAAAACATTGGGGTGGGCAAAAATTGTGACTCAACTGTCCGAAGTTGCCGAAATTCCCAGGAATACCCCAGATACATTCTGAGAAAAATTGACGGATTCCCGTAAAAATTTAATATTTTATAACAAATAATAACGAGCGTGGATGAAAGCGCGATCGCCGTCGGGCGGAACGTCAGTCGTTGGCTCGCGTCAGATTCCTATCCCGGAGCGTGAATTGGAGAGAGCCAGCACAATGGGCGAAGGGAGTAAGTAGCACGTCTCGCGGTGGGATAGCTGCCTAATTGGTGGAAGAAGACAAACGTTACAGGACGATGGCATGAGCGCAAGAAAGATGCCGTTGCAGGCGGGGCTTATATGTCTTTCATGTGTTTGTCACACCGATAGGACAGTAATGCCATCTAACAGAAAAAAGCGACACTAATCGCATCGTCCAAAATCTAACGTGGGAAGTGCGGTTTCCATTTCCATGTAATCTTTCTTCTTTGCTACTATGTAACGTATCTTACTACATACGTTTACCTAACATGCGAGCAACGTACATAAACAATGTAATCAACCTGACTATGTAGTTCGATCGTTAATAACATCAACACAGTTTTATACACGTGCCAAACGAACTTATTAAACATTGCAATTATAAAGAACGAATTGGTTTCAACCAGCAACGAAAGTCCTGTAAGTTACGTAGACATATTGTTTTCATCTGTTTCTAATTATTTTTCGAGGTTATCTGATTAATTCGCAACATTCGTAGACGATTGTTGCGGTGTGCAGGTTGAAATGGAGAATTCCAATGAAACTGCGACCGATGATGGAAACAACGTGCCAGACACGACTTCCAATAATAACGACGACAATCGACCCAGCAGTAGCACCACGACTTTTCGAAAGTTAAAAAAGCGCGTCAAAAAACGCAGCTACAGAAAAAAGACTGTTCCTTTGGTCGTAGAGGAAACAAATTCCAGCTCATCGAATGCGAATCCGAATGTCAAGCCTCGTGGCGGCACGTCGACTGATGAAATACCGGAAAACCGTCGGAAATTGAAAAAGCCGCGAAGGAGTCATGTCGGAGACGATGGAACTGGTTAGTTTTACCAAAATTCAAGGGCGGATAGATATCGAATGGCTGATCGTCATTCGATGTAGAGAGAAAAAAATGGCGTTGATATGATAAGCTTCCATAATGATCCATTTTCAAGGTTTCGTATCGCCAAAAGAAAAACAACCCATATAAAATTGTTCGCATGGCTGTCAATCACTTTTTATCAACCCACACATCTTGCACTATTTAACACTTAAAACCTATTCGCATAGATATTAACCCCTTGACAAACAATGACGTCTTGGAGACGTCATTCATTTCATGTGCTATTGTAGATTTTGACATCTCCCAGACGCCGAAAACTGTCTTTGACGAACACAGCGCATTTCTTTGGACGTGTTGACGCGCTTTTTATTTGTATGTCAAGGGGTTAAAGAAGCGACAAATTAGGTACCCAACTTTTTTTTTGTTAGTTTTTGAATATCATGTGGAGTATTATGCTATTTTACATAGCATATTTAATAGATAATTCGAAAAATATGAGAGAATATTTCTTTAAAATCAGAAAATATAATGCCTTAAAATAAATAGCTCACAATCAAATTTCAACAAAAGTCCGAGGCCTTGTAGATTTCTAGAAATTAATGTTTGAAATATTGCACTTGATCGGTTTGTTTTGTTAAATATTCAAACAATGTCCGCAGATGATTCTGACGCAGAATCGGAGATCGAGGAGGACGAAAAAGGTGAGACAACGTCGCAATGCCAAGATTTCAGTAGGAATGTTCAGCGTAAAAAAAATATAATCCATCACTTTCTTGCTAAAACGGAATTTTGAATGCGGCAGGCGAAGCTGAGGAGCCATCCGACGAATGGACGACCATGAGTGAGGAGGAATACCCAGTGTCTCCGCTGGTTAGAAAGTTCAAACCAAAATCTACGTTTTCCATAGCGCGAGAGGCGATGAGGCGACAAATAGGACAAAGCGAAAATTTTCAGTCAAGATATTACAGTTCCGTTCATACGGTTGAATGTCTTCAGATTCTTCATTCGCTTAGTGCCCATAAGGTGAAAAAATTAAATATACATGTGTATATATCCGGGAAGGAACGTCCCAAATCTTAAGATTGAAAGCCTTTTTATCCCCTGATCTGGTCAATAATTTTGTTAAAGTATCTTTTAGATTCTAGAACCTCACTGATTTTTTTCAAAGTTTTGCCCCCCCCCTCTCGCCCTTCTGCGCCCTTCTTTTATAAACCGTACTTCCTATTTCCACTATTGTAAATTCGATGAAATTTTTCTCCCAGATACTTAATGAAAATTGAGAAACCTTTTTCATAAAATTGGATTTTTCTTTCAATTTTGAATAAATTTAAGTTTTCCCGAAATTTTAATATGTGATAATGGTTTCCCATGTAAAAAAAAAAGAACAAGGAAATCTTGCAAAAAATTATTTTAGATAAAAAATCGATATTTTATTGATTTCAATTACTTTTTATGAAAAAAAAAATCGAAAAATTGATTTTCGATCGAAAATCATCGCAATATCGATTTTTTTTAGCAAGATAGGAAACCATTATTGTACATGTAAACTCCGGAAAAATTCGATTCTTTTCAAAATGTGAAGACAAAAAATGACGAAAGTGATGCCTAAACCAATGTTATGGAAAAAGTGAGAGAGAAATCAGTGAGTGAGAGAAAACAATTTCATCTAATTTACAATGATAAAAATAGCACTTACCTCTTGATAAAAAAAAGGGCTATTAGAGCGAGGTTGGGGGAAGGTCTAAAAAATCTGAAAAAAAAATTATTAAGGTCGTAGGATCCAAAAGATACTAAAAAGAATCATCGGCCACATCGCGTGATAGAAGAGTTTCAGCCTGGTGAATTAAAACGTTCCGTCTCATATTTATCTTGCCACCGTGGATGGAATCCCTTACAATCATGTTTTTCTGTGGCGTTGATACAGGGTTGCGTGAATACCGTCGAATTTAATGAGAATGCACAGTTAGTCGCCAGTGGTTCGGACGATTTGTCAGTTTGTGTATGGAATTGGGCCTCCGGAAAGAAACGCAATTCTTACAAAAGCGGCCACAGGAACAACATATTTCAGGTACTTATCGTGACAGTCAGATATTCTTTATTCTCAACTTTTATCCAATAATTAAAATTCTTATGGAATTTACTCAATGTAATTTAACTTAGATTCTATCTTTTTTTGGATACATGTCTGAAAAACCTGGTCAAAACATCTTGCGACAAAAAAAACCCTGTCAAAAAACCTCGCCCAATAAAATCCCTCTCTCCAAAAACTCCACCCAAAAAAACCCCTTTCCAGAAAAACCTCGTTCATTTTATTGCAACAATTTCTTGCCAAAATAACTCGTTAACATTAACGCTGATAATTGGAAAAATCCAATGTCAAGGATACCAAAAATAAATAAATCACGTGTATGGAAAAAATGTAATACCGTTTCACAAAAAGATAAACTCGATGCACAATAACGACAATACGAGGAAACGCAAATATTACATTTGCGATAGACTCAAACGGTGATATTGGATGCGACGCCGTTCAAATACCCACCCAGTAACAATACAATACCGACTTTCTGTACTAGACTGAGCCCGAGCCGAATGAAAACGGATAATGACAGTGTAATATTATTCTGAACGATACAGACACTCACAAAAATTTTCCAACCTAAGTTGTTCAGGCAAGGAAAAAAAACGAAATTTAAAAAAATCATTTTTTTCCTCATACAATGAACTTTTGAAGGAACTGTAAATTGTGAATTATTGGATTAAGGCTTTTATATAACGCAGCCGTGTTTTCCTCGCTTTTTGGGGGGTGTTCTCGGGAGCTAAGGTAGGCGTTTGCGTGACAATCGACTGTCGGTATCGTAAACAGTACAAAAAAGTCCACTTTTTAGTACTAGTACTGCAAAGTCCATGACTCATCGCTGTTGAGAGGACAGCAAAATTTTTTTCGACACTTTTATGTCACGAATAGACCCGCAAACACGAGACGGAACGCGAACGGACCGGCGGCGCCACCGGCAGCGCCACCGGCAGCGCCACCGGCAGCTGGCATGTGCGTCGCCGCAGCCAAAAACATAAGCTTCCGTTCCTGTCATCGCCACGTGGTACCATGACCACTTTATCATTGAACCTCGAACAACCGACTCGACAGTGCGTGTATTTATTTCATTGAAATTCGTTTTTTCTTCAGTGGCGGGGGCTTCCCCCCCCCCCCCCCCAACCCCCCACCGGGGCTTCGCCCCTGGACCCCACCCGGACTGCGCCCCTTCACCCCGGGCAGTATACACATTACGTTGCATGCGGCTCGGAAAACACGGCTTTGTTATATAAAGTATCGTGTGCAACGTGGAGGGAGACCGTTTTAAGCTTCGCGCGCTTTTCGGAAACGGCCACTTTCCCTCCGAGTTACACAATGTACTATTTTCACTAGAAATCGTTTTTGTAGAAAATTCAATTGTCTCTAAAATGTATCGGTAAATTTTTTGTTTAGAACGAAAAGTTTGGCACCATCTATGAAGGCCATGCAATCCAAGAAAAAAGAATAAATTGTTTTTTTGATACAGTCTATCGTACATGATAAGAGCCTATTTTGACGGGTTTTTTTTTATTTTGCTTCCTCATAGAGGAAGCTTTGTTTTCGTGACAAAATTTTTTTTCGAGATGTTCATGAAAACGTGTTCAGAATGTCCCAAAACATCTAAAAAACACAACTGGAAAAAATGTCCGGATCTATGTATGTGTGTGTGTGTGTGTGTGTGTGTGTATGTATGTATGTAACATTGGTTGAGCGTTCATAACTTGAGAACGGCTCAAGATATCAAGCTGGAATTTGTCACACATGTAGAGGGTTCACGGCGCATAGCATGATTCGATTTTTCGAAAAATCCATACAATTTTTTCGTTTTTACGCGATTTTTAAAAAATTCAAAAAATTATTTTTGGTCTCTAGCTTCCACAATTTTAGAGATATCGACCTCAAATTTAGTATAATGTTGTACGACCACAGGGTGATGCTCGTCACTAAATTGGAAAAAAATCCATGCAGTGCTTTTGTTTTAAGAAATTTTAAAAGGTGTAAAAAAATGGTGTGCGCACTCTAGCTCTCCCAATTTTCTAGATATTGGACTAAAATTTGGTACGTAGCTGCACTATTATCAAGAGACGTTTCGGATTGAATTTGGGCGAAATCCATCGAGCTATTCATATTTTATGTCATTTTGAAATTTTTCAAAAATGAACGTAAGTGCTCTAGCTTCCACAATTTTCGAGATATCTGGCTAAAAGTCAGTACAAAGTCGCACTATTATCGAAAGATGTTTTGTATTGAATTTGGGCAAAATCCATCTAACCATTCATATTTTATGTCGTTTAGAAATTTTTTTAAAATCGTCGCGCGCGCTCTAGCTTCTACAGTTTTTGAGATATCGGATCAAGACTTAGTACAAAGTTGCACTATCATCAAAAGATGTTTCGTATCGAATTTGGGCAAAATCCATCCAGGCGTTTAAAATTGATGCGACTTTCAATTTTTTAAATTTGACATGGAATTCACTATGTATTTATTCTGGACTAGATCGATTTACGAACCGATTTTATAGAAGAACAAGGGTGCAAAGTCGAACCTTGCACATTGCTTCCTCATAATTTTTTGAATTCGACAAGGCTTCCTCTATGAGGAAGCCAAAATTGATCGACACAGTTCCTCATAGAGGAAGCTTTGTCGAATTCAAAAAATTATGAGAAAGCAATGTGCAAGGTTCGACTTTGTTTTTTTATGCAAGACGTTTTGACGTGCTCCCCTTTTTATGCAACAATTTTTTTATTTTCAAGGCGTCATGGATGCCGTGCGACGAATCGACAATGGTCACATGCGCGAGCGACGGTCAAGTGCGACTTCTCAATCTCGTTCGGGGAACCACGAAAAAATTGACTGCGCATAACGGCTCGTGCAACAAATTCGCCACACATCCCGAAACCCCTCACGTTGCTGTATCCGTCGGCAATGATGGCAGAATACTCTCCACGGACGTTCGAGAGGGCGGAACGACCAAGTAAATCGTTTTGCTTCCTCATAAAGGAAGCTTTGTGACGGTCCGAAATTTTTTTTTCGAGATTTTAATGTCAATAGGCTTAGAATGTCCTAAAACATCCAGAAAACACATTTGGAAAAAATGTCCGGATGTATGTGTGTGTGTGTGTGTGTGTGTGTGTGTGTGTGTGTGTGTGTGTGTGTGTATGTATGTAACCACCCTCTAAAATTCAAACGTTCATAACTCGAGAACGGTTCAAGCTACCGTACTCAAATTTTGCACACATGTGATGCCTTCTAATATCTATGTAATCTGTAAATTTCGCGATTATCGACGCACTTGTTCGGCTTCGACAGCGTTTTGAATTTTTCAAAAAATGTCTGTAGCCACGCTAGCGTTCGCAATTTTTGACATTTTCGGCTAAATAGTTTTTGACATATAGAATTGAGTACAAGGACGGTTGGTATTGCATTTGAGCCGAATCCATCAATAACTTTAGATTTTATGATTTTTTGAATTTTTCAAAAAATCAACTTTTTTGATCTATTTGTCGTTAACTTCAACCAATCGAACCATAATTCTCTGCAAGTATAGGATGTCATTGTGCTATAATACATATCAAATTTGGCCGAGATCGGCCGAACGGATCGAGTTCTAGAGCAATTAGAAATTTCTAAGTTCCAACCCTTGAAAATTCAAAACCACTGGACTGAACGTGCTCTAATTTATACACACGCTCAAACTTACTGTCAGCTTAAGTTGTTACTAGATTAGATAGAAATTAAACAACGCGCTCGAATTTTGGGACACATTGAATTTTTATATACGTTCGAGTCGGTTTTTATACGGTGGGAAGGATCTACGGATATCCTGCATAAAACAAGCTGCAAGCTGAAACTTGCAATTGGCTTCCCCTGAATTTTCGGTAGTGAACGGAACTTCCTTTATGAGGAAGCCGAAGATTAAAAAAAATAAAATGAAAGAAATCGAGAGATGCTTCCTCATAGAAGGATTTCGTGCACTACCGAAAATTCAGGGGAAGCCAATTGCAAGTTTCAGCTTGTTTGGTTTTTCATTACAAAGAGCTGCAAGTTGAAACTTGCATTTTGCTTCCTCTGAATCGTAGGTAGGGAATTAAAATTGATGTATGAGGATTCAAAAATGACGCAGCTATGAGGGAGCATCTTTCGTCTGGCTTCCTCGTAAAGGAATCTTTGTTGACTGTTTACGATTCGAAGGAAGCGAATTGCAAGTTTCAACTCGCAGCATATTTCTATAATCTGAACGCGTCGTTGAATATCTACGAAATTAAACGACGAAGAGTACCAAGTAAAGGTAAACGTTAGCTCATGCACGCTTATAAATTTTAACATGATCAATCAAGTATTTTTCCATTTTCAGAGGTTTGAATTTATAAATTTCTAATTGCTCTAAAATTCGTTCCATGTAGTCGATCTCCGCTAAATTTTATCTACATCGTATATCAATGATATTACATACTTATTGAGAATTGGGGTTCGATTGGTTGAAGTTAACAGTAGATAGAACGACAGAGTTGATTTTTCGAAAGATTCGAAATATGAGAATCGAACTTCTCGACGGATTCGGCTCAAATGAAATACCAAACATCCATATGCATAACTTTATATGTGAAGAACTATTTGGAGGAATATCTCAAAATTTGCGGTCGCTAGCGGGCGTACAAAAATTTTTTTAAGAGTTCGAAACGTAAAATTCGAGAGGCTGCGTCGATTGTTGCAAATAATACGGATAATGTGAAGATTCTAAGACACCACAGCTGTGCAAAATTTGAGCTGTAGCTCAAACCGTTCTCGAATTATAGACGTTTGAGTTTTTGAGGGTCGTTACATAGACACACACACACACACATACAGCCGGACATTTTCTCCAAATGTTAGTCCTCGATGTTTTGGGACCTTTTAAACCTATTAAATTCAAAATCCCGATAAATAATTTTTGTACCGTCGCAAAGCGTGAGCAAAATTCGTTGTCTGGATGAAAAAATTCCATGCATCCACATTTCGATGTGGGTAAACTCGAAACCGTCCAAAACATCTCGAAAAGTGGTTTAAAAAAAAAAAAAAAATGATCGGACCAATGATTGACGTGGGAAATTATATATTACATCCGTATATGTTTCACGCAGACTGGGAACCATGAAGAAAAACTCGTTTACCGTCAGGCTTTACACGATTCACTCGAATCCCCGAAAGAGTCATGAACTTTGTATCGGAGGTCACTCGGAAATGATAAAAATCTTCGACCGTCGCAAGCCTAGAAAGCCGCTCGTTAAGCTTTGCCCACCGAAATTGGTTATTATTTTGACGTCTCAAAGATATTATTATTATTATTTTTTTTTTTTTGTGTCCGAATTTTAAAGCGGCGAATAATGTTCTCGTGAGTTCGATAGATGGGGAACGATCAAGTCAACGTTACCGCAGTCACTTACAATCACGATGGAACTGAGATTCTCGCGAGTTACAACGATGATGACATTTACTTGTTCGACACGTTGATACCTCATCCAAACGGTGACTACGCTCACAGATACAAAGGTCATCGCAATTGTAAGACAGGTGAGTTTGAGAAAAATTTTGGCCCCACTTATGGCGCCTGTCTTCGGTATTGTTCTTCAAAAGTAATCGACATAAATAGAAAAAACAAGTAGAAACTTGCAAAGTGCTTCCTCCGTAATCCTCCGCGCTTGAGCCAATGGACGAAGTCCTTTATGAGGATCATGAGTACCTTTTTTCTTTATTAATTCTGGCTTCCTCATAAAGGATTTCGTCCATTGGCTCAAGCGCGGAGGATTACGGAGGAAGCACTTTGCAAGTTTCTACTTGCAGCTAGTTTTAATTTGCAGGGGTTGGAACTTAGAAATTTCTAATTGCTCTAGATCTTGATCCGTTCGTCCGAACTCGGCCAAATTTGATATGTATTATAACACAATGACATCCTATACTTACAGAGAATTATGGTTTGATTGGTTGAAGTTAACGACCAATAGAGCAAAAAAATTGATTTTTTGAAAAATTCAAAAAATCATAAAATCTAAAGTTATTGATGGATTCGGCTCAAATGCAATACCAACCGTCCTTGTACTCAATTCTATATGTAAAAAACTATTTAGCCGAATATGTCGAAAATTGCGGACGCTAGCGTGGCTACAGACATTTTTTGGAAAATTCAAAACGCTGTCGAAGCCGAACAAGTGCGTTAATAATTACGAAATTTACAGATTACATAGATATTAGTAGGCATCACATGTGTGCAAAATTTGAGTACGGTAGCTTGAACCGTTCTCGAGTTATGAACGTTTGAATTTTAGAGGGTGGTTACATACACACACACACACACACACACACACACATACATCCGAACATTTTTTCCAAATGTGTTTTCTGGATGTTTTAGGACATTCTGAACCTATTGACATGAAAATCTCGAAAAAAAAATTTCGGACCGTCACAAAGCTTCCTTTATGAGGAAGCAAAAATTGGTCGCATTTGGGAATTTGTCGCATAAGTCTAACCCATCCCGCCGGGGCCGCGAGCAATCGAATTTTTATATCGAAATATGCATTTGGAATTTTGTTGGGAAAATTTTTTATTACTTCGAAACTATTTATGGTGAAAAAAATGTATACGACAGTTTTATAGGAAATTTGATGCTCGACAAAAAAGGTTTCATGTAAAACTTTCGTGAATATAATACTTTTTACGTAATTAGCAAAAAAATGGTTTTATTATTTTTAAAAATCGATCATTATCTTCGAAACAGGAATGTGACGTCATAAAATTGCAATTCATTTTTTGTATGCATTTAGAAATATTAAGAAATGCGTGACGTACTCAATGATAAAATGTAAACATTTGAAATTTCAATTTTATTGATCTTATTATAAATTATAATATCCATTTATATATGGGGAAAACCAGGCCGTTTCACGGGACTGAAAACCTTCTATCTCCCGATGAAGTCGATGATTGTCTTTTAGTATTTTTTGGATCCTACGACCTCACTAATTTTTTTGTCGATTTTTAACGCCCCCCCCCCCCCCCCCAATTTTTAAAAATCAAGAGGTAACTGCTATTTTGCCCGTTTTTATTTAGATGATATTTTTTTCCCAGATACTCTATTGGAATTGAAGAACTTTTTTCATAAAATTAGAGTGGGTAGCAGGTTGCTAATATAAATATATATTTTTTTTTTGCAATTTCGCAAAAATTCGAGTTTTTTTCGAAATGTCATTATATGATAATGGTTTGCTATTTGAAAAAAAGTAAAAACAAAATCTATCCAGCAAAAAATCGATATTTCGATTATTTCGATAGAAAATCGATTTTTTGAGTATGAACCGATTTGATTACCAAAAAAAATGATTAAAAAATCGATTTTCGAAAACAATCGAAATATCCAATTTAGGCGAGAAGATTCAATTTTTTTTTTTTAGACCCGAAACCATTATTATCGGAACCATTATATATTGAAATTTCGGAGAAACTCGAATTTTATCAAAATAAAAAAATCAAAAAAATATTAGGAACCCGCTACCCACTCAAATTTTATGAAAAAAGTTCTTTAATTTCCATAGAGTATCTGGGAAAAAATTTTCATCCAAATAAAAAGGGGGAAAATAGCAGTTACCCCTGATAAGAATAATATGGCGGGGGTAGAGGAGGGTAAGGAGGGGTCTAAAAAATCTAAAAAATAATTAGTGAGGTCGTAGGATTCAAACGATACTAAAAAAAAAAATCATCGACCACATCGGGGGATAGAATGGTTCCAGTCCAGTGAAACAGCCTGGTTTGCCCCATGTATGTATGTACGTATCACAAGAAAATTACGTGGGGTTTCATATCGATTTTTATGTTCTTCTTTAGGGTTATTTTCAGTTCTCCTTTTCTTTATTACAAAGTTATGTTTTTTTTTTCCTCTGTTTCGTTCAGACAAGTTATCAGACGAATTCTTATCAGGCGAATTGTTTCAGATGAATACTTATTAGACGGAATGTTTCAGACAAATTGTTTCTAGACCAATTTTCCGCAAATCCATCCTAATCCCCCCCCCCCCCCCCCGCTCTTTTAACTGGAGTTTTTTTATTGAAACGGGATAAAAATCAATCAGTTTTCAATGACGTTTCTGTAAAATCCTTGAGCCTCACACGTTTTCGATAACTCCCTGACGAACTTCGTAGCCTAAACAATGCAAACAAGTACCTCAGCTTTTTCGCATTAATAGCTTGTGACCAATGCAAAACTCTCAAAATTTTCAGTAAAGGGTGTCAATTTCTTCGGACCAAAAAGCGAGTACATCGTGTCCGGTTCGGACTGCGGTAGTATATTCTTTTGGGAAAAAAATAGCGAATCCATCGTGCGTTGCGCGTTAGGGGATATTCAAGGAGTGGTCAACTGCGTAAAGCCTCATCCAACCGTTCCCGTGCTCGCGAGCAGCGGTTTGGACGACGATGTAAAGATATGGATGCCTTTCGACCACAGGCCACTCACTTCAACCCAGCTCGAAACGGTAAAAACGAAAAAATAGTTGAATTTTTAATTCTCCGTACAACGCGTTTCACTTTCTAACAAAAAAAATTATTATTTCTCAGTTCGCCGCGGCAAATTTGACGGCTCGAGCGGAGGATCGATTGAATTTTGAAACCCACTACGCCAGCGACTTGTTTTGCATCATAGTGGAACAATTTTGGCAGAATCGGGCATTTTTCGTTAGTACAAATACAATCGTAGAATTATTTTCAAAGATTAAAATATTTGGCGCGAGATTTTTTTTTTTTCGTTTTTTTTTCGTTTTTTTTTTTTTTTTAATTTAATGATTATTCGTTCAATGCGATTGGATACAGGCTAATTTATCGGGAAGACGTACGGATGGAACATCCGAGGATGACGAGGACGAAGGCGACTAGACACATCGAATTATCTTCTTCATTCGGTTCGTTTGCTCACGAAAGCCAACGTTACGTCAGTCGTGATGGAAATGTGAAACTTCCGGTGAAATGCGTACGTTAAATATTGGGATTGATCGATGACGTTCGGAATTATTTGTCGATTCGCATTGAAATTGTCAAACGCTCGTGCGTGGGCATTTATAAGATACTGTATTGTGATAAACGAGATATTGTACGGATAATCCTAGTGCGAAAGTTAAATATTTTCGGTAACATTCGGATACATTTTGGAGTTATTGAGGTGAACTGATTGCATCGCCCGTGGTAAGTAGATTTACCAAGAATTACGTGTAAATTGGCAAATATTCGGTGGTACTTCACGGTTTAACGGTTGAACGAAATTCGATGAAATTCGGTGGATTTATGTAGAATCGATCGAGGACTAACTTCTTTATCTCGAGTTCTTCTCAAAATCGCCAAAAAAAAAATTCGCGGATCTCTTTACGATGAAAAAAATCTTCCTTTGAAATTTTTTTTGGTATAAACCGATTCTACACAGATCCAACCAAATTTCATCGAATTCCGTTCAGCCGTTCAGGCGTGAAGTAGTGCAGAATCTTTGGCGATTTACACGTAATTCTTGGTAAATCTACTTACCGATGGCGATGCATCATTTGACCTGAAGAAAATCGTGGTAGCGGAACGAGTTTTGTTTGCTCGGAATAAAGCATCTTTGATACGAATGTTGTAAGAGGCGAGATAATTGCGGTTTGAGAACGATCTTCGAAACTATCAGACTCTCATTGTTCTATTTATGAAAGATTGTGAGGCCACGGGCTATTATTTCGCCCAACGATGCGAAAGAAACGCGTTTTTGTTAGACGAAAGGTCGCTTGATGCCTTGTAAAGTCAATTGGGCGCTGACATTGATATTTAACAAGAGGTCAAGAACTTAAGTTTTTATACTTCCTTGATTTTGTTCTTCATTCGTTTGATTTATTGATATCCCGGTCGTTGACGTTTTCTCTTTATTATTCGCCGCGTTTTGTGCTGCAAATCCACTGATTTATTTAATGCTCTGCTGTAATTGCTCAACGCTGATAATATTTCAGGTCAAACAGTATCGCGGTTCATCCACTTTAGCCTTAATAAAAATTGCGATGCAAAAAAAAAAAAAAAAAAAAACAGATGAGAAAACTACGATAATTCTGTAAAATTCCTGTTAACATGATAATTTATGATTTTATTTAATAAAGAGCTGTTTCTATCGATTCTTATCAACCGTGTCTAGTATCTGTCTGAAATGAAATTCGACAATTTGGGCTAGACGTTCATCGGCGATGAGCTCATAAAATAATCGAGTATTTACAGTAAGGATCTTTGGGATTGCACTGAGAATTTTTTTACGGCCCGTCAAATTTCAAAGATTTTTAAAGTATCTGGCCTTCAAGTCTTCCAAGCGCTACTGAACACCGTGTGTCATTATTAAGTCGTTAGGCCACTCTAGAATTTTCGAAAAATCGATTTTTGCTTAATAGTCCTTTAGGACCGCAAAAATGATGTTCCAAAAGATTATGGACGGAAAAAATCTCTAAGTACTCGGTTTTCGAATTTTAGTACAAGGCTGCCTGGTCTGCAGCGACCGCAACTCAAATCTTCAGACACGTTTATCGGAAAAACTACATTTTTCAAGTTGACCGGAAACATAATTCAGACAATCAACCGATTCACTTGAAATTTTAAATTTTCTCGGGGATATGAGAATAATGAACATATTCTGATACTTTTCAGAGATACAAGAATACGTATTTTTCGTTTTTTTTAAATCTTCATTTTTATAAAAGTTATTAACATTTGATTTTTTTGTTGTATTAATTTGAAAAAATATTTTTTTCTCGATCTATTTGATGAAAATAAATAATATTTTCAGGGAATATTTCTAACAAACTACCACCGTATTATTGCTACATTCCAGTCGATGAAAACAAAATTTCGTGCAATGTTTTTTCCGATTCTGAAGTATCTCATCAGCACATTAGTAAAAACAAGAATCAACAAAATAAAGAAAATATTATATTTGTAAGCGTTGATAAATAAAGATATGCATTTGTTTTTTTTAAATTGTTGTTTGTAATGGGAACCTTACAAATTCCTCGCCACCTGACGCGCGACTCAACAGAAAAATCCTCATAATTTTTTGAAAAATGTAAGTTACGAACTTTTACCAACGGAAAAATCTTCTCAATTCAACACAGAATACGTCTATGAGGAAAAATATGAAAATCGATGGAGAAGTCGTCGAATTTTCTATTTGTTTAAAAAAATTGTTTATGTTTTAGGTAAATTTTTGCATCACGTTTTCAAAAAAAATGTCATTGAATAGAAAAGTTTGTAAGAAATATTCCCTGAAAATATTATTTAATTTTATCAAATAGATCAAAAAAAAAAAATTTTTCTTCTAAATTAATACAAAAAAATTCAAATGTTAATAACTTTTAGAAAAATGAAAATTTCAAAAAAACAAAAAATACGTATTCTTGTATCTCTGAAAAGTATCAGAATATGTTCTTTACTTTATTATTAAGTTATTAAGGATATTTTTGTTAATTATTTATTTACGTTATTCGGGTATTCGGAAATTCTACACGTTTCGGGCTACAAACATTACGTGTACAATTTCCGATTACCCGAATAATCTAAATAAATAAATAAACTAAATAACCCGAATAAATAAATAACCTGAATAATAATAACCTAAATAAATGTATAAAAAAAAAATAATAAAAAAAATGATCAAATTTATTTTGAATTTTACCCAAGCGAAAGCAGATAGAACGTGGTTTATCCGGTTAAAGCCCGAAACGTGTGCCAATTTTAAATATATTTCGGCTTCTACCCAGCAAAAGCGGATAGATCGCGATTTACTCGGGTAGATCGCGATCTATCCGACATCGTGCTTTACCCGTAACACGTATAATCGAAAAAAAATCGTTGGCTCATCGTAATTCAAAAATTACGGGAGCTGTTTGTCCGATCGTGGACCCTGGAAAAACAGAGAATTAATCGCAAAAACGCTCCACAGCCGACATATTAAAATTAATCGCTTAAAAAAAATTATTGTACGCAGGTCACTGACATGTATGATAAACGCCCTTTTTTGTAATCTCGATTCATTTTGTAGTTTTTCTGAAAAAAAAAAAATCCTATTTTTTCGGCCTCTAGAGTAGCCCTAATGCAATTAGTGGAAGCACAAGAAAAAAATTTTTTTTTTCTGTATCTTTAATATCATCGAATTGTACAATTTATTGCGAGTATTTAAAAAATACCGATAGAGTGAGCGAGCCCGGCGTAAATGTGTAGGGTAAAAGTTCCCATGAGCAGTGTCGTGACTGCTTTGATGAGGAGAGTCGACCACGGTCCGGCGAGCAAAAGCGACGTGACAAAGTCCAATAGCAGGGGCCTGTAAACTGTGAGTAAGAGCATACCGACTACAATGGGTACCAAACTACGTCGCAAATCGTGTCTCGACCACAACCAAACGAGGGTCGCCGTTGTGATGTGTTGCACCTGATGAAATAAATCAGTCGGATTAAAAAAAAAAAAGAAGTTTATATAGAAAATTGTTCAAAAATAAATACATTAGTTTCTCTAAATATAGTCATTTTGGCATTTCAAAAATCCCGCACTCTAGTAGGTGCTAGGTATGTAGAAGAAAATCTGGGTAAAATTTGAGACCCGTTGGATGCCTTCGAGTTGTGTCTCAAAGCGATTGAAATTCCCTATTTGAATAAAATTGCACTTTTCGATTATTTCGACCAATTTCAGTGGAAAGATTTTTTTCGATTCAATACTGCTACACCTCACCAAAAAAAACGTGTGATAACCACAAACAAGGAAGCATTTTCACTTGCAGATAATTTTACTTTACGGTAATTGAATGGAAATAAAAAAAAAAATAATAATTGTTCATTGCTTGGAAGTTCATTTGCAGGTATTTGATATTCAATGGCATCGAGTTAGAAGATCCCTTCCTGAGTTTGAGCATCGCTAAAACTGTGAGCATAGAAATGAATGTAACTAAAGGACTTCCATAGTTGAAGCACTGCCATCTTTTGAGAAGTTGGGTTGAAATTTAGAAGAGACGTTGTGTATAAAAACTAATTGATTCAATCTCCTTTTCGCGTTTACATATTTTTTTAGAATAAGGCTATTTTTCTAGCAATCTCGGGGGTCAGGCCCCTTAATTCATAATCTTATAACCACATGTTCTATCGATGAGTCGTAAGAATTTTATGGAGATAATTGAAAAATAGGATGTTATTCGAATAGAAAATTTAAATCGCTCAGAGGCACAATTCAAAAGTATCATACGGTCTTCCCATTTTACCCAGAATTTTTGGTTTATATACCTCGAATATACTAGAGTACAGGATACTTGAAATTCCCAAATGACCATATTAAGAGACACCCTAATATAAATAATAGAAATCGGTGAACGTACCAGACTTATATTTGATTCAAAACTCTTTTGAATGTATTTCCAGTCAAACTCGGCTCCTCGCGCACCAACCCAGAGCAGAAGAAATCTCGTCAGAACAACCTCGGCTCCTGCCCAACCGATTCCGGCGGTCAACACTTTGGCGTGTCCCTTGCCGGGAATTCCTTTGAGTACTAATAATATTCCTACAAGATCCGCCAAATCTATGGAATACTTCAAAAACTCCTGCAACAATAAAAATGAATATTTTTATTTCTTAACATCGTTTTTTTGGGAGTTTTGAATTGTTTAATGAACTTTTGGAAATTTATTGATCGTGATCCTTACTCCAAAATTATTGGAATCCTGTCCTATGCTTTCTGTCATAGGGAAGAATGTGGCAAGTGCCAACATTTTAACGAGTTGAGTGAAGATGTAAATTCCACCGGCTTGAATGCATTTCCAAAACGCTCCGTATTCGGATCTGCAAATGAAAAATTAGTAAGCGTGTGAGATTTGCAGAAAGTGTTACAACCGGAGTCCTTTATAACCTTGAAAAAAAAATTTTTTTTATTGAAGTTTAACTATGAATCCTATAATTTCGTTGGAGACCGAAATTTATGAGATTTTGGTTGGTTACTATAAATTGGTATGAAAAACGCAGCAAATAAAAAAAATTCAATGAAGTCGAAGAAAATGTAAGGTGGAAAAAAATGAAAAGCTTACAAGCCGGAGTATTTGTAAGTTAGATAATAAGGAACGTAGACCAACGCTACGCAATTTCCAAAATGGTACAGCGTCATTTTTGTTGTGAGGATGATAATTCAATTTTTCGTAAGTTTCAATAACTTTTACACATCTCGAGGTTAACTTTATTTTGATTGAGATTTGAGCAGGGAGACTAGAGGACAGGAGGAGAGAAATTCGTACGACCAATTGGTCACGTCACGACTGAGGCCACGTGATCGGTCGATGTCGTCGACCGCGCTCCTGTTGGGTGATTCTCGAACTACGGTTCTGGGACGCAACCGTAGTGCCAGCTCGGCAATAAGTGAGATTATATTCGATTGCGAAGTGAACCGGAGCAATCGATTGCTTAGATATTTCTGAGGCTCGTTTTTCAGGTCCGGGATCGCACGTGATTATTTTTATTTTGTTAAAAAATATCGTTTTTTTTTTTTTCAAACAAAAAAAGCAAAGAAGTATATGGTTACAGTTCTTAAAAAATCATTTATTTTTGCGACGAGACAAGTCATGTAGTCACCGACAAATATATAATAGATTAATTAGTTAATTATTTGATTAGTTGGTTATAATTAGTTTTCGAATTAAATGATATCAGAATTTATTTTTCGGATGACAATCCTCGACGCCTTTATAAATCATTTGCTCTGGAAGCATCCGGAAGCAAAGCAGACGCAAAGCATGTGTCATTTACTTTCTCTGGAAACGATATATATAGTTATATTATGTGAAGGATTTAATTCGAGCCATAAGAAAATAATAGATGGCTTTTTATTTTCAATTTCATTCGTTAAAACTCATTATGAACGGTCGGGCTATTATTCTTTTCTTTCTTTTTGCATTCGTAACGATCAGGACACTCGATAGCGCGTTATAATGCTATCACTCGGCATCCGGTGGCTCGTGATATGCGCCCGGACGGTGTTTTGCTTGACTGCGGAATGTATTGTATTCGCCCGCGGAATGTATTGTACTCGCTGTTGCAGTGCTTAGGACCATCTTTAAAATACTTCAGGTACCTCAGGACATAACGAATATTTTTCAAATTAAGAAAAGCAAATTTTCTGTTGACAATTTGGAGGGGAAGAAGAGTTGTTTTTAAAATGCGACTGTTTATTTTATATACTGTTTTTAAATTATATTACTCCATAGGTGTGGCTGCTTCCGGG
The DNA here is from genome assembly GCA_963971145.1 of Sussaba pulchella. Lineage (NCBI taxonomy): Eukaryota > Metazoa > Arthropoda > Insecta > Hymenoptera > Ichneumonidae > Sussaba > Sussaba pulchella. Next base: position 8,591,485 of record OZ020177.1, on the reverse strand, counting down.
TTCCGTATTTTTACAGACCACAAAACGTGAGACAAGTATATCGCACCCTCCGTGCAAGACGGGTACAACTCAAAAATTGCGATTTTTGAGTTAGTTGTGGTTTCGAGTTGTAGAAGTGGTCTTCTTTGTCTGTGGAAAACGGGGATGCATGAAGGTCGCTCTGAGTCCCCTAAGAAGGGCGCGTGTCTCTCTTCCATGCATTGGATGCTATGGCCCGTTCGGGAAAGAATTGCGATTTGCCGAGAATCGCAACTTGCACGGAGGGTGCGATATGGGGCAAAATTCCCCAATTCACCGAACTGAAACGCTTCTATCCCCCGATGTGGACGATGATTTTTTTTTTAGTATCTCGTGGATCCTACGACCTCACTCTTTTTTTCTTAGATTTTTTACACCCCTTCTTCCCCTCCCCTTCCCCCACCATATTATTTTTATCGAAAGGTAACTGCTATTTGCCCTCTTTTTATTTGGATGACATTTTTCCCCCAGATACTCTATTGAAATTAAAGAAATTTTTTCATAAAATTGGAGTGGGCAGCGGGGTCCTAATATTTTTTTTTTTTTTTTGAAATTTTGCAAAAACTCGAGTTTCTCCGAAATTTGAATATATGATAATGGTTTCCCATCTAAAAAAAGAAAAGAAAAATGAAATCGTTCTTGCAAAAAAATCGATATCTCGATTATTCCGATAGAAAATCGATTTTTTGAGTATGAATTAATTGTTGCTATCATCAGGAGGTAACTCCTATTTTCCCTCTTTTTATTTGGATGAAGTTTTCTTCCCAGATACTCTATTAAAATTGAAGAACTTTTTTCATAAAATTGGAGTGGGCAGCGGGTTCCTAATTTGTTTTTTTTTTAAATTTTGAAAAAATTCAAGTTTCTCCGAAATTGCAATAAATCATAATGATTTCCGGTCTAAAAACAACAAAAATTATATCTATCTTGCCAAAAATCGATATTTTGATTGTTCCCGATCGAAAAAAAGATTTTTTAATTATTTTTTTCGTAATCAAATCGGCTCATCCTCAAAAATCGATTTTTATCGAAATAATCGGCATATAGATTTTTTTGCAAGATAGATTTCATTCTTCTTTTCCTTTTTAGATGGGAAACCATTCTCATATCTTTACATTTAGGAAAAACTCGAATTTTTGCAAAATTTCAAAAAAAAAAAAAAAATATTAGGAACCCGCCGCCCACTCCAATTTTATGAAAAAAGTTCTTCAATTTTAATAGAGTATCTGGGAAAAAAATTTCATCCATATAAAAAGGGGGCAAATAGCAGTTATCTCTTGATAAAAATAAAATGGCGGAGGGTGAGGAGGGGAAGGAGCGGTCTAAAAAACCTTTAAAAAGCTAGTGGGGTCGTAGGATCTTTGGATACCTAAAAAACTACTAAAGATACTAAAAAAAAAATCATCGACCACATCGGGGGATAGAAGGGTTTCAGTTCGGTGAATTGGGGAATTTTGCCCCATGTGTATATCCAATCATTTGTTAAAAATGAAATTAATTGGGAATATTTCAATTATTTGATTGATTTAATTTGAAATGTCTGCCAGAAAATGGGGGAATCAATGCACCGATTGTTCTGTGGTGGACATCGTCTTTCGGCGAAGACGATCAATACCGGAAGTGCGGTGATAAGCGCTGCTTGTTTACGAAGCAACGTTCCAATTCTATGCATCCACTACTTAAGGTAGATACGTTCGCATTATTGTTTTTAACTATCAACCAAGTTCAGCTTAAAAAAATTCCGCATAAGGGTGCTCAAATACAAATTGAACATAATATGAAAAAAGGTAGATTGTACAAATTTTGCAAAAAAAAAAAAGGATTGCATAAATAATTGTATTTGAAATTGTTATTCAGAGTTCACAATTCTTTCTTTATTAATTGAATCGTTCAAATTTTGTCATTTCAAAGTAATAAAATACAAAATTCAGTAATAATTCACGAAGCACTTTTGTAAATATTTCTTTTAAAAAATGAAAATATCTACATAATCACTACTCCGCCAGGCAATATTATTTTACGCAAGTTCCTTCGAGTTGGACGCTCTTTCGATACCGCGAGGCAAGGACGTGAGATGGGCATTATTGCACGAAGAATCACATAGAAACAATCCGATGTTCGTTCACGAAGCTACACTGAAATTATTCAACTACTCGGCGACTTTCATCCGTTACGCAGCGACGTACTTCTTACCGTCGAGGCTCTGTCAGGAGCGAAAGAATTAACGAGTAAATCTAGAAATAAAAAAAATAACTCTGATATTCTTTCGTCGATACGAATTTTAATCTGGTTTTTAACCTCTTTTTTTCGAATAATCTAAATGCAATTTCCGTGGGTAAAAAGTATTTCCTGTCATTGGACGAGAAGAAAAAATTGTAAGAAACAGAAATATTAGCTCCGATTCTGTACATACAATCAGATTGCGACACAGCGAGCGATCGTCATTCGTACGACGCGGAATTGATGAAGCTCATCCAAGTCGATTCTTACGGAGCATGCTTGAATAATCGTCAGCTGCCCGAAATGTAAATATCATTAAAAAAAAAAAAACATCCTCATAAACTCGGATAAAAAGCCGTTTTAAGGCCGGTTTTTAAATTATTTTTTTCTCGCTTTCTCTTGTTTTTCTCATAGCCTGACGGAAAACTATATCGAAAAACTGGACGACGAAGAATTATTAACTTTCGTTGCTCGATATAAATTCAGCCTAGCATTCGAGAACGCATTCGAGAACGCATTCTGCGACGATTACATCACGGAGAAACTTTGGAGGCCACTGAACGTCGGTTACGCGCCGATTTATTACGGGTCTCCGACGTTCGAGGTATTTTATTTCATTTTTTTCAATATATTATTCTACTTCTCTTCTTATTTTATTTTATTTCATTTAATTTTTCCTCAAGCTTCTTCGGAATCATTCGATACTGTTGTTCTTCGCCAATGTTGATTGTCTTCAGAAAAGATTAAATGGTTGACTGCTGAATTCTTGAACAAGTCAACAGTTTCTGATTTTTATCTGAAAAATCAATCCTGCCCGAGAACAATGGCTCAAATTTTTATTATCCACCGAAGAACATATAAAAAAAAAAACTCGGTCAATTCGTTCCAAATATAACAATTATCGATTATTCAGGACTGGCTACCGAACAACAAATCGGCAAAATCGGCTCAAGAATTTCCGGAGCCCAAATATCTTGCAGATTTTTTTCTAAAGCTAATACGAATTGAACACCGAAATTAGTAACGAACTTCTGTTGAACGCTTTGAGATCTCGACCCGAAAATTTGTTCAGCATTTTCGGTTATCATCTTCGAAAATTTGAGTGTCTTGTTTGCGAGAGAATTCACGATACGGAAATCAGTACAATGACGACGAAGCAATACAATTGTCCATTGCCGAGGAGTATGTTATCCATTAAGAAAAATTATATAAACGAGTTGGTAAACAATTGGAGGCTGAAAAAATGTTCGAGCAAACTTTTGAATCGCCATGTGGAAGAGGGTGTTGTTATAGACCTCGATCGTTTCGAGGATGACATGTTTGCGATGTACGAACAAAACGTTTGCTCTTGACGTTGCAAAAGAAATAAATTATTCCCCGAATAACATTGAATTGAGAAAAAAAAATCATAATTTCTTAAGCTTCTGACTAAACGATTATAAATAAAAAAAGACGTGTACTGGTGAAGTTAATCGACGTGACATCCAGCATGAATAACTAACAGCCATTGTAAATATGAATATAGATGTGGAAAAAATGTTTATTATGATTTTATTTTATTCGAATTATTTTTTTATTCGATCAACGAATTATATTTTTTTAAAGATGTTTTAAAAAAATATGAAGACTCAACACACATACATAAAAAAATAAAAAATTATTTTCTCAAATATTTGAGATCGTTTAAAAATTATTCGCGATGTTGGATCATCGAGAATAATTTTTTTTAATGTTTCCGAAAAGCCAACTGACCTGTAGAAGTTGTGAGGAAACTTTGGTGCTGCTGGTTATCAATTCCCTAGTCCAACGCAATTTGATCTCCCTTTTGAGAACCGACAGAACGCGATCCGGAAAACTACCGTCCGGATAATGGGGAATACTTTTTAGGCATCCAGAGCTCATTAAACGATTCAGGGACGCCAACACCTTGATAAACTTCTTCAAATACGAAAACAACGGGACGCTGGAATGGTTTACCTGAAAACGATCCATCGCCCAGGAATGATAATTCCGTATTCACGATTGATACGTCGTCAACGTAACGAAAAAAAGATATCGAAGTCGTCTGTGAATCACCAGCGGTCTCACTCGGTCGGGTCTTCGACGCTTAAAGTAATTCCACCGATGAGGAGACGGCGAAATTGTTGACATTCTCGTGAATTTCGCAAATGTTGCGTTTGATATGTCCTTGATAAGAAAATATATCCATCTCCATCGTGCCTACATTACAAATAAACCAACATCAATAAGTTGTGATTACCCGAATTTTTCTTCGACACGTACGGCGTGATTAACCCCTGATAGTAGTGTGATTGCAACGAACAAAGATTGTCCGCGATCGCGATTCCGAATAACGCACGCGAAGCACGCAACGAGTGTATTTGCAACAATTTGTACTTTCTCGTGAATATCAATAAGGAACATGACCTTCAAATGTTAAAAAAATAATTTCGAGGGCAAATTAAATTTGGGCATGATTTTTTATATTTCATCAATGATTGTGGTTCAAATATAGTCTCCAAATACCTCACAAAAAGTAAAGAGCAAGTATTGCTTACCAATCTGAGAAAAAAATGATAACTCTCTAAAAACAAAATGAATGAACAAATGATGCACATGATTCCATCATGGAATCAATGCTTGTGATTGATTTTCTACCGTAGTCCAGTTGTTTACTTTATCAATGATTACGATAAGCCTTTCTGTACTTCTCATTCCAAATCCGGTAAAGTTTGGTTTTCTGTTATCTAGGCTGCCCGGATGGGACGATGATGTTTTCGGCACAACACTACATAATTCTTTAAATGAATTAAACGAAATTCATTGAATAAAAAGTTGTTGAAAAACGTCAATTTGACTATTCAAATGTTCGAGTTCATTGATTAATCGAAACGAAAGAATCAAAACACCTCGGCCGTGAAATCCATTACAAATAAACTAATGTTTATTGCACTATCGAATTATACGCAACGAAGATAAGAAATGTTGACGATGGTGTTTCCGCGTAACGGCACGGACGACGCGCGCGAGATATCGAGCACGTTTTCCGATAATCGAGAGAGAAAATCAAATGTTTGACCACCGATGGACGTCGCATAGCGATGCGGTGGTCAAACCAGAGGTCGGATTCCTATATATACACGATGAGAATGCGTCGATTAGTCATAATTGTTCGGTATGTCAACATTTGCATTCGTCACTCCGGATTGCGCACGAAATGAATTCGAATACGCTGTTTTGCTTGATCGTGAGTCTCCATTTCCTGGGTCAGCATTTAAATGTGGCATCTGCCGAGGTAAACGTTCTATCTATTTCTATTCCCGTTACCACTATTTTTATAATGAGAAGTCCATGGATAATTCCTACGAGTAGCAGCAGCCAGCTCCTAATTACGTATCAATGTTAACATTTTTAGTGCGTGGACTCGGAAGTATGCAACGGACAATCGGCAATAAACGTTAGACAGCGCAGATCCGAACAAATACCTCGCAATCTTCACGGGCTTGATCCGGTTCAGAACAAAGCAGGGCTTTTTGGTGAACAGATGCCTATCACCACCGCAAAACCAAATAGGGGACTTCGAAAAATCAGCAGACGGATCCTGTCGAATTTCAATAGATTCAAACAATTTTGGAATATCAACGGCCGTTCGGACACTAACAGTCCTGTCACCACCCCGAAACCACATCCAGGCCTTCGACCATTTGCCAAGAAAATTCCTTCAAAATTCGATAGATTCAGAAGACTTTGGAATGTACTCGGCCGTCGACGTAGTAAAATCCCTGTGCCCGCTGGAGAACAAGATCAAAATCTTCGAAGAGCTAGCAGGATATCGGCCAGAAGATTCGATGGAATTACTAGATTTCTGAATACGACCGGCCTTTTCGGCATGAAAGATCTTGCTCCGAATCCGAAAGCAAAACCAGGCCTTCGCCAATCTGGAGGGAAAATGCCTTTTAATTTGACAGCCAGTGAAATGATACCGAATTCACCTACGACCAATGGAACAATGACAGACGTTTCCGGATCGCAGCAACCGATCACGAATCATCCGGCACTAGCAGGCGCTGAAATCGCACTAAATCCAGCTACATCTCATCCAGCATCGACGGAGGTTTCGGGAGCGACGCAACCGACCACGAAAGATCCGACATCGACAGCCGTTGAAATTACTCCGAATCCACTTACGACCAATCTAACAATGACGGATGTTTCCGAATCACTGCTACTGATCACGAATCATCCGGCACCGGCAGCCGCTGAAATTACGCCGAATCTACCTACGCCCAATCCATCAATAACGAACGTTTACGAATCACCGAAACCGACCACGAATCATTGGACGCTGCCTACCGCTGAAATAGCACTGAATCCAGCTCTAACCAATCTAACATCGACGGACGTTTTCGAATCACCGCAACCGAACACGAATGATTCGAGACCGACAGCCGCTAAAATTAAACCAAATCCACCTACGACCAATCTAACAATGACGGACGTTTCCGAATCACTGCTACAGATCACGAATCATCCAGCACCGGCAGCCGCTAAAATAGCACTAAATCTAGCTACAGCAAATCCAGCATCGACGGAGGTTTTCAAATCGACGCAACCGAGCGCGAAAAATCCGATATCGACAGCCGCTAAAATTACGCCGCACACACCAACAACCAGTCAAACATCGACGGAGGTTTCTACACTGCATCTGACCACGAATGATCCAACTCTCAAAGCCGCTGAAATCGCACTGAATCTACCTACAACCACTGTATCAATGACAAACGTTTACGAATTACCAAAAGCGACCACGAATTATTGGATACTGCCTACCGCTAAAATACCGCTGACCCCAGCTCCAACCAATCTAACATCGACGCGAGTTTCCGAATTGCAGTATCCGGTCACGAACGATTCGACACCGACAGCCGCCAAAATAGCACTGACTCCAGCTACAACGGATCTGATATCGAAGAAGGTTTCTACAGCAATGCAACCGAACACAAATGATTCGGATTCGACAGCCGCCGAAATAGCTCTAAAACCAGCTACAACGAATCTATCATCGACGAAAGTTCTCAAATCGCCGCAACCGACCACGAAAGAATCGACTTCGACAACTTCCGAGATAGCACTGAATCCAGCTGCAAGCAATCTGAAATCAACGGACGTTTCAAAATCGCCGCAACCGACCACGAATAATTCGACTCCGGCAGCCGCCGAAATAGTACTGAATCCAGCAACAACGAATCTGGTATCGACGAGAGTTTTTAAATCGCCGCAACCGACTGCGAAAAATCCGACATCGGCAGCCGCTGAAATGACGCCGCATGCACCAACGACCAATCTCACATCGACGAAGGCTTCTACACTGCATCCGACCACGAATGATTCGACTCTGGAAGCCGCTGAAATTGCACCGAATCTACCTACGATCAATCCATCAATGACAAACGTTTACGAATTACCGAAAGCGACCACGAATTATTGGATACGGCCTACCGCTGAAATGGCACTGAATCCAGCTACAACCAATCAAATGTTAACGCAAGTTTCCGTATTGCAGTATCCGACCACGAACGATTCGACACCAAAAGCCGTCGAAGTAGCACTGAATCTAGCTACAACAAATCTAACATCGACGGACGTTTCCAAATCGCCGCCATTAACCACGAACGATTCGACACCGACAGCCACCAAAATAGCACTGAATCCAGCTACACTGAATCAATCATCGACGAAAGTTCTCGAATCGCCGCAACCGACTACGAATAACTCAACTCCGACAGCCGCCGAAATAGCACTGAATCCAGCTACGAGCAATCTTACAATGACGCACGTTTTCGAATTACCGCAACCGACTACGAATGATCCGTCTGCGACAGCCACTGAAATGACACTGAATCCAGCTGCAGTAAATCTAACAGCGACGGATATTCTCAAATCGCCGCCATTAACCACGAACGATTCGACACCGACAGTCGCCGAAATAGCTCTGAAACCAGCTGCAACGAATCTATCATCGACGGAAGTTCTCAAAACGCCGCAACCGACGACGAAAAATCCTACTTCGACAGCTTCCGAAATAGCACTGAATCCAGCTACGAGTGATCTACCATCAACGGACGTTTCCAAATCGCCGCAACCTACCACGAGTGATTCGACTCCCAATGCCGCCGAAATAGCACTGAATTCAGCTACAATGAATCTTACATTGCCGCAGGTATCCAAACCGACAGAACTAACCCAGACCGATCCCACCTTGACAGCTTCCGAAATAGCACTGAATCCAGCTACGAGCGTTCTACCATCAACGCATGTTTCCAAATCTCCGCAGCCGACTACGAATGATTCATCTCCGACAGCCACTGAAATGACACTGAATCCAACTGCAGTAAATTTAGCAGCGACGGATATTCTCAAATCGCCGCCATTAACCACGAACGATTCGACACCGACAGCCACCAAAATAGCACTGAATCCAGCTACAATAAATCAATCATCGACGAAAGTTCTCGAATCGCCGCAACCGACCACGGATAACTCAACTCCGACAGCCGCCGAAATAGCACTGAATCCAGCTACGAGTCATCTACCATCAACGGACGTTTCCAAATCGCCGCAACCGACCACGAGTGATTCGACTCCCAATGCCGCCGAAATAGCACTGAATTCAGCTACAATGAATCTTACATTGCCGCAGGTATCCAAACCGACAGAACTAACCCAGACCGATCCCACCTTGACAGCTTCCGAAATAGCACTGAATCCAGCTACGAGCGATCTACCATCAACGCATGTTTCCAAATCTCCGCAGCCGACTACGAATGATTCATCTCCGACAGCCACTGAAATGACACTGAATCCAGCTGCAGTAAATTTGGCAGCGACGGATATTCTTAAATCGCCGCCATTAACCACGAACGATTCGACACCGACACCCGCAGAAATAGCTCTGAAGCCAGCTGCGACGAATCTATCATCGACGGAAGTTCTCAAAACGCCGCAACCGACGACGAAAAATCCGACTTCGACAGCTTCCGAAATAGCACTGAATCCAGCTACGAGTCATCTACCATCAACGGACGTTTCCAAATCGCCGCAACCGACCACGAATTATTTGACTCCGAAGGCCGCCGAAATAGTACTGAATCCAGCTACAATGAATCTTACATTGCCGCAGGTATCCAAACCGACAGAACTAACCCAGACCGATTCGACTTTGACAGCTTCGGAACTAGCACTGAATCCGGCTACGAGCGATCTACCATCAACGCACGTTTCCAAATCTCCGCAACCGACGACGAATGATTCGTTTCTGAAAGCCCCTGAAATGACACAAAATCCACGTACGATCAATTTTAAAATGACGGACGTTTCCAAATTACCACAACCGACTATGAATGATTCATCTCCGACAGCCACGGTAATGACACTGAATCCAGCTACAGTAAATCTAACGACGACGGATATTTCCAAATCGCCGCAACCGACCACGAATGATTCGACTCCGACAGCCGCCAAAATAGCACTGAATCCAGCTACGAGTGATTCACCATTAACGGACGTTTCCGAATTGCCGCAGCCGACCACGAATGATTCGACTCCGAATGCCGCCGATATAGCAGTCAATCCAGCTACAATGAATCTTACATTGCCGCAGGTATCCAAACCGACAGAACTAACCCAGACAGATCCGGCTTTGACAGCTTCCGAAATAGCACTGAATCCAGCTACGAGCGATCTACCATCAGCGCACGTTTCCAAATCGCCGCAACCGACGACAGATGATTCGTCTTTAACAGCCCCTGAAATAACACTAAATCCACGTACGATCAATCTCACAATGACGGACGTTTCCAAATTACCGCAACCGACTACGAATGATTCGTCTCCGACGGCCACTGTAATGACACTGCATCCAGCTACAGTAAATCTAACAACGACGGATGTTTCCAAATCGCCGCAACTGACCGCGAATGATTCGACTCCGACAGCCGCTGGAATAGCACTGAAACCAGCTGCAACGAATCTATCATCGGAGGAAGTTTCCAAATCGTCACAACCGACCACGAATGATTCGACTCCGACAGCCGCCGAAATAGCACTGAATCCAGCTACGAGTGATCTACCATTAACGGACATTTCCGAATCGCCGCAACCGACCACGAATGATTCGACTCCGAATGCCGCCGAAATGGCAGTCAATCCAGCTACAATGAATCTTACATTGCCGCAGGTATCCAAACCGACAGAACTAACCCAGACAGATCCGACTTTGACCGCTTCCGAAATAGCAGTGAATCCAGCTACGAGCGATCTACCCTCAGCGCACGTTTCCAAACCGCCGCAACCGACGACGAATGAATCGTCTTTAACAGCCCCTGAAATGACACTAAATCCACGTACGATCAATCTCACAATGACGGACGTTTCCAAATTACCGCAACCGACTACGAATGATTCGTCCCCGACAGCCACTGTAATGACACTGAATCCAGCTACAGTAAATCTAACAACGACGAATGTTTCCAAATCGCCGCAACCGACCACGAATGAATCGATTCCGACAGCCGTAGAAATGGCTCTGAAACCAGCTGAAACGAATCTTTCATCCACGGAAATTCTCAAATCGCCGCAACCGAAAACGAAAAATCTGACTTCGACAGCTTCCGAAATAGTAGTGAATCCAGCTACGAGTGATCTACCATCAACGTACGTTTCCAAATCGCCGCAACCGACAACGAATGATTCGTCTTTGACAGCCCCTGAAATGACACTCAGTCCACGTACAATCAATCTCACAATGACAAACGTTTCGAAATTATCGCAACCGACCGCGAATGATTCGTCTCCGACACCTGCTAAAATGACACCGAATCCAGCTACAACGAATTTCACATTGCCAGAGATTTTAGAACCGATGCAACCGACCACGAACGATTCGACACCTACAGCCGCCAAAAGAACACCGAAACCAACCACGACCAATCTCACATTGCCGGACGTTCCTAAATCGCCGCAACCGGCCGCGAGTGAATCGACACCGACAGGTGCTGAAATAGCACTGATTCCAAAGACAACGAATTTAACAGAGACACACGTTTCCGAATCACCGCCATTGTTCACGAGTTATTCGAGACCAACGGCCGAAGAAATGGCACTGAATCTAGCTAAAACGATTCTATCATCGACGGACGATTCCAAACCGACGCAACCGACCACGAACGTTTCGACACCCACAGCCGCCAAAATAGCACCGCAACCAGCTACGAACAATCTCACACTGCCAGACGTTTCCAAATCGCCGCAACCGGCCACGAGTGATTCGACATCGACAAGTGCTGAAATACCACTGATCCCAGCGACGACGAATCTAACATCGACGCACGTTTCCGAATCACCGCTACTGATCACGAATTACTCGACACCGACAGCCGAAGAAATAGCACTGAATCGAGCTAAAACGATTCTATCATCGATGGAGGTTTCTAAACCGACGCAACCGACCACGAACGATTCGACACCTACAGCCGCCAAAATAGCACCGAATTCAGCTACAACCAATTTCCCATTGCCGGACGTTTATAAATCGCCGCAACCGGCCACGAGTGATGCGAAACCGACAGGTGCTGAAATAGCACCGATTCCAGCGACACGAAATTTAACATCGACGCATGTTTCCAAATCACCGCTTTTGTTCACGAATTATTCGAGACCCACAGCCGAAGAAATAGCACTAAATCTAGCTAAAACGATCCTGTCATCGATGGAGCTTTTGAAACCGACGCAACCGACCACGAACGATTTGACACCTACAGCCGCTAAAATAGCACTGAATCCAGCTACAACGAAACTAATATCAGCGGAGGTTTCCAAATCGCCGCAACCGGCCACGAGTGATTCGACCCCAACAGGTGCTGAAATAGCACTGATTCCAGCGACAACGAATTTCACGTCGACGCACGTTTCCAAATCACCGCTACTGAACACGAATTATTCGACACCGACAGCCGAAGAAATAGCACTGAATCTAGCTAAAACGATTCTATCGTCGATGAAGGTTTCTAAACCGACGCAACCGACCATGAACAATTCGACACCTACAGTCGTCAAATCAGCACTAAATCCAGCTACAACAAAACTAATATCGACTGAGGTTTCCAAACCGCTACAACCGCCCACGGACGATTCGACACCGACAGCCGCCGAAATAGCACTGAATCCCGCTACGACCAATCTCACATCGCCGGACGTTTCCAAATCGCCGCAACCGGCGACGAGTGATTCGACACCGACTGGTGCTGAAATAGCACTGATTCCAGCGACGTCGAATTTAACATCGACGCACGTTTCCGAATCACCACTACTAAACACGAATTATCCGACACCAACAGCCGAAGAAATATCACTAAATCTAGCTAAAACGATTCTATCGTCGATGAAGGTTTCTAAACCGACGCAACCGCCCACGGACGATTCGACACCGACAGCCGCCGAAATAGCACTGAATCCCGCTACGACCAATCTCACATCGCCGGACGTTTACAAATCATCGCAACCGGCGACGAGTGATTCGACACCGACTGGTGCTGAAATAGCAGTGATTCCAGCGACATCGAATTTAACATCGACGCACGTTTCCGAATCACCACTACTAAACACGAATTATCCAACACCAACAGCCGAAGAAATAGCACTGAATCTAGCTAAAATGATTCTATCATCGATGGAGGCTTCTAAACCGACGCAACCGACCACGAACGATTTGACACCAACAAGTGTTGAAATAGCACTAAATCCAGCTACAACGAATCTAACATCGACAGAGGTTTCTACATCACCACAACCGACTACGAATGATTCGACTCCAACAGCTGCCGAAGTAGCGATGAATCCAGCTACGACCAGTCTAACATCGATAAACGTTTCCAAACCGCCGCAACCGCCCACGGACGATTCGACACCGACAGCCGCCGAAATAGCACTGAATCCCGCTACGACCAATCTCACATCGCCGGACGTTTACAAATCATCGCAACCGGCGACGAGTGATTCGACACCGACTGGTGCTGAAATAGCAGTGATTCCAGCGACATCGAATTTAACATCGACGCACGTTTCCGAATCACCACTACTAAACACGAATTATCCAACACCAACAGCCGAAGAAATAGCACTGAATCTAGCTAAAATGATTCTATCATCGATGGAGACTTCTAAACCGACGCAACCGACCACGAACGATTTGACACCAACAAGTGTTGAAATAGCACTAAATCCAGCTACAACGAATCTAACATCGACAGAGGTTTCTACATCACCACAACCGACTACGAATGATTCGACTCCAACAGCTGCCGAAGTAGCGATGAATCCAGCTACGACCAATCTAACATCGATAAACGTCTCCAAACCGCCGCAACCACCCACGAACGATTCGACACCGACTGCCGCCGGAATAGATCTGAATCCAGCTACAACCAATCTCACATCGACGGACGTTTCCAAATCTCCGCAACCGACCACCAATGATTTGACACCAAGAGGTGCTGAAATAGCACTAAATCCAGTTACAACAAATCTAACATCGACGGAGGTTTCTAAATCATCGCAAGCGACCACGAATGATTTGACACCAACAACCGCTGGAATAGCACTGAATCCAGCTGGATCGATTCCATCATCAACGGAGGTTTCTAAATCACCGCAACCGACCACGAACGACTCGACACCGACAGCCGCCGAAATATCACTGAATCCAGCTACGACCAATCTAACATCGATAAACGTCTCCGAACCGCCGCAACCACCCACGGACGTTTCGAAACCAACAGCCGCCGGAATAGATCTGAATCCAGCTACAACCAATCTCACATCGATGGACGCTTCCCAATCTCCGCAACCGACAACGAATGATTCCACACCGGCAGCCGCTGAAATAGCACTGAATCCAGCTGGATCGATTCCATTATTGACGGAGGTTTTGAAACCGACGCAACCGATCACGAACGATTCGACACCTACAGCTGCCAAAATAGCGTCCAACCCAGCTACGACCAATCTGACATCGCCGGACGTTTTAAAATCACCGCAACCGACCACGAATGATTTGACACCAACAGCCGCCGAAACAGCAATGAATCCAGCTACAACCAATCTAACATCGATAAACGTCTTCAAACCGCCGCAACCACCCACGGACGATTTGACACCGACAGCCGCCGGAATAGATCTGAATCCAGCTACAACCAATCTCACGTCGACGGACGCTTCCAAATCTCCGCAACCGACTACGAATGATTCCACACCGGCAGCCGCTGAAATAGCACTGAATCCACCTGGATCGATTCCATTATTGACAGAGGTTTTGAAACCGACGCAACCGATCACGAACGATTCGACACCTACGGCTGCTAAAATAGCGTCCAACCCAGCTACGACCAATCTAACATCGACGGACGTTTTAAAATCACCGCAACCGACCACGAATGATTTGACACCAACAGGTGCTGAAATAGCACCAAATCCGGCTACAACGAATCTAACATCGACGGAGGTTTCTACATCACCACAACCGACTACGAATGATTCGACTCCAACAGCCGCCGAAACAGCAATGAATCGAGCTACGACCAATCTAGCATCGATAAACGTCTCCAAACCGCCGCAACCACTCACGGACGATTCAACACCGACAGCCGCCGGAATAGATCTGAATGGAGCTACAACCAATCTCACATCGACGGACGCTTCCAAATCTCCGCAACCGACTACGAATGATTCCACACCGGCAGCCGCTGAAATAGCACTGAATCCACCTGGATCGATTCCATTATTGACGGAGGTTTTGAAACCGACGCAACCGATCACGAACGATTCGACACCTACGGCTGCTAAAATAGCGTCCAACCCAGCTACGACCAATCTAACATCGACGGACGATTTAAAATCACCGCAACCGACCACGAATGATTTGACACCAACAGGTGCTGAATTAGCACCAAATCCAGCTACAACGAATCTAACATCGACGGAGGTTTCTACATCACCACAACCGACCACGAATGATTTGACACCAACAGGTGCTGAATTAGCACCAAATCCAGCTACAACGAATCTAACATCGACAGAGGTTTCTACATTACCACAACCGACTACGAATGATTCGACTCCAACAGCCGCCGAAACAGCAATGAATCCAGCTACAACCAATCTAGCATCGATAAACGTCTCCAAACCGCCGCAACCACTCACGGACGATTCAACACCGACAGCCGCCGGAATAGATCTGAATGGAGCTACAACCAATCTCACATCGACGGACGCTTCCAAATCTCCGCAACCGACTACGAATGATTCCACACCGGCAGCCGCTGAAATAGCACTGAATCCACCTGGATCGATTCCATTATTGACGGAGGTTTTGAAACCGACGCAACCGATCACGAACGATTCGACACCTACGGCTGCTAAAATAGCGTCCAACCCAGCTACGACCAATCTAACATCGACGGACGTTTTAAAATCACCGCAACCGACCACGAATGATTTGACACCAACAGGTGCTGAAATAGCACCAAATCCGGCTACGACGAATCTAACATCGACGGAGGTTTCTACATCACCACAACCGACTACGAATGATTCGACTCCAACAGCCGCCGAAACAGCAATGAATCCAGCTACGACCAATCTAGCATCGATAAACGTCTCCAAACCGCCGCAACCACTCACGGACGATTCAACACCGACAGCCGCCGGAATAGATCTGAATCCACCTACAACCAATCTCACATCGACGGAAGCTTCCAAATCTCCGCAACCGACCACGAATGATTCCACACCGGCAGCCGCTGAAATAGCACTGAATCCAGCTGGATCGATTCCATTATTGACGGAGGTTTTGAAACTGACGCAACCGATCACGAACGATTCGACACCTACAGCTGCCAAAATAGCGTCCAACCCAGCTACGACCAATCTGACATCGACGGACGTTTTAAAATCACCGCAACCGACCACGAATGATTTGACACCAACAGGTGCTGAATTAGCACCAAATCCAGCTACAACGAATCTAACATCGACAGAGGTTTCTACATTACCACAACCGACTACGAATGATTCGACTCCAACAGCCGCCGAAACAGCAATGAATCCAGCTACAACCAATCTAACATCGATAAACGTCTCCAAACCGCCGCAACCACCCACGGACGATTCGACACCGACAGCCGCCGGAATAGATCTGAATCCAGCTACAACCAATCTCACATCGACGGACGCTTCCAAATCTCCGCAACCGACTACGAATGATTCCACACCGGCAGCCGCTGAAATAGCACTGAATCCACCTGGATCGATTCCATTATTGACGGAGGTTTTGAAACCGACGCAACCGATCACGAACGATTCGACACCTACGGCTGCTAAAATAGCGTCCAACCCAGCTACGACCAATCTAACATCGACGGACGATTTGAAATCACCGCAACCGACCACGAATGATTTGACACCAACAGGTGCTGAAATAGCACTAAATCCAGCTACAACGAATCTAACATCGACGGAGGTTTCTACATCACCACAACCGACTACGAATGATTCGACTCCAACAGCCGCTGAAATAGCACTGAATCCAGCTGGATCGATTCCATTATTGACGGAGGTTTTGAAACCGACGCAACCGATCACGAACGATTCGACACCTACAGCTGCCAAAATAGCGTCCAACCCAGCTACGACCAATCTGACATCGACGGACGTTTTAAAATCACCGCAACCGACCACGAATGATTTGACACCAACAGGTGCTGAATTAGCACCAAATCCAGCTACAACGAATCTAACATCGACAGAGGTTTCTACATTACCACAACCGACTACGAATGATTCGACTCCAACAGCCGCCGAAACAGCAATGAATCCAGCTACAACCAATCTAACATCGATAAACGTCTCCAAACCGCCGCAACCACCCACGGACGATTCGACACCGACAGCCGCCGGAATAGATCTGAATCCAGCTACAACCAATCTCACATCGACGGACGCTTCCAAATCTCCGCAACCGACTACGAATGATTCCACACCGGCAGCCGCTGAAATAGCACTGAATCCAGCTGGATCGATTCCATTATTGACGGAGGTTTTGAAACCGACGCAACCGATCACGAACGATTCGACACCTACAGCTGCCAAAATAGCGTCCAACCCAGCTACGACCAATCTGACATCGACGGACGTTTTAAAATCACCGCAACCGACCACGAATGATTTGACACCAACAGGTGCTGAATTAGCACCAAATCCAGCTACAACGAATCTAACATCGACAGAGGTTTCTACATTACCACAACCGACTACGAATGATTCGACTCCAACAGCCGCCGAAACAGCAATGAATCCAGCTACGACCAATCTAACATCGATAAACGTCTCCAAACCGCTGCAACCACCCACGGACGATTCGACACCGACAGCCGCCGGAATAGATCTGAATCCAGCTACAACCAATCTCACATCGACGGACGCTTCCAAATCTCCGCAACCGACTACGAATGATTCCACACCGGCAGCCGCTGAAATAGCACTGAATCCAGCTGAATCGATTCCATTATTGACGGAGGTTTTGAAACCGACGCAACCGATCACGAACGATTCGACACCTACAGCTGCCAAAATAGCGTCCAACCCAGCTACGACCAATCTGACATCGACGGACGTTTTAAAATCACCGCAACCGACCACGAATGATTTGACACCAACAGGTGCTGAATTAGCACCAAATCCAGCTACAACGAATCTAACATCGACGGAGGTTTCTACATCACCACAACCGACTACGAATGATTCGACTCCAACAGCCGCCGAAACAGCAATGAATCCAGCTACAACCAATCTAACATCGGTAAACGTCTCCAAACCGCCGCAACCACCCACGGACGATTCGACACCGACAGCCGCCGGAATATATCTGAATCCAGCTACAACCAATCTCACATCGACGGACGCTTCCAAATCTCCGCAACCGACTACGAATGATTCCACACCGGCAGCCGCTGAAATAGCACTGAATCCAGCTGGATCGATTCCATTATTGACGGAGGTTTTGAAACCGACGCAACCGATCGCGAACGATTCGACACCTACAGCTGCCAAAATAGCGCCGAATCCAGCTACGACCAATCTAACATCGACGGACGATTTGAACTCACCGCAACCGACCACGAATAATTTGACACCAACAGTTCCTAATATAGCACTTGATTCAGCTACAACGAATCTAACATCGACGGACGTTTTGAAATCACTGTAACCGACGACGAATGATTCGACACTGACAGTTGCTGAAATAGCACAGAATCTAGCTACGACCAATCTAACATCGACGGTTGTTTCTAAATTTTTTGAACCGATCACCAGAGCCGGACTTAGGGGAGGTCATCCGGGGCAACAGCTCCGGTCCTCCACAAGTGTCCCCCACAATAGAGACTCGGGAAAAAAAATCTCTAGGGGCCAAGGGGTCTCCACTATCCGGCATTGACAGACATCGAAACAACAACGAAACCGGTCGCTTACAATGCTTACAATACTTTACTCATCGTTTCCAATATCTTCGTATAGCTTTTAGTTTACGTTTAATATATCTTGATATGTATTAGGGCTGGCAAAAACGCCTAATCGTGCCGGCGTAAATGATCACATATTCATAGGCACGTTTTCACGATTCGGTATAGACAACAAGGAGTACTTCGGCTTTTTTCGCTTGTTATTTGCCGATCTGTTTTCGATGTAGTACATGAATAATCATGTCGAAAAATCATAAACATTTACGAAGTCATTATATTTTATTCGGAATCCATTGGTACCGTGTAATTACTGTCCCCATGCTGGGCTGGCACGCTGGGATCGGTCCTCCGTATAACCCGCATAGATTACGCATTATCTTTTGTTCGTCCCGAATGCCTTTGTCACTATGTTCGTGCGTTCGAGGTTTTTTTAGAGAAAGGATCCCCCCGTCATTTGTGGGATGAACGACAGTTAACTTCGTTTTTTAGATGAACCAGGCTATTAAATCCGTGTTCATATTTAATCTCTGTTTGCGATCTGGGAATCAGCATATTCATCGTAGACAAACGATTTCGCATCGATTACGTCCCGATAAAAAAACGGGCTGAAGTTGAAACTTGTACATCGTTGAGTAGAATGTTTCTTGCGTGAGCAGATGTTTGAGTGGAATGCTAACCGAGACAATATTTGCAGCATCTAATCCGTTACTTTTGGATTCGGTGTCAGCTAAGGCACCGACAGGGAGAGAAATAACTCATTCGATATTGCTAATCTTTAAGTATCAATAATCTTGGATAATGTCTCTGAATGCTGGTTCCCTTGAAGTAATGAAAAATATCATATCGAACTTATTAGTTTAAGTTTGTACACATAGACAAAGTTTTGGAGTCGATTTTTTGTCAAAATGTTTACTTATCTCGTTAACACTATCGCCACGTTTTGTGCTGTGGGTATGAGATTTTTTGAATAAAAATGCAATATTCTAACTTTTAAAAAATTGAATGTGTGGTAAGAACAGGGAGACTAGAAGACAAGAGGCTGAACCATGGGTACAAAATCTCGACTGAAAATTCGTACGACCAATTGGTCACGTCACGACTAAGGTGACGTGATCGGTCGATGTTGTCGACCGCGCTCCTGTTGGGTGATTCTCGAACTACGGTTCTGGGACGCAACCGTAGTGCCATAAGTGACAATAAGTGAGGTTATATTCGATTGAGAAGTAAATCGGAGCTATCGATACGTAGATCTTTCTGAGGCTCGTTTTTCACTTCCGGGACCGCACGTGATTATTTTTATTTTGTTAAAAAATATCGTTTTTTTTTTCAAACAAATAAGGCAAAGAAGTATATGGTTACAGTTCTTAAAAAATCATTTATTTTTGCGACGCGACAAGTCATGTAGTCACTGACAAGTATATAATAGATTAATTAGTTAATTATTTGATTAGTTGGTTATAATTAGTTTTCGAATTAAATGATATGAGAATTTATATTTCGGATGACAATCCTCGACGCCTTTATAAAGCATTTGCTCTGGAAGCATCCGGAAGCAAAGCAGCCGCAAAGCATGTGTCATTTTCTTTCTCTGGAAACGTTATATATAGTTATATTATGTGAAGGATTTAATTCGGTGAGCCTAGATAAATCTAGAAAAAATATGTATCATAAACATTGATGTCAGAAGGTAACTAAAAAACTTTCGTGACTGTACACAAATTGGAAGTTAGAGGGAAAAGTTTTTGCGAGAAAGAAAACATTTTTTTTCAAGGTTAAGTCAAAATTTCCGGATCACTGATTTTTCCGGTAAAAAAAAGTAGTCAAGTAGCGTGTTGGGCACGCACATGATAGATAGGGTTCCGTAGTATAAAAGCTACATTCTGGGATTTTTTCAGATTTTTTGCATCGACAGTTTGAAAGTTAGAGGGGGGAACACTCTGATAACGACTTTGAAAGCTAATAATCTCGTAATTAAAGGGTCAAAATAGAAAAGTTTTGAAACATTATTTGCTGCATTTAAGGAGACCTTTCGAAGGACACCCTACTCAATGGCATGAGCAAAAAAAAATGTCGAGTTCACGTTTTAATCTGTGTGAGAATTGTAAAAATATTTTTTTTTCCGAAAATATTTTTGTTGTTTTTAGGTAAACGATCTTCGTCTGTGTTCCAAATTTTATTTCGATCAGTACATAACTGAGAGAATGGGAGGACCGTGACATACAGACAGACAGAAGGACGGACTTGGCGAAACCATAAGGGTTCCTAGATTTTTACGGAACCCTAAAAACCTCAGTGATGTCTATGACATATGAAATGTTCATCCAAACCGGTTGACCCGTTCAAGAGTTACTAATATTTTACAGCATTTTCTAAATTGGGTCTTCCATTTGAAAATTGAAAAAACATTATGTGATATTTCCGATTTCAATGCAATTTGAAACTAAAAGTTCAAGGTTTGCGATTGTCAGTGGCTTCCATCTTCTCTTACCAGTAAGGATCCAAAATAAAACATATCGAGTATTTCACGGTACTTATTTTAGAAAATTCAGTAAAAAATTGATAACTATCGCACGCATCAATCGATTTGGATAAAAATGTAATATGTCATAGACGTCATTGAGGTTCTTTACTGGAAAAATCAGTGAACGTGAAATTTTGACATAACCTAAAAAATTTTTTTATTTTTTCCAAAAAAATGTTTCGTGAACTTTAAATTTTCGTACAGTCACCAAATGTTTTTCCTTACTTTTTGTTGATAATTAATCATTTGTCCAAGATGGATAGAAAATCTAAACCCGGCATGAGGGTAAAGGAACCATGCGAATACGCCTTTAGGCATGCTCCGGGGAGACAGGGCTGGTCATGCGCAGAGCCAGTTCACTCGTTATTCAGCAAGCTTCGTGAATGTCGTGAAAAGAACAAGTAATTAAGGAGAAACAAATCGGTCCGTATCGAGAGCCTAAATAATGATCCAGTTCGTTGTTTAGAATACTCAATAACTCATGAAGTCAAACCGTCGTCGAAAGAACAAGTGTAACCTAAAAGAGGTATGTATCCTCGTTAAATATAACCTCGATGATCCGAACGCACGTTCCACGTGCGAATGAATGTACCGCCATGCAACACATTAAAATAAGAGTGTCAATGTTGCAGCCGCCTCTTTTATCAATTGCCTTTTTTGTTCTATTTCTTTCCTTCTTAATAAATATACTCGTTCAGTTTATTGCAAATGAGTTGTTTTTCATGTGAACCACTGCTATAAATCACAATACTTTCGAACATCATTTTTTCTGACATATATTTTTTCTAGATTTTTTTACCGGCTGCGTGGCCAATGTCGATTTTTTTTGAATTTTTAGGTTATGTTCGTCGGACAGATGCTAACTTTTCTTGGTGTTCTTGTGGTATAGTTTTTTACAATATATATTTTTTTCAAATTTTTTTTCCGACCTTTTTCGTGAAAATAGGAAATGTGACATAAATGACTTTAAAAACTTTCAAATGAATTCAGGCAAAGCAGAGGGTAAATTTGAAAATCGGAAAAAAATATGAAAATTCCTTTGTCATGGTCTAGAATCATTTGGAAGGTGTGGAGCGAGACTTTTTTAAGGACCACCCTAATCTATACGTCTATACATTTTCGGAAAAATGATATTCTGAACTTCGAGACCTACCCAAGTCGAGATAGGAATCGTTTCGATCGACACCACTATTTCTTCCTCTGACATTGGGTAGTAAGATCCCGTACATTCGGCGTATTATTTAAATCTCGTTCTGGCCCGTTGTTTTGATCAGTTAATTGACAATATAGGTCATGCAGAACATCTTCTGCCTCTATTCTACCATTGGGTAGTTGATAGGTGATTGTTCAGTTATTTTATTGACCGTGCCCGACCGTGTGATCAATTGATTCACGCAATTCGATCGTGAGTTTCGACTGTCGTTATTCACCGTTCCGTAATGTGAGTTTTCATTTATGGACGGATTTCGACGAGTTACATTTTCGGTGTTTACATTTTCTCCGACGAAACGAAATCTGCGTATTTCCTGCTCTATAGAACCCTCTCTAGACCGACCATCTACTCTGTTCCCTTGTTGACAGACCTCCGGGTTCAGCGGCAGACGGCCTGACCCAGATTCCCGTTGATATTACGCTCGGTTCGACAGCAGGCGGTAGAACGGAATTTAATAAATGAATCTGACCCACTGAATGAGATTTCATAAATTGATTCGGGTCAACTACAGACGGTCTAACCGAATTTGATAAATTCACAATTTCTCTACCGCTTTCTTCGCGATATGTAGCAATTGCTCCCGGGAGTTTCTTACCTTCTGAGATTCTCCAAAATTCATAACTTTATCGTAAGGTAGATTGACAGACGAATCACCAAACAAAATCAGGTTACGCGCTCGGGCTCCTCCCTCAGACGCTGAGGAAGCCCGTGACGCGCCCATTTCATAATTATCTTGACCACTTTTTTGGGAATTTTCAATAATCTAACATAGCTGTTTGACTGTCCCCTCGAGGGATTCAATACTAGCTAATGTTTCATTTAAATCTCCAATTTCATTTATGACTCTGCCCATTCTTTCTTTCGAGCCTTCTGACCTCATATTTTTACCGGGAGTCGGAGTCGGTGTTCTTCGCATCCCCCTTCCCCTTCCTATAGACAGAATTTTGTAGTGTAATTTCTTTTCCTGTAATAAATAGTTAAAACGTCGGCGTAAATTTTGTACCAGAAATACGCCTGATGGATTATTATTGACCGTTTTAATTATTAGGAAAAAAAAATCCATAAAAATGGAATAAAAAGTCGAAAACAATAAAAAAACAAAAGATAGAAATAAAAATAAACGTTAGAATTAAAAAAGAAAAGAAAAGTAAATTAGAAAAAAAAATCGACAAAACGGCGAGACTTGAACCCTGGTCGCCCGGGTGCCAGTCCCAAGCCTGGACTTGACGTTTAGACTTGGAGCGGACTCCATACGAACCACCTCATTTCAACACCACCACGAGCAACACCAACAACTACAACCGAGCCCAGCCACCGGATTGAATCCACGATCTTCGCCGTGACATCGCGCAACTAATAGCAGACCAATTCAAATCATTATCGGACCAAATAGTTGCAAACACCAGCAAAATCAAATTCATTATGAACAGTCTTTTCTCCAATAACGAATAATTTCAACTGCACCCTCAAACATTACAAAAATTCAATTCACAATCCATAACATATCGAATCCATACGGCCCCCGCAAATTTACCATAATTAAAAAAAAAAAAAAAAATTATTATTATTAGTAACGTTAGCAGCCTCGATACTTCTAATGCTCATGCACCTATTTATAAATATACGCACGTATACATGCGAGCTCAATATTCTGATCGAGTTACTAAAACTCCACAATCACCCGCAGATCTACCCTACCGACGCACGCCTACTTACCACAAACGGCAACATCATGTAAGCGCGCTCATTACCGTCTGATAACTACAGTAATGATACTTCACTCCAAATACTGTCTAACATACAAAGGTATCATCTGGCCTATATTTGATAACGCATTCAAGCATACATAAATCACAAAAGTTACAAAACTACAAAATTCGAAAAAAAAAAAAAAATCGATTTATACATATTTAACATCTTTCACAATCAACGCCGAATCGACCCAAATTCGAGATTTTACGCCGCCAGAACGGCTAAACTAATTACACCCAATTACCTAATTACGGATTTTTTGTGACAAAAAAATCTATAACTCCCCAACGAAGCGTCGGCCCAAAAAGTTCAAGGTGACTAAATTTTCGTTTTTGTTCAAGGAATTAAAAAAAAAATACATTTCAAAAATTAAAAGTTCGTTTTTTGTTTTATTTCATTTTCAAACTTGAATTGTTTATAACTCATTGTTGAATGTGTGCAACATAATCGTGAATATTTTCATTGTATAGAGCGTTCAAAAACGAAAAAAAAAGACGTATTGTTTTTCGAGTTATCGATAACCGTTGCTGAGATATATCGATTTGAATGATCGAATGTGGTCAATTTTTCAAAAAATTCATTTGACAATATTTCAAAAGTGGGGGCTCAAAATAAAAAACGCCGAAACACGTGTCTCTTTATTTTCAACACATATTAATGGAAAAAATTGGGGGGTAAAAATTTTGACCCAACTGTCCGAAGTTGCCGAAATTTCCAGGAATACCCCATATACTCAAAGAAGTGAGTGGCACAGACCCTTTTGTGGGATGAGCTACAAACTAGGCTAAAAAAAACTTATCGCCCCGGCATCATCTGCTCCTGTGCCTCGTGCGGTCCTTAAATTTGTGCGAGAATTGATCGTCGGATCAAATGATAATTATCAAGTTTCTTTAGGAGTTTGATAACTTCGAACCCTCGATGAGACGCTGGATTTAAATGCGTTTTAGTAACCTGTCACTTATAATGTCAGCTTATATCGTGCAAATCGTTCATTGCTGAATAAAAATTTTAACAACGATTTAATTGATTTTCTAATTAATTGATTGATTATTTTTGTATTCGGTAATTTTGCGAATAGCTAATTGAACTTTTGTATTTTTTGTACAACGATGTTCTGCCTCGTTCATTTATAGCAAATTGATCATTTTCTTCCATCTGACGTCGCAGCCCACAATGTTGTGATGTAAGAATATATTGCTGCCAGAAACTGGAAATTGGAGAAAAAAATCATTATCAATTTGATAAACCAGTAAAAACGAACGTCAATTTTGGCATCTTCGTAATTCTTACTGCGGCATAAGATCGTAATGTCACAGTAGGAAGCAGTCCATCGACGGAAACGATTATCGGTCGTTGACATCTCTGAATGATCATGATCAAGTTTTTCCTCGTGCTCACGGGCATGTCAAACCAAGAGATGTTGTACACGGCGTTTCCCAATGAATAACACTAATTTGGGAACCTCCGATGTGAGTCAGTATTCAAATCCCCCTCAAATTTGCACTTGTATGTAACGAAATACTCACCATATTTATTAAATTATCAGCTGGCCAGGCACACAGAAATAAAGTTGTCCCAGTCATAATCGCGAGCAGCGCGAATTGTATTTTCTCGGCGAGCGGTTGGTCCTTCAAAATTCCAACAATAAATATGGAAATAAAAATCGGTTACATTTGGAACAAGTTGATGTCATCATAGCTCAAAATTATGATATTTATTTACATTTCGACTTCCGAAAAAATAAACATATCTTGTCGAGGAGCGTAATTATGAGACAAACTTTTTATGCCTAGAAACGTAGTAATTAAATGTTTCGATTGACCAGGGTCGTATATACAGGTCTGGAAACGAGCGTGGTAAGGGTGGTCGTCTTTTAACTGGGTTAAGACCCCCAATAACCGCTCCCAACGATTGAAAAAAAACAGTGCGGTATAAAATTTGTCCAAATTTGAATGTACATTCCGACTGGGCTACGTGTCATTGATGGAGGCAAGGAAGAATTCGAGGCGGTGCCCCAAGTCAAAATTTCTATCCTCCTCCCGGCCTCCGTTACTGCTAATTCCTTCGATCTCGCGGATGCCGACATCTGCGTTACCCTTCGCCGGCCTACCGCCAGCTTACATGCCGGTTGAACCGTCGCTTCCGACAATTACTATACCCTCCGCGACTTCATTTTTTCTCCCCGCGACTTCATTTTTTTTCCCCGCGACTTCATTTTTTCTCCCCGCGACTCCGTCTTCACTTCCCGCGACCCTGCGCGACCCACCCACAGTCTACCTCGGCCTATTCGTATACTCCCCGCCAACCTGCTTAGCCTACATGACCTTTCCCAGCCGCGTTCACACTCCTCAATCTTTTCTAATCCCTGCCCCCCTTCATACGCCACTCAAACAGAGAGATACCTTATGTAAAACTTTTGCAGGGTAGGTCAGTAATATTTAATTGATGCCAGTGAAAAACAACAATTAGTCGCTGGCTATGATTGAAATTGAAAGTGCCGATGTCCATATGTAGAATAAAACTATAATAAATAATGCGGCTCATGAGGTAGATGGTTTTAAATGTGGGTGTTTGTTCCGCAATCGATCCTTAATGCAAGCATCATTTGCAGAAGTGCTCGCGAGTCTTCATTAAATATACAAGCTGCGATATTTGCATCTGTAACGAATTTATTTTGTTCGTATTTTTCCTATTTTATTTTTTAGCACGCCAGATATTCATTCAGTCTGATTTTTCATGTTAGAATAAATCTCACATCCCTCTGGTCACAGAGTCTTAAAAGAAAACACAAAATCCAATACAATTCACATATAACATTCTCAACACGCATCCAACCATACAACATTTAAACCGGAATTAATACACAAAAACGGAACATTTAACTCTCCGACAGTGTTTCTGCCGCCGCGGTTTGTGAATATGGACGACGAGACGTCGCACTAGACGTGGATGACCCCAATGATCGACGAAAAGCTCGATCTACCGACGCTCATCCCGGCGACGATGGGAAAATTGTGGCTCCATCCACCCCTCGCCAAGATCGATGATATGCTTCTTCTTCTTCTTCTTTTTTTTCGAAAAAGATACGACGGTAGCCCCAGCCGCCGGGAGTTAACGCTATAAATAAATTTTAATTAACGACAATCACGTGGCACGCGTCAACCCGCAATACTCGGACAATAAAACGGCCACAAAAATAAGGTATAATCAGATAACACATAATAAATTCGTCTCACCTTTCGGGTCTCTAACTCACACGCACCGCGCCGATAAAGCTTTAACGTGATGGGCTACAAACGTTCTCTCCTTCTCTCTCGCTCCGCAGCGAGCGCCGATAGCGCTGTCTCCTTTGCACCGCGCTATGTAGTCCTTACCCTTAACCGAACAATATACATACATCCGTGCGACAAATTATAATGATTCGCACGTGTGCTCATGGTGCGGGATAACTGACGAATGGGACGAGGTCGGTTCCGAGATTTCCAAAATGAGCGACGCGATATCTTAGATTGGCCGAACGCAATCGACCGCGACACATGTCGGCGATCGCCGATATTTACTCAACGCAGCGCTCACGTGTAACCACCGGGCGCGCGATATTCGATCTGGCATAGTCCATTCCTCACACATCTAATTCCACAACAACTGAACCACTTGTTATCACCTTCGGGCTAATTTTCCAAATGAGCTCGTTGTCACTCTCGTTAGTGTTTTGCGTGAAACCACCGACGAATATTTCGAGCAAAGCACCATTGCTCAAATCCTTATAGATCGGCTTTAGGTTATTACCGGAAGAAGGTCATATTGTATATTCGTTTGTGTTTATACTAACGAATAGGCAACGGAGGTACCGCGACCGCGATAGTTGCGAATCAGCACTCGACACGACGCGGCGATGATGTACGATAGGAGACAAGACAGGGCGACACTGGAGGGAGGACAACTTAGTCAATTTTTCTCCCATCGACTTTAAAATTCTACTGAATATTCTGAAGATATTATACTCCTAAACCTAAATAAACCTAAAAATCGATTTTTTGAAAATCCTGACTACGACTAACCCCTTAAGTGAAAGAAAAATGGATGATTTTTATCTATTTTTTTTTTCAAACAGTTCAAAATGTATATATTTTTCGAAAACCGTGCATTTTTTCTCAAATGTTACTTGGGGAATAATAGATTGAAGTTCGTTAGTAGCACGGAAAAAATCAATTGTTCATGAACCGATTGTTGAATACTCACGCTGAGAAACAGTAAGGCGCTCATGATAGCTTCAATCCCACCACCTATCGAAGTTGAGAGTGCAGCGTAGCGCATCGGTATCGACGCATCTTCAGCGTAAGCAAGTAGATTCCGATGTTTCTCCACAAAGTTCGGGATTCCGTTGACTTCCAAGATACTTTTTGTTTCTGCGGCAAGAATTTCGAGTCTGGCCCCGGCGAACCATATCATCAGAGCGGCTTGGAAAATCGAAGCCATACCCGATGAACATTGATAAGCAGCGATGGCTTGCTGAATGAAAGCGAGACTCTTAGCGACACCACGGTCTACCGAAAACGGATAAACCGCCAGCGTCGGCAACGGTTGTCGATGAAGGAGTAACGGTGCAAGTATCACCATAGATCCCATAAGGTAAGCCTCGATACCAAAGAAAATGTAGAGTATTGAAAATTTCGTCGAGTAACGTCCAAGAACCAACTTTTGATCAGGACTTGCGTTTTTCAAAAAATCTTCCATCTCTTCAAGCCGAGTCTGTATCAAATAAGAGAACGAAGTAGCCATTAATGAGAAAGATACACGTGTGAATTGAATCAATTGAATATTACTTGGACGGGCTTGGAATGTATCCTGTAGCCGATCATTTTGATCATCAAATTAGTCGTGGATCCAACGAAACACGCTGATTGCGTGACAAGAAGTAAATCTTTGCGATGCTTGTGAATCGAAAAAACTAAACCCACGAAAATCCACAATACGTTCATGAAAGAAATGGTCCATCTGGTATTGTATCTGATAATTTGCCATTTGGTGGCCGAGCTCGACGGTGGCCAAGTGCATGCGAGATGAACGCACAACTTTGTAAAACCGAGAGTCTTATCGAAACTGAGATGGAGTCCCATGGCGCCGTGGATCCAGAGTTGGTTGCTCGATGGCTTGACCGACACTGACTTTGTACAAAGCGGAAACTTCGAAAGCGGTCGATTAGCGAGTATGAGGCTAACTCGTACGTTATGTAATTCCGATATGGGGTTTTATCATTTTATTGGATAGTAATAATAGTCCCGAGGGTTGCCAGGTGAACGCTCCAAACATCGGTATACATTTATGAATTCCTTGTAAGGGTTTCCTCGTGAAACCGAAACCGAACTGGTAATTAGAGTTAAAAGGACACGTGACGATGACGGCGATTATTGACTTCTGGGTTATTGTCATTACCGTGCTCCACAGGTAATATTGGGATAGCGTTAAATTATTGGCGAGGACCGTTCGAATATTCTGTTCGATGTCTCAAGATTTTTACGACTCCCACGATATTCTACGATAAAGCAATATAATTTCCGTAGTAATCGCTCAAACACTGGGACGTTTGCCCTTCACTTTCGGTTAAAAAATCGGTCATATTTGGAGCTGTTATTTCTTTGTTACCGTCATAGCAGCGACGATTAAAAAGCAAATCGTACGACAAAACGGTTTTTTCGTCTTTCTACCAAACACGCGGAAAGGTCTCAAAATGAGAACGAATATAATCCACTTAACCTTGTGAGTGTTAGTATATTAAGCGTTTCTGGAAATAATCTACAGATTATAAATTTCAGTTGAAATTTGAAGGTCAGAAATAATGTGTATTAAAAATTACACATTGGACGAAATTATGACAATAAATTCTGATCATATTTCACGATATTTTTATATACGGTCAGAACTATTGTACATTGCGTGACCTAACAGGTCCCAACACTGTAGTCCTTCACTATTCTCTAGTATGCCCATAAATACATGGTAGTTGCATCGGAATTCTCGGTGGAACGAGTACAGCCCTGTGGAAGTTAGACGGAGAGGTTGAAGGCTGGAGATCTAACAACCTTTGTTGATCGATGAGAAATAAGCCAAAGTAGAGATGAAAACGTGAATCACTTGGAATTTCCCTAAGTAACTTCAAAGAACTATTCTTTTATGGGCTCTTGCGATTTTTGAAAAATTGCAATCTCTTCAAGTCGATTCTGTATTGAAAACAAAAGAAGAATAAGGCATTTATTATCAGCTTTGTAAGACTGAGAGCTTTGTCGAAACTGATTTGGAATCCCGTTGAGCTTTAAAATCAAAATTGATCGAGCAATGGCTCGACGTCCTCGGATGTTTTACCGAGCAAGAACTTACAAAGCCACGGGGAGAATCGATCAGTCGAAGGATAATTGGAGCGTTACCTAATCCCGGTACGGGGCTTAATATGTATGGTTTTATTGCTTCCCTTTAGGGTCACATGGCCTTCCGTTCCCGTTTTACATCTCTCCTTATCTCTACTTTTTACATTTCTCTCTTACTTCCTATCTTAAACTAACTTACTCCGTACGCTTATTTCTATCCTTAACCTAGAGCTCGCTCGCCGTCCGGCGCTCGCCCCTCGTCGCTCTCCTCCGTTCGCACGCTCCTCCCCTCTCTCTCCTTGCCCCCCCCCCCCCCTGTTTTTTCGCCTTCCGTTTCATCTCGTCCACTCCAATCCTTTCATTCATTCTGTTCCCTCCTCTTCCATTATTTCCTTTTGCACTCTTCCTTGCTCTCCTCTTCTCTTGTCCATCTCTTTCATCCACTCCTCTCCCCCACCTTCCTTATCCAGTATTTCCCTCACCCTTTCTTCCGCCCCTTTGCCCCCCTCCTCCCCTCATCTGCATCTATCCAGCACGTGTTCCCACGTCTTCATCTCCGCTTCACATATCCTGCACATCCACTCCTCTTCCTCTTCCCAGTACCTTCCTTCCCTCATCTCATTTCCCAGCCTATATCTTGCTTTCCATCTCCACCTATCCTTGCCCCACCCTGCTCAAGGTATCTTGGTGTTTCCTGCGTTATTATTGTTTTGTACGACTTATTGTTTTTCAATTTTCTTATTTTTCCCTCTCTTTCCCGCGCCTGCTTCTCCTTATCTTCCCTCGCCCAGTCCTCGGCTCCCCCCACACCTCCGCTCCCTCCTCCTTTTTCCCCTGCATTCCTTTCTTCCGTTCTCTCACTTTGATATCTCCTCCCCTTTCCAGCTCTTCCTCTTGTCTCTTCTAGACATGCCCTCGCTATTGATTCGTCCCTCAACCCCCTCCATCGCTTCTCGCAGTTGTTCTCCTTCCGTTTGCATGTTCTCCACTTTTTTTATATACTCCTCTTTCATCCTTTCCGACCATGCGCCCATCTCACTTTTTCGTTCTCCATTTTCCGTCCTTTTCCCCCATTGCCCTTTCTATCCTGTCCAGTCTTTTCTCAATTTCCGCCTTTTCCCTCATCCATCTCTCCTCCCCTTGTCTTGTCAGCTCCCTTAGTTTTCTTACCTCCTCCCTCCTCTCCTTGCTTTGCCCCTCTAAACTTCTCGTTACTTCCCTCATATTTTCTCTTGCCTCCTCCCTCATTTCTTTTATTAACTCTTCCAATCTCTCCACTCCCTTCCCTTTTTCCTCTGGCGATTTCTGCACTATCCTGCTTTTCATGAACGCCTTTTGGTCTTCTATCGTGCCTTGCCCCCCTCCTTCCGTTCTTTCCCTCTTTCTATTCCACATTCGTTCCAGCATCCCCTCATTTCCTACACTCCCTGCTCTCTCTTTCCGCCTTTCCGCGTTCGTCTTTTCTCCTCCCCTTCCGGCTCCCCCACCGCCCTATTCCTTTTCTATTCCTTTTTTCTCCTTTGTCACTCATATCAACTTGTTGCCCAATTAACAAACTGACTATCTAACCTGGTGAACAAATGAATAAATGACCATATGAATGCTTGCCTTACTGGGTAAATTAGTACGTGAATAACCGAATAAATGAGTGGATGGATAAATTAATAACTCCATGAATGAGCAGCTGAGTACATGAATAAATGGGTAATTCTCGAACTGAGCAAATGAATAACTGCACAGATGCACACAAAATGAATAAATGAATAAATGACTAAATGAATGAATGAATAAATGAATAAATAAATAAATGAACTAATGAATAAATAAATAAATGAGTATATGAATAAATAAATAAATGAATAAATTCAATGAATAAATGACTAAATGATACGGGGATTAATAATTGTATCGGAAAATGATGATTGTCGCGTCGATTTCGGGTCAACGCTCCAAACATCGGTATGAATTCATATATTTCCTGAAAGGGTTTCGCGGTGAAAGCGTGATAGAACAATCAGTTACAATGAGAAGGACACCCTGCGACGAAGGTGATTATTGATGGTTGGGGTATTGTGATTGCTATGCTTCACAATTAGTATTGGAAGATCGTTGAATTATTGAGGGACCTTTCGAATAATTCTACTCGAAGTCTGGAGATGTTCGAAGACCTTAATAACTTATACAACATTCTACGACCAGCTAATCAAACCCTTATCTCGGGTTCAAAAAGGGACCATTTTCGGAACTGTTATCTGTCCGTGACGGTCGCGGCAGCGGAAATCTCGGACTAGTTTGTAGAATAAGACGATTTTTTTGTTAACCCCAAGCACGCAGAAATGTCTCAGTATGAAAACGAACGTAAGTTCAAAGAAATATATTCACCGATAAGTTGGTTTTTTAAAATGCGAAGAAAAAATTAATCAGCCAATTAATTACACCGACTAATTGCAGGCCACACGAAACCGTGCCAGCCCCAGCGAGCCAAGATATGATCAGAGCAATATAACGGGTGATCGCCGCGACTTCACGAGCATAAGCGAGCAATCGCTGATGTTTTTGTACGAAATACTTCAAATCATCGAGGTGCGTGACGTGTTTGACTACAACGGCCGGAATTCCGAACCTCGCGGCTGCGAACCACAGCATGACGGCCGCTTGACAATCTATGAGAACACCCGACGAATATTGCAAACCGGAAATGCTCCAATGAAAGTAAATCACATACATGACGATCCCCGAATCAACGGAAAACGGATAGATCACGTAGGTCGGATGGGATTTCGAACCGCTGAAAATCGGTGTGATGATCACTGCCGTTGTCGTGACGTAACTTATACACGAAATGGCAAGGTGAAACGTCGAACATCGGTCCACGTAACGCTGAAGGATGAATCTTTCGCGGCGTAACGGATTTTTCAAGAAGTTCTTTATCTCGTCGATCAGTTTCTGGCTTATGGGAAAATAAATAAAATTGCCGACAGTCGTCAACCCGCGATTTTCTAGAACTAATTATTCGAAACAATTATTAATAAATAACAAATAGATCGTGAGCAATGATGATAATAACATTAATAACATAATTAATATTGATGTCAAGTGATATTGAATTATTCTATTATATTCACAATGATTATTGTTAATTATTGTAACATAATATTTATTATCGTTATGATTATGGAATTATCGTGTAATAATTGAAATATTAAATAATGCAACATTTTATCCTAAACACTATTCATTGAAATTCGACATCCTGCTGTTTACCATTTTTCATTCATTAATTCAAATTTATTCGTAACATCGATCGTACAGAATAGAAACATAATCGAACTTCAAAATTAACGATTAAGGCAATTGATAAATTGCACACCCTCGTACCTGCGTTCTTTTCTGATACAGTCTGAACACAATCGATTTGATAATGCAATTCGCCCCGCCACTGGCGAAACACGTTGATTCCGTGAATATAATTGAATCCAGATTTGTACTCGTACATCGACAGAACTCGCGGAATGATGCGAATATATTGCAGCTGCAATTTGTTTTGTAATAGCAGATAAACGTCGATTAACCATATTGGTAATTTCATTGAAAAACAGAGTATCGGCGCCGTACGCGAATTGCATGAGAAGCCAACGTACTGACGGCAATTACGATTTATTCGACGCGAAGTCGAATTGCGCGACAACACGAGGGTAGACGGAACGGCGTTGGTAGTTGATTTACCGCGTCTGTTATTTCCTGACTTTGTGGACTTCGTTTGTAGTAGAATGAGAGGTAAATCGGTTATTGCGATACCGCGAAAAATAGTCTTTCTCCGCGTTCTATCGAATGATCATAGTTAAATTTCGGCGTTGTAGATTTTGTATGATTAGATGAATTCGGATTCGTTTTGATGAGACGTCGGTTTGTATCGTGTGAATGATCGGAGTAAGTTTGTAATCGTGAAATAATATATTTAAATTAATTTATAAAAATATTGTATGAAGAATTCACCGGAATCAGTTTCATGGAGGACTAGGATGGTATTAATTTGACTAAATATTGTTTATTCAACGCATTATTTAGGTAATTTTTAATTCTAAAAAGTGCTAATTAAATTTTTTAATTTATGTGCGCGGATTTTCTGCCTCGTATATCCATGGCAAATCGATCATTTTGCACCATCTGACACCACGGCGCGCAATGTCGTGAAGTAAGAGTATACTGCTGCCAGATACTGAAAGTTGAAGAAAAAAAAACAATTTGATTATTTTGATCCATCGGTTCAAATCAATAGCAATTATTGAATTTCCGTGATTCTTACTGCCGCATAGGATCGCAGTGACAGAGTAGGAAGAAGCCCACCGACGGATACGGTTATTGGTCGTTGACACCTCTGAATTATCATGATCAAGTTTTTTCTCGTTCTCACGGGCATATCGAACCAGGAGATGTTATAGACGACATTTCCCAATGAATGACACTAATGTGAACATTTCTGCTGTGAGATATTATTCAAATAACCCCAAATCAGCTATTGTATAGAATGAAATACTAACCACATTTATTAAATTATCCGCTGGCCAGGCACACACGAACAGATTCACCAGGCCTATAAATGTTACCGGCACGAATCGCATTTTGTGGGCGAGGGGTTGATTCTGACATGTAAATTATAAATACGATGGAAATCATGAGTTAAATTGGAAAATGTCTAATGTTATTATATTTTAATATAACTACCGTTGTTTAACAATCTTACTTATTGGTATTATTTATATTTTTTTATACATATATACATTTTATGGTGTTTCATATTCGGGTCATTTTCAAATTTCTATTGCGCCGAGGTCTAAAATGATGTGCCGAATTTGATCTTCCAAGTCTAACTTATATTATACGCTGATTTGAGGCGAAGTTTTTTAAATGAAATATATGTGATTTATTTATTTTCCAGTAATGATATTGGCGGAGCGACTAATTATTCCTGTAAAAATCCACTACCATATGAAATGAAGATTTATAAACACTATGGTTACGAGAAAATAATCCGAGAATAGGTCATCTCGTTATCACCACCAGTAACCAGTTATTATTTCGAAATAACTAGAATATTAAAGAGTCCCAGGGCCATAAATTGATCATGTTTGAGTAAATAATGTAGGGTATTTCACCTTAATTTAGGGGGGAATAACGCTCCAAGACCTTCAGATATATCTCATAACGATTTTTGTTACTTTGACGTTATTTCTCCGAGCATTTTCTTTAAAATTCTACCCATTCTTTCTTCCAGACCAGTAAATTTGATTGCTCATTGTCTTCTGTTTTGTTTTCTTGTAAATTAAAATATTCATAGACTGATTTCCATTTTTAAAGATTCTAAGTGGACAAAAGGAAAGTTTGCGATTGTTCAAGCATGAATTATTCGTAGAATACTTACACTGACCAATAGCACGGAACCCAAGATAGCTGCAAGCCCACTGGAAATTGAACTTGTAAGTGCAACGTACCGCATCGATATCGACACATCTTCAGCGTAAGCTAGTCGATTTCTATGTTTTTCCACGAAATTTCGAAATCCTGTGGCTTGTGAAATATTTTTCGCTTCCGCAGCAAGAATCTCGAGTCGGGCCCCGGCGAACCACAGCATTAGGGCGGCTTGACAGATCGAAGCAATGCTCGATGAAGATTGGAGAGCACCGATGCTCTGGTGAATGAAAGCGAGAATCCTGACGACACCGGAGTTTACCGGAAATGGGTAAACCGCCGTTGACGGCAACGGTTGATCGTGAAGCAATAACGGTTGGAATATTCCTATAGATGACGCGAGATAACCAAACGAACAATAAAAAACGTGAATCATTGAAAATTTCTCTGAATAACGTCGAAGAATCGTTTTTTCTTGGGTTGTTGCGTTTTTTAAAAAATTCTCCATCTCCTCAATCCCAGTCTGTATCAAAAACAAGAAGGAAGAAAACATCGGTAAACGTGAAATATACGTAGAATAAGTTGACTTCACATATTTCCCGAGTGAGTTATGAATGATGAGTTGTTTACATATTACCTGGGTGGATTTCAATCGTATTCTGTAGGCGATCATTCTTATCATTAAACTAGTCGCCGCTCCAGCCAAGCACACCGATTGCGCGACGATGAGGGTATTTCCGGAATGCTCGTAAACGGAAAAAACTAGTCCCAGGAAGATACATGCCGTGTTGACGAAGAGAATACACCATCTGATATTGTATCGGATAATTTGCCATTTGGTGGCCGAGCTAGGTGGTGGCCAAGTGCATGCGAGATAAACGCTTAATTTGGTAAAACTGATGGACTTTTCGAAACCGATTTGAAGAAACATTGCGCTTTTAAACCGAAGTTATTCGTTCGATGGTTCGACGCAAACTGACATTGCGGAAATAGAAAACTTTCAAAGCCGTGGTCGATCGACGTATTCGAGGCTAATTCGTACCTGTCATAATTCCGATATGGCTACTGTTACGAGGGTTTCCGACCCAACCCTCCAAACATCGTTATTAATTTATATATTTGCTAAGAAAGTTTCGTGACGAAAGCGAGATCGAACTATAAATTACAGCTACAAGAGCACGCGGCAACAACGGCGATTATTTACCGATGGATTCATTTCTAATTACCATGCGATACGAATAATAATTGGCGATCATTCAATTATTCAGAAGGACTTTGCGAATATTTCCGTTCGATGTCTAAGGATGTTTGTGAAGCTTCGGAACTCACATGACGTCCTACCATCGGACAATATAAATTTCTCAGTAATCGGTGAAGCACCGGGTCGTTTTGCTTCCTCATAGAGGAAGCTTTGTTTTCGTGACAAAATTTTTTTTCGAGATGTTCATGAAAACGTGTTCAGAATGTTCCAAAACATCTAAAAAACACAACTAGAAAAAATGTCCGGATGTATGTATGTGGGTGTGTGTGTGTGTGTGTGTGTGTGTGTGTGTGTGTGTGTGTGTGTGTGTATGTATGTAACATTGGTTGAGCGTTCATAACTTGAGAACGGCTCAAGATATCAAGCTGAAATTTGTCACACATGTAGAGGGTTCACGGCGCATAGCATGATTCAATTTTTAGAAAAATGCATACAGTTTTTTTCGTTTTAAAAAATTCAAAAAATTTTTTTTGGTCTCTAGCTTCCACAATTTTAGAGATATCGACCTCAAATTTAGTATAATGATGTACGACCACAGGGTGGTGCTCGATACTAAATTGGAAAAAAATCCATGCAGTGCTTTTGTTTTAAGAAATTTTAAAAGGTGTAAAAAAATGGTGTGCGCACTCTAGCTGTCACAATTTTCTAGATATCGGACCAAAATTTAGTACGTAGCTGCACTATTATCAAGAGACGTTTCGGATTGAATTTGGGCGAAATCCATCGAGCTATTCATATTTTATGTCATTTTGAAATTTTTCAAAAGTGAACGTAATTGCTCTAGCTTCCACAATTTTCGAGATATCTGGCTAAAAGTCGGTACAAAGTCTCACTATTATCAAAAGATGTTTCGTATTGAATTTGGGCAAAATCCATCTAGGCGTTTGAATTTGATGCGACTTTCAATTTTTTTAATTTGACATGGAATTCACTATGTATTTATTCTGGACTAGATTGATTTACAAACGGATTTTATATAAGAACAAGGGTGCAAAGTCGAACTTTGCACATTGCTTCCTCATAATTTTTTAAATTTGCCAAATCTTTCTCTATGAGGAAGCCAAAATTGATCGACACAGTTCCTCATAGAGGAAGCTATGGCAAATTTAAAAAATTATGAGGAAGCAATGTGCAAAGTTCGACTTTGCACCCTTTTTTTTTACTACCTGGTCGAAAATTGGCTGCTTTTGGATGTGTTATTTCTTAATGGCCGTTGTAACAGTGACGATTTCGTCGAAAACTGAACACGCCTTCACGTAACGTTGGAGAAACATTATTTCATAGATTTGTGCGTTTGTCAATACATTTTTTATTTTGTGAATCTGGGCGGAGCAAATGAAATGAAAATTGAGCAAATACAAAAGTTAAACTCAAACTGCGGTGAGAAGGGAATCGGTTATGGCAATACCGCGAAATATACTCCGGGCACACGTTTGACGAATCGATTATTGTTCAGTTTCTTGGTTGAAAATTTCGCGAAACTCGAGTTTTCGGTAAGTCGATGGGCTTAAATTTCCTTTCATGAGCCGATGATTACGTTTTCGACTTACATCATGTTATTTCTCTGCAGTAAATCGATATTCGTGAAATAATATGGGTCAATTGATTTATAAAATTGTCCATTAAAGAATTTGCTGCAAACGCTTTTACGGAGGACCAAGATTGTGATAACTTTATTCACTAAATCAGTTATTTATTTTTTCATTCAATGCCACAATTTTTTGAACAAACTTATTTATTTATAGTCACGGATTTTCTTTCTCGTTGAATCACGGCAAATTAATCATTTTGCTCCATCTGACATTACGGCACGCAATGTCGTGAAGTAAGAGTACACTGCTGCCAAGAACTGGAAATTAAAATGAAAAAAGTTTTATTAGTTTGATAAATTGATAAAAATGAATGGTGATTTTTTAATCGACGTAATTCTTACCGCGGCATAGAATCGCAGCGACAGAGTAGGAAGAAGTCCTCGGACGGATACGGTTACTGGTCGTTGACACCTCTGAATGATCATAAGCAAGTTTTTTCTCGTCCTCACGGGCATATCGATCCAGGATATGTTGTACACGGCGTTACCCAAAGAATGACACTAATTCGGAGACCTCTGATGTGATACATAATTCAAATAACCCATAATCTGCTATCATACAGTACGAAATACTAACCACATGAATTAAATTATCCGCTGGCCAGGCACACACGAATAGATTTACCAGTCCCACCAATGTCACCGGTACGAATCGCATTTTCTGGGCGAGAGGTTGGTTCTTCGACATATCAATTATTATAAATATAAGAAAAATCATAAGTTGAAGTGTAGAAAAGCCGATGTTATCATAGTTTCAAACGATCACAATTGTCCAACCATTCTCCTCATCTATATATCCTATATTTTTCTGGCAATATATTCATGAACCTTCTTGGTACAACTTTTACTACGCGCTAAGTCGCAGTATTTGATCTATTTTTTCAAACGTGGCACCCTATATATCGATGGACGATTTTTTAATATCAAGTACGGACGAATAAAAATCGTACATTGTTTATCAAGGGCGGAAAACGCCTTCCGACCGTGGTGCACACCGTACTTTTTTTGTCCTACCCTTGTTGAAAACAAAGTGTTTCAGGGGGGTGAAGCCCCCTTGACTGGAGCAAATGCAACTTTCGATTTTGTATGAACCAGAAGAAAAGCAAGCATGGCATTTTTTATCATCCCGGAAAATTCATTTATCATTCTCTTCTGAAATATAATGTAACGATTTTTAACCCCAGTGATGAAAATTTAAATTACAATTATACACTCGGATCTTCTCCGCCCGGCAGTAGCGGGCAGAAAAGAACTTTACTGCCCGCTAGCGGAGTGCGCTGGAAACGGCTACTTTCCACCGGTAGCACATTCGTGAAACGGCACGTTTTCAACGAGGGTCGGACAAAAAAAATCTTTTAGCACTGAATTTTAGGAATTTGAGAACCTTTTTTCAGATCGATGGATTTGTTTGTTTTCTTATATTTTTATCGCAATAGTCGTCCACTAATTTCCATTTGATAAACCTTTGAATGGATGTAAGAAGAAATAATCAATTATCGAAGCATCGATCATACGTCAAATACTTACACTGAAGCACACTATGGAACCCATGATAGCCGTGAGCCCACTGGCTAGCGAACTTGCGAGTGCAAAGTAACGCATGGATATCGACACGTCAACAGCGTAAGCAAGTCGATTCTTATGTTTTCCCACAAAATCCGGAATTCCTCTCACTGTCGAAATACTCTTCGTTTCGCCGGTAAGAATTTCGAGTCTGGCACCGGCAAACCACAACATTAAAGCCGCTTGACAAGTCGCGGCAGACCCCGACGAACATTGATAAGCACCGATGCACTGTTGAATGAAAGCAAGAGTTCTGACGACACCGGACTCCACCGAAAATGGATAAGACGCCCGCGACGGCAATGGTTGATCACGAAGGTATAGAGTTTGAAATATTCCCATGCACGGAGTAAGATACGCCAAAATAATAACGAAAACGTGTATTTTCGAAAATATCGTCGAGTAACGGTGAAAAATCTTTTTTTCATGAGATGTTGCGAATTTTAAAATATGCTCAATCTCCTCAATCCGAGTCTAAATGAATGACAAAAAGAGAAATAAACGATTGATGCGTGAGACATGCATATAGAATGAGTTATTTTCACATTATTTCCCGAGGAAGTTACCTGGGTAGATTTCAATTGTATTTTGTAGGTGATCATTTTGATCATCAAACTGGTCAAACTTCCCGCCAAACACACCGATTGTGTGACGATTAGGGCATTATCGTAATGCTCGTAAATGGCATAAACCATTCCTAAGAAGATACATGCTATGTTGATGAAAGAAATACACCATCTGATATTGTATGCGATAATTTTCCATTTCGCGGCCGAGCTCGGGGGTGGCCAAGTGCATGCGAGATAAGCGGTTAACTTTGTCAAGCTAATAGATTTATCGAAACTGATTTGAAGTCCCATTGAACTTTGAATCCGTAGTTGTTCGCTCGATGGTTCGACTTACACTGACATTATATAAAGCAAAAGCTCTCGAAGCCACGAATTTTCTCCGAGTTTGAGGATATTTCGTATGTTATGTCATTCCGATGTCGGGCTTTGTTATTTCATCGGAGAGTAATAATTATCACGTGGGTTTTAGGGTCGACCCTCGGCCCTTCGCTATTCATTTATATATTTTCCGTGAAGGTTTCGTGGGGAAAACGACATCGAACGATAAATTATAGTTATGAAA
Source organism: Sussaba pulchella (assembly GCA_963971145.1). Classification (NCBI taxonomy): domain Eukaryota; kingdom Metazoa; phylum Arthropoda; class Insecta; order Hymenoptera; family Ichneumonidae; genus Sussaba; species Sussaba pulchella. Next base: position 8,549,870 of record OZ020177.1, on the reverse strand, counting down.
ACACGCGGTGACGACGGTGATTATTTACGGTTGGGTTATTTCAATTGCAATGGTTTACAGATAATATTGCGGCATCGTTTAATTATTTGTCATGATCGTTCAATTATTTGTTCGATATCTGACGATGTTTGCATCCGGTCGTTTGTCGTTTGCTTTTAGCTTGGATATTGCGTTTGAATCTGATATTGATGTCAGCGTGAGAACGAACTTGACATAATCGTGCACTGTACGTGTTTTAAGTGTTTCAGAAAACATTTGAAAAAACCGAATTTGAGACGAAATTTGAATGTTGACGATAATATATTTACCAAAAATTACTTTCTAGAACCGTTTATGTCAACATTCGTAATCATACTCAATTGGGGGAGCAAATTAACTGACTCAAATGAGATTCTATCGTAATTTTTGGATTTTTGGATGGTATCTATCATGTCTGTATATTGTTTGTTTATACCCCAACGAAGCAGGATGGCTTGCATTAAATGACTTATATGGTTATGATCGTTCCCTTCTTTGTATATCCTCTCTCAATTTTTTCTGAATCTTCAACCTTTATATCGTTCTGAACCCAAATATTCTAATAATTCGATGCACGAAGATAACTGAATCAGAAATGTCATGTGGCTCACTCGAGCATGGAATAACATATAAAGCGTCGCAGAGAAATAACCGAAGGTTAATCGTCCGGCTTACGTATTTCGAATGTACCGGAAAGAAAGGAAAAAAGATTGAGCCAGAGAGAATTTGAATGGTGAACGAAATATATTGTGACTCAGATTTCCCCGGAGTTACCGGAAATAGGGGTTACAAAAGGGTGGGAGAGGGGGGGGGGGGGAATGCAATCAAAGAAGAGTAAAATATAAAACAAGGTGATGATAATTTTTATTATACATTGAAAACGCTCAGATAATTTTATCACGTGGAATAACAAAATAAATTAAAAAGAAAATACTGACGAAAAGTAATTCGCAAAGCAAAATAATAGCGCTGATACTCGAAATGTAAAGACAAACTGAGCGCTAAATTACGCACCAGCTGTATTAATTCGCAGCATCGTAGCAAGTTAAATGCGCCACCCTGTACAACCCGAATGCATAGAACCAAATCGTAATTGATCTTTATACAAGACAATATATAGAGTGTAATATCGACAAGTTTTAATTATAGTCGGCTCAATTAATCTCTGGGGTTGAAATTCGATATTGATAGTGTGCTCGTCTTTTTCGGTCTAAGTACATGATCACGTGGGGTCTAGTTGACTTGACATAGCTCAAATTGTTCCTATATCCGAGATGTCAGTCCGTCCAGAGCAGTCAGCGTTTCCATAGAGAAAGAGGCCGATTTTTTCGGCGATCTTGCGCGTTGACACGCGCAATTACAGAAAGAGCACGCGATATAGGCGGTGTGGTAGTAGGCCATTTGCTTACATTCCCATCGATGTGTCTCGCCCCATGGCGGAAGAGTTCGGCAACACAGTTGCGATGTTACATGCTTCTCCCCGAAATTTCGAAATTCAGTTACGTGTGAAAAAATTAGCTGACTTCGTCGGTGAGAATTTTGGATGCCCATAACACACCCGGGGTGGGATTGAACGACAAATACTTTCTGATAAACACTAACGTATGATATCACGAACCTTCAGTTCAATAAGAACGGATCACCTTCATTGGGGTGAAGATCGAGGACGACCTATCGATACGCAAATAAATATAGCTGTCATCGTGTGATTGCAATGACGATAGCATAACCCGAAAACTCGTTTATGTAACTATGAAAAACTGTTTTTTCACACTGCCTTCGTTTGTCAAAAAATCTTCCATTTTGTGGATTCGAGTCCGTGCAAGAAATTTAAAAAAATGTCAATCCCAAACTAAGGAACGAAACAAATCGTTTATGGCGATGCGGCGAAATATAGCCCGCGCACACGTTTTCCGGAATGATTACTCATAAGTTTCTTCGTTGAAAATTTAGTGAAACGAGGTTTCAGGACGTCAATGGACTGCCATTTCTCTCAATTAGACGATGATTATCTTGTCGGGTTATGTCGTCTCACTCATTTGCGTATAATTAAGAGCTCGAGAAATGATTTTAGGAATAGCGAGAAATACATCGCCGATCGTTATAAGTTGATATTTGTGATATAATGTATTTCGATTAATTAACAAAATTATTGATCAAAGAATTCGCCGAAATCGGTTTTACGACGGACCAGGATGGTATTATATTTATGAATTGTTGTTGATTAAATTCCTTATTTTTATTATATTTTTTGATTTGCGAATTGTTAATTTAACTTCTTAACGTATGTGTAAAGACCTCTTGCCTCGTTTGTGCATGACAAATTGATCACCTTGCTGCATCCGACAACACGACACGCAATGTTGTAAAGTAAGAGTATACCGCGGCCAGAAACTGAAAAGAAGAAGAAGAAAGTTTTATTGGTTTTATAAATTAGAAGAAATCAATGGCAATCTTGATATATAGGTGATTCTTACGGCGGCATAGGATCGCAATGACAAAATGGGAAGTAATCCACCGACTGATACGATTATTGGTCTCTGAGATCTTCGAATGATCATGAGCAATTTCTTCCTCGTGCTCACGGGCACGTCGAACCAGGAGATGTTGTACACGGCGTTTCCCAATGAATGACACTAATGTGGAAACCTCTGATGTGAGATGTTGTTCAAATAACCGAAAATCTGATATTATCTACAACGAAATACTAACCACATGTATTAAATTATCCGCCGGCCAGGCACAGACGAACATATTTACCAGCCCCATAAATGTTACCGGTAGGAATCGCAGTTTTTCGATGAGGGGTTGATCCTTCGACATGTCAGATATGAATGTAAAAAAATTATAAGCTAGGTTGAACTAAAGCGGATATTATTATACTTTGACATGATGACTATTATTGTACCAATATTCTTATATTATAACTTATATAATAATAACTTATATTTTTTGTACAATATACTTAAAAGGGCAGCCGTTATTCTGGTGATTTCCGAATTTGAGTTTCGATGTGAAGTTTCCCTCATGAAACACATGTAAATTCTCTATTTTTCGGGAATCGTATTGGTAGGGTGACTCATTATTTCGGGAAAAATCTAATACCAGGATAAATTAACAGGTATGAACCCTGCTTTCGCGAAAAAAGAAAGGAAAATAGATAGAACGTCGTTTGATGCGAAGCTTACAGCATTCTTCTGACGATAATCATCTAATTTATTCAAATAATTTCGAAATAACCGAAATCTTGGCGAGTTCCAGGGGCGCACGTTGATCGTGGGCAATCGACAAGGAACCGTCGGATATATCTATGACGATTCTTATCACTTTAGTGGCTGACAAATCAAAGAAAAATCTTCTTGCCGCTGAACCATTTTTTCTTTCAGACCAGTAAATTTGTGTGTTTATTTTTACCTTTTTTTGTTTTAAATTTGAATTGACTTATAATAATAAGTAATTATCGACTTATTTTCATTCTTGAGACTTCAAGTGGAAACAGATGTTTTCCAATTGTTCAAAAATCGATTTTTCGTCGAATACTTACACTGAACAGCAGCACGGAACCCATGATAGCCGTGAGCCCACTGGATAGCGAACTTGAGAGTGCAACGTAGCGCATCGATATCGACACATCTTCAGCGTAAGCAAGTCGATTCCTATGTTTCTCCACAAAATCCGGGATCCCGTTGATTTTCAAAATACTTTTCGTTTCTGCGGCAAGAATTTCGAGTCTGGCCCCGGCGAACCATATCATCAAGGCGGCTTGACAAATCGAAGCAATACCCGATGAACATTGATAAGCGGAGATGCTCTGCTGAATGTAAGCGAGACGCTTGACGACACTGGAGTTCACCGAAAATGGATAAACTGCCATCGTTGGCATCGGTTGATCGTGAAGGAATAACGGTTGAAATATTACCATTGACGACGTAAAATAACCAAAAACAGAAATAAAAACGTGAATCATCGAAAATTTTGCTGAGTAACGTTGAAGAACCTTTTTTTCATGAGGTGTTGCGATTTTTAAAAAATTCTCCATCTCCTCAATCCGAGTCTGCATTTAAAAATAAAAAGAGAGAAAGGGGTTGAATAGCGAGACATGCATGCATGAATGAATTAACTTTATATATTACCGGAGTGAGTTATGGATAATGAATTATTTGAATATAACCTGATTGATTTTCGATTGTATTCTGTAGGTGATCATTCTGATCATTAAACTCATTGTAGCTCCAGCCAAGCACGCCGATTGTGTGACGATGAGTGGATCTCCGGAATGCTCGTAAACGGAAAAAACCAGTCCTAAGCAGAGACACGATGCGTTGATGAAAAAAATGCACCATCTGATATTGTATCTCATTATTTGCCATTTTGTGGCCGATCTCGCCGGCGGCCAAGTACATGCGAGATAAACGCTTAACTTTGTAAAAGTAATAGATTTATCAAAACCGATTTGAAGTCCCATTGAGCTTTGAGTCCCGGACTTGTTCGCTCGATGGTTTGACGTAGACTGACAAAAGAGAAGCTCTGAAAGCCACTAACGATGGTCGAGTCTGACAATATTTCGTACGTTATGTAATTTCGATATCGGGGTTTAGAATTTTATTGGATAAAATAATTGTTCAGCGGGTTTCCAGGTTAGCGACCCGCCCATTAGTATAGATTTACATATTCTCTGCGAGCATATGGCAAACAACGATAACGCCAATTACCGACTGCTGGGCTATCGTAATTGCCATGTTACACAATTAATGTTGCGAGATCGTTCAATTATTCGCAAGGACCTTTCTGATGTCCGAAGATGTTCTAAGACCTTGACATTCTAAGACCAGCCAATTATATTCCCTACCTATTTGCTTGACCTTTGTTGTGCCCTACAAGTATGACATGTCCTAGCACATTTTTGAGCTCGATTTTATTGTAAAATGTTCTCTTTAAAATAAGTTCTGTTTCGATTTGATAATATTCGAAAAAATTCGTGACATCTGTGAGCCCCTCATTTGGGACGCTACAGAGAGGACGTTGTATTTTTCCCGTTAAAACAATGAATAGGGTAGCCGTAACGAACTTTGAACTTACATACAGAGGTAGGCCATACGCCCTGTGGGCAGTACGTCATTTTTTAGAGTCGAGCACAACAAAGGGTAAGCCTAACAGGGGAACATGTTGGAGGCCATAACTCAAACAAGCTTCGTTCATCGACGAAAAATTATTTATTATACCCGATCCAACGTCACGGCAGGTAATGTCGAAGAGTAGAGGAATACTGTTGATAGGAAATCAAAGGTAGAAAACGGAGAGAAATGTTGTCGTTAATTCAGAATATTACCGATTGAAATTTTTTTTAGTTCAATAGCGAGCGTTTATAGTATCAATAACAATTGATTACACTTTATTCAATTCACAAGTTTGGATTCTATAATGTGGTAAGCTATCAATCGAACTTCTTAATTTACGTGCACTGATTTTCTGCCACGTTTAGGTCCAGCAATTGATCATTCTGATCCATCTGTAGTCATGACCCGCAATGTTGTAAAGTAAGAGTACAATGCCGCCAGATACTGAAAATTATAAGAAAGTCTTATCGGTTTTGTAGATTGGTATAAAAGAATGGCAATCTTAAAATCTACGTAATTCTCACGGCAGCATAGGATCGTAATGACACAATAGGAAGCAGTCCACCAACGGATACGATTATAGGTCGTTGACTCCTCTGCATGATCATGAGCAAGTTTTTCCTCGTCTTCACGGGTATGTCGAACCAAGCGATGTTGTACACAGCGTTTCCCAATGAATGACACTATGTAGAGAACCTCCGATGTGAGATAAAATTGAGATCACTCCGTATTCTTACTTTTATGAAACGGACTACTAACCACATTTATCAAATTATCCGCTGGCCAGGCACACACGAATAGATTTACCGAGCCGACAATCAGTAGCGGCACGCATTGCATTTTCTGCATGAAAGGTTGGTTCTTCGAGATGTCGATAATTAATATGGAAAAAGGATAAGATACATTAGAAATAAGCAAACGTCATCGAAGTAGAAAATTATGACAATTGTTCTACTTCACTATGAAAAATAAACATACAATTATGTAATATACGGGATGCAATGTGAATGTGAGCGCGCCAGAGCGCCAGAGAGAGAGAGAGAGAGAGAGAAATGTGTTTGGTAAAAAAGAAGAAAGTTGTTGATCAGGGTCGTTAAGCGATCGTCAATAAAATTTAGTCTTTGCGGGACCATAGTGAACGATAGCCGTGCGCTACACGAGCGTTTAAATTCTGTATTCACAAATAAAGTTTCTTTTGCGATTAATCCGCGGTGCCTACGATTTATTTAATCCGAATAACGTTGCGAATTACGTCATTCTACAATTATAAACTAAGTTTTACTATTTCGGAAACGAATTTTTTTTTTTTCAGATATCTTCAAGCACTACCGTATTTTTTAAGTATGTGAAATCCGAGGAGCCGTTAACTATTTTTCGTTTCAGACCAGTGAATTTGTTTGTTTGCTTTTTTCGAAAGAGTCGTCGACTTATTTTTTTTCACGGCTTTGAATGTAAGAGGTTTCGGTGTGTTCCGGCTCCAAATAGTTGTTAAATACTTACACTGAACAACAGCACGGAACTCATGATAGCCAGGATCCCGCCTCCCATCGTAGTTGAGACAACAACGTAGCGCATCGATTTCGATACATCGACAGCAAAAGCCAGTCGATCTTTATGTTTTTCCACAAAATCCGGGATTCCTCTGACTTCTAGAATAGTTTTAGCTTCTCCGTCGAGAATTTCGATTCTGGCCCCGGCAAACCACATCATTAAAGCTGCCTGACAAATCGTTCCAACTCCCGATGAACATTGATAAGCAGCGATTCCCTGCTGGATGAAAACGAGACTCCTGACGACACCGGAGTCCACCGGAAATGGATAAACCGCCATCGTCGGCAACGGTTGATGGCGAAGAAACAATGGTGAAAAAACCAGCATTGTTGACGCAAGATACGTCGAAATACAGGCAAAAATGTGTAATATTAAAAATCTCGCTAAGTAACGTCGAAGAACCATTCCTTCGTGTGGTCTTGCGGTTTTCAAAAAATTCTCCATTTCTTCAATCCGAGTCTGTGGAGGAAATATAGCATTCGGGAAGTCAGACACACTTGTGAAATGCGTTGATGAAATATAGTACCGACTTAAGTTTAGGTTAATGAGTCCCATGAGTGTTACCTGAGTAGGTTTAAACTGCATTCTGTAGCTGATCATTTTAATCATTGCACCGATCAGAGGTCCAACGAAGCTTCCCGATTGCATGACAATACGAAGATTTTCGTGATGCTCGTAAATTGAAAAAACAAGTCCTGCGGAGACCCACGCTAAGTTGATGAAAAGAATACACCATCTGATATTGTATCTGATCATTTGCCATTTGGTGGCTGACCTCGGCGGTGGCCAAGTGGCTGCGAGATATACGTTAAACTTTGTAAAAAGGAGAGCTTTATCGAAACCGATTTGAAGTCCCATTGAGCTTCGAGTTCAGGAGTTGTTTGCTCGATGGTTTGACGTACACTGATAATGAACAGCACGTTAACCCTCGAAGCCACGGGAGATTGACGAGTCTAAACATAAGTATCGGTGGTTGAAAAGCGGTAATTGAATTGAAGAGCAAGTTGCTATGGAGAATTTCGGTCACCCCTCGAGTCATCGGTAATAAATTATATATTCTCTGCAAGACTTTCGTGATAGAAACGATAAACAACTATAAATTACAGCTGAAAGGCCGTTATTGACTGCTGCGGTTTATTAATTGTCATGGCTCACGAAAAATATCAGACGATCGTTTAATTATTCAGAAGAAAACTTCGATAATTCCTGCCCAATTTCAGAAGATGTTTGAAATAGCTCGTGACTTCCACGACATTCTACAAATAGCCAATTTAATTCCCTCATTTTTGGTAAAATATACTAATGCACATTGTCAGAAGTTCCTCTGAATACGTTATTTTCTCAGATTTCTCGCAACTATGGCAACTCCTGACAAACCTTTAGCTTCTAGCGATATTTGCAAAGTAATCGAGATACCTGAATTTCTCATTCTTGTTTAAATGGTTCTTCTAGGGTGTTTTATAAAAATATTCCATCGGATTTATGGTCGTACTACATAGCTATCTTAAGAAGAATGCTTGTAGTGTAATGATGTATTTATACATGTCAGGATGTCTTGTACATGGCGTGACCCATCAGGTCCTAAGATTGTAGTCGCTTAATCTTCTTCGGTATGTGCATGGATACATGATGGTTTTATCAGAATTCACGCAAGAATGACGGCACTGAAAACTCACGGTTTCACACCAGTACAGATATGCGGAAGTTAGACAAAGAGATTGGCGTCGATGTCTCGTAGAAGCCTCGTTGAACGTCGGAAAACAAATCAATTTGGAGTATCCAACTTCATCGCACTGTCGTTAATTGACTGGATAATTTGTCGAAGAATTTTTATAATTCGTAATCGTTAGTTTCATAGAGGACGGCAATGGTATCACAATTACAATCGTTTAAAGTCTATTCATTTTGATTGATTATTTTCTAATTTAGCGGATCGTTAATTAAGCTTATAAAATGCTGTGCAAGCATTTTTTGCCGCGTTAGTTTACAGTCAATCGATCATTTTTCTTCGCCTGAAGTCACGGCACGCAATGTCATGAAGTAAGAGAACACGGCTGACAAAAACTGAAAATCAAAAAATCAAAGCTTTATTGGTTTGATCAACCAGAGAAAAGGAATAACGATTTTAAGGTTGTTGTGGGGTTAGGCCGAAACGATGTCAGTGAGATGAAATTTTTTGTGAACGTTCATGATCCCTTCACCAATCAACCTGTCAAATTTCAAAACAATCCACAGTAGATATTTAGAAAAAAAATCGCAAAGTTGGAGTATTTGGTGTGCTCATCACATTATGTTTATGGGAATGTTCTGAACATTTTTCAGTATATTATATATATCTGCCGAGAAAACGATGCCACGGAGTTGAAAAATCAGATACGGTTAAATGGAATATCGGACTAACTTTTGGTGCATTGTAAATAATAATTTACAGTACCGATTCAAAGTTATTCATGATTTTAATCGCGAATTTTCCAAAAATTGAGCACACAAAATATTAGGTTTCGGAAGCATGGCAACAGCGTAGCCAGCACAAGCGCTCCCTACCTCAGCGACATATGATAATTATGCATGTTTCCCGGACCGATGTTCATGGTTGATAAACAAATACTTCGATTTTGAGGCTAGGAACGGGCGCGTATATGACAGCTGTGCGACACTGGTGCTCAACCCAAGCATATTATCGTGGGTCATAATTTACGTTGTTGCCAGTTCGTTTTGCAATAATTGATCTTCAACGAATTGTCGAAAACAATGCCATAAACTAATAGAAATAATTCGTGTAACCATCACTTTGTCAAAAATGCATATTCTTTTAAACTGATGTGGATATTTTTCTCGAAAAATGACATTTAATACGATGATAATTTGACGACAAACAGTTGAGAACCATTCATCGGTCCCGTGCATAAGCATAGGGCACGCCCCCTCATGCTTCACCCCCGACGGCTAGACCCCACAACAACCTTAAAATCTTCGTCATGCTTACTGCGGCATAGGATCGTAATGATACAGTAGGAAGTAGCAGGAAGTAGTCCACCGACGCGTACGATTACTGGTCGTTAAGACCGCTGAATAATCATGAGCAAGTTTTTTATTCTGCTTACGGGCATGCCGATCCAAGCAATGTCGTACACAGCATTTCCCACTAAATAACACTGATTTGGGAACGTCCAATGTGACATTGTATTCAAATCACTACTAATTCGTACTTCGATAAGGCGGAATACTAACCACATTCGTTAAATTGTCCGCTGGCCAGGCACACACGAATAGATTTACCGTGTTGGAAATCAATACCGGCAGAAATTGCATTCGCTGGACAATAGGTCGGAACTTCGAGATGTCAATGACAAATACGGAGAAAAAACAGTCGAAAGTAATACCAATCTTTGTTACAAGTTGACGTTTGGAAAATAACAGTACATTATGATACAAGTGCGAAAACATTTTTGTTGACGAGTGTGAGTTTGCAGCACGAGCCGACGGCAAGTGTTGTAATCACACAAGTCAAGAAAACGTTTTTCGCACGAGAATCGAATACATTTTTATGACACGCTGTGCATTAAATGCGATTTGACGCGAACGAAGTGAGCCTAAAAATCGTGTCATTAATATTGATTTATGCAAGCAATTCTTGTTGATCCAAGGACGGACAAATTGTTCGAAAAATGTTAAACACGGAAGTTTTTTCTGATCGCGTGAAAGTCACAAATTCGTGGATTATTTTTTCTCGCAGGTCATTGAATATATTTGGTCATTTTGTTTTTATTTATTGAAAGAATCGTCGACTAATTTTGATTTTTAAACGTTTTGAATGGATTTTTAAAAAAAGTTTTCCAATCGTTCGATCACCGATTATTCGTTGGGTACTTGCGCTAAACAACAGCAATGCACCCGAGATAGCTGCGAGACCGCTGGCCATCGAATTGGCGACCGCAACGTAGCGCATCGGTTTTGAAACATCGACGGCGTAAGCCAGCCGATCATAATGTTCCTCCACGAAAAACGAGATCCCTTTGATTTTCAAAATACTTTTTGTTTCGTCGGCCAGAATTCGGAGTCCTGGTAATTGGCCCCGGCAAATTACAACATTACAGCCGCTTGGCAGCTCCCGGCAGAAGCCGCTGCGCATTGATAAGCAACAACGCCCTGTTGAATGAAAACAGGCGTTCTGACGACACCGTGGTCCACGGAAAATGGATAAACCGCCATTGACGGAAACGGTTGATGGTGAATCATTAACGGTAAGAAAGTTGCCAAAGAGGCCGCTAGATAAGTCGAAATGGCGGCAAAAAAATGAATCTTCAAGAATCTCGCCACGTAACGTCGAAGAACTAATCTTTCATGGGGTCTTGCGATTTTTAAAAAATCTTCCATCTCCTGAATCCGAGTCTGTATTAAAAGGAAAAAGAATTAAACGAGCAAAAAACACATGTGAAATAAGGCAATTCAATATTACCTGGGTGGGTTTTAATTGTATCCGGAAAGCGATCATTTTGATCAGCACACCAGCCGTAGATCCGATGAAGCACGCCGATTGTGTGACGATAAAAAGATTTCCGTATTGCTTGTAAATGGAACAAACTAGTACCAAAAAACCCCACGTTGCGTTCATAAAAAGAATGCACCATCTGATATTGTATCTGATCATTTGCCATTTGGTGGCAGAACTTGACGGTGGCCAAGTACATGCGAGATAAACGGTTAGCTTGGTAAAGCTGAGGATTTTATCGAAACCGATGCAAAGTCCCATTGAACTTTGAATCCAGACTTGTACGCTGGAAGGTTTACCGTACACTGACCCAATACGAAGCGAAACCTCTTTAAACGGCAAACGATCGACGAGTCTATGAATATTTCGTACCTTATGTAATGCCAACGTAGGGCTTTCAAATTTATCGGATAGTAATAATTGCCCCTTAGGTTTCTGAGTCAACCCTCCTAACATCGGTATCAATGTATATATGGGGTATTCCTGGGAATTTCGGCAACTTCGGACAGTTGGGTCGAAATTTTAGCCCCCCAATTTTTTTCATTAATATGTGTTCAAAATAAAGAGACACCTATTTCGGCGTTTTTTATTTTGAGTCCCCACTTTTGAAATACAGTCAAATGAAGTTTTTGAAGTATTGACCACATTCGGTCATTCAAATCGATATATCTCAGCAACGGTTAGTGATAACTCAAAAAACCACAGGTGTTTTTTTTTCGTTTTTGAACGCTTTATACATTGAAAACATTAACGATTATGTTGTACAAATTCAACAATTATTTATAAACAATTAAAAATTAAAAATGAAATACAACAAAAAATGTACCCTTAATTTTTTAAATGTATTTTTTTTTAAATTCCTTGAACAAAAACAAAAATTTAGCCACCTTGAACTTTTTGGGCCGACGTTTCGTTCGGAAGTTATAGATTTTTTTGTCACAAAAAACCCGTAAATTTACGTATTTTATGAGTAAAAATTGGCATGAAAAAAAAAGTACCCTTAATTATTGAAATTGATTTTTTTTCAAATTCCTTGGACGAAAAGAAAAATTTGGAGACCCGGCCGGACTTGGGCCGACGTTTCGTTCGAAAGTTATAGCTTTTTTTGTCATAAAAAACCGGTAAATATACGTATTTTATTAGTAAAAAATTGCATGAAGAAAAAAGTACCCACAATTATTGAAATTGATTTTTTTTCAAATTCCTTGGACGAAAAGAAAAATTTTGAGACCCGGCCGGACTTGGGCCGACGTTTCGTTCGAAAGTTATAGCTTTTATTCTTAACAACCGGGTAAACATTTACGGGTTTTTTGTGACAAAAAAATCTATAACTCCCAAACGAAGCGTCGGCCCAAAAAGTTCAAGGTGGCTAAATTTTTGTTTTTGTTCAAGGAATTTAAAAAAAAATACATTTCAAAAATTAAGGGTACATTTTTTGTTGTATTTCATTTTTAATTTTGAATTGTTTATAAATAATTGTTGAATTTGTGCAACATAATCGTCAATGTTTTCAATGTATAAAACGTTCAAAAACGAAAAAAAAAACACTTGTGGTTTTTTAAGTTATCACTAATCGTTGCTGAGATATATCGATTTGAATGACCGAATGTGGTCAATACTTCAAAAACTTCATTTGACTGTATTTCAAACGTGAGGGCTCAAAATAAAAAACGCTGAAATACGTGTCTCTTTATTTTGAACACATATTAATGAAAAAAATTGGGGGGCAAAAAATTCGACCCAACTGTCCGAAGTTGCCGAAATTCCCAGGAATACCCCATATATTCTTTGCCTGGGTTTTCTGTTGGGTTAGAGTGAGATAAACCAATGAGTAACAGTGAGAAGGACACGTTGCGACGACGGTGATTATTGACGGCTAGTATATCGTGCTACGCGACTAATGATGGAATATTGTTCAATTATTCGCAAGCGCGTTCAGTATATTTCTTTTCGATGTCCGAAGGAGTTCGGAGAGCGCTCCGAATTCCACGATATTCTACCACCGGCAATTCTAATTCTCTCACTAATGGATTAACGACCAGGCCGCCAACCTTTCTCTTTCGGTTGAAAAAATGGCCTTTTCGGAGCTGTTGTTTGGTGTTACTTTATTGTAACAGAACAGTTTTGTTAAACAGTTTTCCTGTCTCTGTTTCGAACATGTCGAAAGGAAGCTACGTGACGGTTTATCATTTTTTTCGGAATTTTGATGTTAATAGATTAAAAATAAACTCCGGAATTCAAACGTCTATAACTCGCGAACGGTTCAAGCTACATCGGTCACATTTTGTTTAACAGTTTTGTTGTTGTTTCGATAGCGGAAAAATGGTTCGTGCGTATTTCACTTGGGAGATCCTGACATTTTTCATTTATATAGTTTTCAAATTCAAGTCATCGCCAATCTTACAATGGATGAATATTTCGAGAAAATAAGTGGCAGAAAGGCTTTAAAGCGCGTTGTCGTACAAAAACATCCAAATAAAATGAATGACTGTTAGTATTCGCAAAAGATGGAAATTGTATCGTATCTGTCGTTATAACGAGGGAAAAAACAGTATTCGTACTACAGACGTCGATTGATTTTGTGGAAAAGACTGGTACCGTTGGTCGAAAGAAAAATATCAAGTTTATGCCGTGTTGTACTCCAGTTAACGTAGAAAGTTGAGTGACAACTGCTGTTTCCGTAAAAACAAGGTTGAAAGTCAGGCAAAATATTTTTGCAGAAGGATTGCCAACTTTAGAGAGAAAATATTACAGATCCGAATTTTCATTCTAGCAGCGACAATATTGAACGTGAGCTTGTAGTCGTCTTTTTTCTTGTTAGGGGAATTTTGTTGTTCTCCTTTTGTCAAAAACATTCAAAAATTAGCGAGGTCTAGGACTCGAGACGAAGGTGACCTTCGCTCGATCGTGGGGTTCCATTGGCGCGAATACGAACATGCGTCGTTTTTTTAAGGTCACCCACGAGGGCGAACTCGTTTGCAAAACTGATTTTGACATTTCTCGGAAACGAATGATTTTTTGCAAAGTTCCATGAGATCCGGAGGGTTCTCGCCACGATTGTGCGTAGTTTGAGATTTATTTGATTGGGATTTTTCGAACCGTCTGCGAGCAATCATTGATCGCGTTTTCGAAGTGATAGCGTCGCACATGACATGCGGTTTATAACCTAAAACAATTGAGACGATTTTTTTCACCTCTAATATGCGTTCGACCTCCGTATCGCTCAAACGTTCGCGGATACCGCAGAGACATAGAGCCGATGGAGCCTGGACAAAAGATTCCATCCAGGGGAAATACAATAAAGTCGTAATAGTGATAAGAAATCGCTTCGAAAGTGAGCCACGAGGTGCGTGAAAGCCAGTAAAATCAATCCTACATTGAGCTTATTTTCGGAAATATTAGAATTAAATAATATAATTGATCAATTTAATATACATTAATTTTTAATTCTGTTAATTCTTAAGTATATTAATTCCAAAGAATATCAATATTTTCAATGAATCGAGAAATTTTGAGATCGCTAGTTTCTTTTATATATGAGAACCGTTAAAAATTATAAATGCAAGATATTAGATATTACAAACTTCATGCAATAATTTGTAATTAGAGATGAGAAAAAAAATTGCCGGTGAGGCATATTCTTTCGATTTATATAAAACACTTCCCATTCGTTGAGTCAAAACTGAACGAGGTAGCGTTCAGCGCTGCTGTGTCCTGTACAAAGTCGCTGTCTTTGCTATAACGGGTGGCACGCTCAAGCACGAATGAAAATCATCCCGAGCATTACGAGAAATCGGGCCAACTTCGCATCAAATGCCAAACGCGGTTCACAATTTTAATTGAGTTGGAGGGTGCAGTATAATATGAATCTATCTAGAGTTATCCGTTTTGCAGCGAATTATTTCTTTTATGCTGCGTCGTCTTTATTCCGTTCTACATGTTTAAAGGGAAATAACCTGAAGTTCAGCCTTCAAAACTTTCTCTAGTGATCGCTCCAAGACTCGACAGTCCTCCCGTTTAGAATACATGTAAAATTCTTCCTTCTTTTGTCAAATAATTACCTAGTGGAAGTTTTTTGAGCTACGACTTGACACCATGAACCAAATTACAGAGTATCATCTTGTTCTTTTCAAGGTCGCCATGGAACGAGACATCCACTCAAAAATCTTAACGTTACACTGAAAAAAAGGGTTGGCTGAAATAGCGATTTTTTAGTGGTTAAGGAATAGTTGGACGGAACATTAACTAAGATGGATAAGCCAGTCATTGCGCATAGTGACCGTGACAACTTTTAATTGTGACAGTCGGTGGTCCGAGTAGAAACCGAATTTGGTAGGACAACAATCTCGTTGGATGAATGCATCACGCAAGCCCCATCACAGTGGCGCGTCGATCACACTTCGCGCGAGTCCCGCGTTTGGGATGGGGACAGTCTACCTCGGGGCAGTCTTACTCCGCGCAGTCTTACTTGGGACAGTCTTACTCGGCGCAGTCTTACTTGGGGCAGTCTAACTCGGCGCAGTCTACCTCGGCGATTTTGACAGATCTACAGTCCGCCTTACCGACAAGAGATATGTATCATTTCTGTTTGTTAAAACTAGATGCGCGCGCCATCAACCGAGCATGCCTGACGACGCGGCTGCTTAGGGGATCTCAACTTGGTCCCTCCGTTCGTAATTGCTATAATAAATGAACAGTACAAAGTTGGCGCAATTTTGAACCCATCTCGTTGCATGGACGGAATTATAGAAATTTGATACCTATTTAATAATAATAATTATTATAATAATTGTACATAATACTTATACATTCACGATATAAGTCATTTTTGTCCGACACTCGGCCGAGTATCGGTCCAGGATCGGCTAATTAGAATTCTAACGAATTATTCTGCGAGTCGCCCGGCGCCCAGCGCCCGTCGTCGCGAACAGATGGCTCCAAAATTACATCTTTTCATATAATTACCACCATATCGGTTGGGATTATAATGTCGCTTATTTATTAATATTTAAACTGTCTTATTTATTATATCGTTAATGTATAAGTATTATGCACAATAATAATAATTATTATTATTATTAAATAGGTATCAAATTTCTATAATTCCGTCCGTGCAACGAGATGGGTTCAAAATTGCGCCAACTTTGTACTGTTCATTTATTATAGCAATTACGAACGAAGGGACCAAGTTGAGATCCCCTAAGCAGCCGCGTCGTCAGGCATGCTCGGTTGATGGCGCGCGCATCTAGTCTTAACAAACAGGAATGATACATATCTCTTGTCGGTAAGGCGGACTGTAGACCTGTCGAAATCGCCGAGGTAGACTGCGCTGAGTTAGACTGCCCCAAGTAAGACTGCGCCGAGTAAGACTGTCCCAAGTAAGACTGCGCGGAGTAAGACTGCCCCGAGGTAGACTGTCCCCATCCCCCGCGTTTTCGTAATGTGCATCGCTTTCGTCCAGTTCGTGCGTTTAGTTCGTTTGAACGGAAATCGGATAAAAATCAGTGATACAGTGGAAATTTATTAAAAAATTAATAACCATTGCACGGATCAACCGATTTGAATAAAAATTGAACATGTCATAGACGTCACTGAGGTTTTTACTGGAGAAATCAGTGAACGTGAAATTTTGACATAACCTTAAAAAATTTTTTTTTATCATTTCAGATGTGCGATTTGAAATTGAAAATTGTAATTCCATATTTTATATAAATTCTATTTCGTTATTCTATGTTCTTTACATTCTTTCGTTTCTTCAAAATAAAAAATATTTTCCTATAATTCTCTTGTGCTGTTTATTTACACGGTTAACTGCCCGACAAACCCAAAGTAGTATAGTATATCCCAAACCGAATGCATCTATCTAGACAATATGTCTGAACTAATTAAACAGAGGCTACAACCAGAAACGTATTCGTGGTTCCAAACACACAGACTTGTATCGTCTAAAAGAAATAGACACACGAGCGAACTAAATGGCGTGACCACATTTCCAGCGAGATGTGCTGACCGATAGTATAGTCTCATCCTCTATTATAGTTGGATGAGGCAACCAAGATATAGCTGCATCGACCGACATGAAATAGGCGATATAACTAACCTTACCTCGACCATTAAAAAATGTCATAGTAGCCAACTAATGGGACGGCTCCCCAGAGACCAACAAAGTTGGCTATCACGCCCAATTCAAGGATCCACCATCCAATTCTTTTTTTCAGTGTAACGTTATGCAAGAAAAAAAAAATAAAGGCCTTGGCGCGGCACGTGCGAGTCGATAGCAGCACTGGAACACGAAAAAACAATCAAAAATAAGCTAACGATTTGCCGTAAAATTCTTCTGCGCAGCCAATTTCAGCACGATTGGTATAATTCCCGATAAGACGGTTGGCTCCTACAACAGAGAGTCGCGACGGTTAGAAAATCTCACCAATCATCCAAATACGAGCACACTCTTCATCTTGTAATTTTGGATTCTCGGAAGCAAACGTTTTATTTAGGTACACATTTTTTCCTAAGATTTACGTTGGAGAATACTCGATTCGCTAATTGTAGAAAGCTTTCAAATGCGATTTTAATCGAAACAATTTTTACCGGACACAGAAAAAATTGGCTAAGCATGTATTACTAAAAAAACATAGCCAGCGATTGGATTAAGAGAGATGGGCTTGTAGAGAATCAAAAGGCTGGTGTTTTATCTATTTGCATGAATTTACTTGAGAATTATAGCGTTCACGTTATGCCTATAAAATATCTTCATATCAACTGCTGAATAAAGTAATCACGCATGCATTGATTTACCATCGTCGGTTACGCGTCCTCGACATTCGCCGCGGTAACTCTTTTGAACTAAAGTCCTTCTCGTCATGAAACGATTGCAAATGACAGAATCTTGCATCCGTTCGTAATGCCCGGAGTGTGCTTTGTTACATTTCGCATAGCAATGTAGGTAACGCGGCTGAGAACGCCGATGGCTTACCGACGACGCAATAACGTTATTCCAAAGATGAAGGGATGGTGGAAAGTGGCCTTTATGAAAGTGGCCTTTGCGAAAGTAGCCCCGTGTCAGTTTGCCTCAAGTCTCTCACCCTTTTTCCGAGTTCGCCCGACAGCGAACTGACCAGTGAGTCTCAATCTGCGGCTCTCGTCTACACCTCAGAGCCCGTAGTACGCGCGATTTTCGAATCAGCGTAGACGGACATGATCATTTAAATTGGATATCCATTGAACATTCGACCAAAAAATTATGCTCGACTGTTCATATCCGATTTTCATACTTTACTTGTGTTGAAAATAGATTGCTTTGCAAGTCGCTGCGTGAGTTTTGGCGACAAACTACCGTATCTTTATTTTTTTATATTTTTATATCTTTATAAAAGGAATATTTCTTGGGTATAGTGGATACTTATAAATAGGGGCTGGCGAAATAATATATTTTTGAATATATCTTTTGTCTATTCTCCATGGGCGCAGGCCCAATGGTAAGAGCTGGCTTCAAGTTAGTTCGGGTGAAAAGTGCAGAGGCCTGGAGAGGGCGCTAGTGTGCCCTCAGTTGTGGCGGACTCGTCCACACACACATCGCAGAATGTACCCAGTTGGTCTAGTCAACTCTCTGGCATACCGACTGGGCCAGAAACGCCCATCTCGAGCTCGGGAGGAGAGCGACGCGCACGACGGAAACAGACACTGTTCCCACGTCGAGACTTCGACACGCCGCAGCTGTGGCTAACCAAAGAACCTGTAAATCATATCAATAATCAGCAATCGTTGTCAGTTAATAAATAAATATCGTCGTTCGCTTTATCTGCTTGTATAATTATTCGTGGTATAGGAATTACCACAAAGTGGTGACCCCGACGTGATTCGATGCAAGTGGATTGCGGCACCTAACCTCAAACGCCAACACGTGAAGAAAATTTCGAATCACACAATCAAACAAAATGACTATCGATCCACCCGCCGCGGATAACACGACTTCCACCGAAAGAACGGAACATGATTTACAACAAACAACGGCGAATGATCAGGGAACATTGCGCGGAACATCCGTCCAGACCCACATGCGAGTGGGGCAACAACAGGACCCTCTTCATTATCGCGAGACAGTGGCAGCAGTTTCCACACTCAAACTGCCAACATTTTGGAAGTCGGATCCATCCTTGTGGTTTATCCAAGTGGAGGCACAATTCACAACACACCACGTGAGATCAGACCAGGCAAAATTCAACCACGTCATCGCTGCGCTGGACTTTGAGACAATCAAACAGGCATCAGATATTATCAGGACGCCTGCAGCTAACAACAGGTATGAGAATCTTAAAACGAAACTAATCACCAAGTTCTCTGAGTCATTAGAGAAACGATTGCACACGCTTCTCAACGACCTCGAGCTCGCAGACCGCAAACCCAGCGATCTCCTCAAAGACATGCGAGACCTCGCATCAGGCACCGTCACTGATGAAATGATGCGATCATTATGGATGAATCACATGCCGCTGACACTCCGAAGCATTCTCACTGCCAGCGCAGACCTTCCGTTGGAGAATTTGGCCGAGCTTGCTGACAGGATTTATGACATTTCGCCAAACACCTATGTAATGTCAATGTCTAATCAAAATAATCCACACAGATCCGACAACACGTTCGAAGACAAGTTGCAGCCGATTATTGACAGATTCGACACCTTGACCAAAGCACTCAGCGACTTCGAAGCTCTTCGTAAGGATTCAAAAGCTTCGACACGACGCAACAATGCGCTGAGTGAAGCTACCTCCTCGTCTAGGGGGAGAAAAACAACTGAGGTATGTTATTACCACCAAAAATTCGGCAATTCAGCTAAGAAATGTCTTCAACCATGCAAGTTCAACAGTAGCTCCCCGGAAAACTGAAGACGCTGTCACCCTGCTCCCTGCTCGGTGACAGCGAAACACTGATAGCCTCCAGAGAGAAAAGACTTCACATGCACGACACACTAACGAACTTAAAGTTTCTGATCGACTCAGGTTCGGTCGTTTCTGTGATTCCAGTCACATTTCTAAAACGAAAATGCACCCCAAGCAGCTTCAAACTATTCGCAGCAAACTCATCAGAGATCAAGACCTACGGTACCAACGTACTCAGCGTAGACTTCAATCTTCATAAGAAATTCGTTTGGACATTCTTCGTTGCTGATGTCAACGTAGCAATCGTCGGAGCAGATTTTTTGGCCTATTTTGGATTGCTGATTGACCTTAAACGGCAACAGCTAATAGACTCCGCTACTTCACTTACATCAAAAGGTGAACTACTCAGGACGTCTCTCCATGGCATTTCCACACTAAATCACGACAAATCCCGTATCGATTTACTTCGAGAATACGTCGACATAACGAAGCCTCCAACCAAGGTAATATTAAACAAGCCAGACATTTCTCATCGCATTCTCACGACTGGAGCACCAGTCTACGAACGCCCACGCAAACTTGCGGGCGAGAAACTAGCGGCAGCCAAAGCAGAAATCAAGTACATGCTTGAATCCGGAATCTGTCGCCCATCAAGTAGCCCATGGGCTAGCCCAATCCATCTGGTAAAAAAGAAAACAAATGGTTGGCGACTGTGCGGGGATTATCGAAAATTAAATGCCATTACGGTTCCAGATAAATACCCGCCACCTCTGATTCAGGACTTATTTCCTCTTCTTCATGGAAAAAACATCTTCTCGACACTGGATCTAGTTCGAGCATATCATCAAGTGCCTATGTACGAAGACGATATCCGGAAAACAGCGATAATAACGCCGTGGGGATTGTACGAGTATCAAGTCATGCCATTTGGACTTAAAAACGCGACACAAACCTTTCAGAGGTACGTAGACTCAATCTTTCGGGACTTAGATTTTGTCTTTGTATACATAGACGATATAATAGTCATGTCTAATGGAGCCTCCCAGCACCGGGAGAATCTCCGCACCGTTTTCGAACGACTTCGCCAACACTCACTCACAATCAATGTCGAAAAGAGTGTCCTCGAAAAGCCAGAAGTAAACTTTCTTGGCTACGTAATCAACGCAGAAGGCTTCAGACCTTCGTCAGAACGGGTAAACAAAATCTACAATTACCCAAAGCCCGAAACAGTCCTGGAACTACGACGGTTTTTGGGAATGATAAATTATTACCGACAATGCATCGTCAATGCAGCTCATCTACAGTTACCCCTCAACGAGTACCTGAAAAATTAAAAAAAAAACGACAAAACGAAAATCATCTGGACTCCGGAAGCAAACCAGGCGTTCGAAGCATGTAAACAGAGTCTGATCTCCGTTACATCAACCAACTTCCTCTCTCCAACGGCAGTTTTAGCGCTCACCACAGATGCATCCACGACAGCAATCGGAGCAACATTGGAGCAACTGGTCGACAACGTGTGGCAACCAATCGGTTTCTTCTCACGAAAATTGAGCGATGCTGAAACACGATACAGCACCTATGACCGAGAACTCCTCGGAATATTTGCTGCAGTTAAACACTTCAAACATCTTCTCGAATGTCGTCAGTTTGTGATAAAAACTGACCACAAACCGTTGACATACGCGTTCTTACAAAAATTGGAAAAAGCATCTGAGCGACAACTAAGGCAACTTGAATTCATATCACAATTTACAACAAACATAGTTTACGTAAAAGGTGGAGAAAACGTCGTAGCCGACGCCCTTTCTCGCATAAATTCAATCGATATGCCAACGCCGCTAGATGCACACACAATACAGCAAGAACAGGAAATGGATGACGAACTACATTATCTACTTCAGAACAAATCGTCACTCAATTTACAACCACTCACCGTAGAGAACGATTCCAACATCTACTGCGACATTTCCTCAGGATCCGTCAGGCCATACATCCCAAGATCACTTCGCAAACAGGCCTTCGACAGTGTGCATGGATTGGCACATCCCAGTGGCAGAACAACGTCTCGGCACCTGAAAGAAAAATACGTCTGGCCTGGAATCAGACATGATGCTCTGGAATGGTCCCGAGGATGTATGGCTTGTCAACGATCAAAAATCAGTCGCCACAACCGTCTACCGCCGAAGAACATCGATGTTCCAGATAATCGATTTAATCACATACACATGGATCTCATCGTTCTCCCGGAAGTTAAAGGTTACCGATATTGTCTCACAATCATCGACCGATTCTCCAGATGGCCAATCGCCGTACCACTGAAGGACATGTCTGCAGACACCGTAGTCACGGCTCTATTCGATCACTGGATCAGCCATTATGGCACGCCGCTAACCATCACAACCGACCAGGGTGCACAGTTTGAATCTCAAATTTTTGGAGCACTTACCCGCTTTATCGGTGCTACAAAAATTCGAACTTCGGCATATCACCCAGCATCAAACGGCATCATAGAACGTTGGCACCGAACCCTAAAAGCAGCACTAATGTGTCAACCAAAACCATGGATCGATGTTTTGTCAACAGTGCTACTCGGGCTCCGTACAAGCTTCAAAGAAGATCTTCAAGCAACCCCAGCAGACATGCTCTTCGGGACAGGACTTCGCGTACCCGGGGAATTTTTCATCCACGAAGACCCTCCGGCAGATCCACAATTTTTCCTCGAAAAACACAGAGAATACATGCGCAGACTGAAACCAACACCGACTGCCCATCACACGAAATCACGAATATTCATCCTCAAAGAATTATATTCGTGTTCCCACGTATTTTTGCGATGTGATCACGTCAAAGCACCACTGGAACCACCTTATGCTGGACCTTATAAAGTCGTCGAACGGCTTAACGACAGACTATTCAAAATCAACATTGACGGTACTGAAAATAACGTTTCAGTCGACAGATTAAAACCAGCCTACATTGTCAAAGAAGACTCCACCGATGCTTTAAAAACGTCAAAAACGGTCGAACCACACATTTGGGGTTCAACAATGGATCCGCCAATTCGTACGTACCCTGCAAAAAAATCATCAAAACCACATCGCACTGAAAACTTCCACACCGGCAAAAATACTGAGGGGGGAGTGGATGTGGCGGACTCGTCCACACACACATCGCAGAATGTACCCAGTTGGTCTAGTCAACTCTCTGGCATACCGACTGGGCCAGAAACGCCCATCTCGAGCTCGGGAGGAGAGCGACGCGCACGACGGAAACAGACACTGTTCCCACGTCGAGACTTCGACACGCCGCAGCTGTGGCTAACCAAAGAACCTGTAAATCATATCAATAATCAGCAATCGTTGTCAGTTAATAAATAAATATCGTCGTTCGCTTTATCTGCTTGTATAATTATTCGTGGTATAGGAATTACCACACAGTTGTCCCGCTACGGCCGCGGCGACAGTTTGAATATAACAATGATCAACTCAATTTGTATATCTCGCCCCTGATTGGTTCTCATCTCGCATCTTCTAGGCCTTAAATCTCTAGAACTACGCGTTTTCGGAAAAAACTGAGGCCGTACGTATTTTTAAGAATTGCACGTAGAATCCAGTGGTAAATCTCACGTGCGCGAGTATTAGGACACCCTGTATGTAGGTTTTCATTTATAAGTATAGGGAGAAATAAGTTTTGCCGCAAATTCGAGGTATATCGCTTCATCATATTATTACATTTATTGAAAGGACATTGAAAAACATACACGAAAATGGATACATACGAAGAACAAAGAATAGAGAAATAATATTCATGGAAACAAAAATTTATTCAGAAAACAAATATTGAATTTAGATACATTATCATTATTATATTGCACTACACATTTTTATCATCGCGCGGACTCGTAGTCAGTCTAGGACAAACCCGATTTTACTACGAATTTTATTTTACCGTCCAAAGTTGGAATACAATATTATATTATGTCAGCTGCTCAGAGAACATGGAGCTTACAGAAAAATCGAATCAGTCGCGATTGAAGTATTGTGGTCGAGTTCTTCCCAACGGGCGACGTCTGCTCGAAAATCCAATTAGAAGAAAAAATTTTGAGCGAACTCCCTTACAATAGGGTCGTTTTTTAAATTAGCCGGTATGTGGCGTTTTGCCACAGCCATGATATCCTTGAATTGCTTGCTCCCTTTCACAGGAACTTTGGAAAATAATCAGAGAAAATTAAAAGTCTGCAACAAGTGGCCGAACAACACATAATTTATAAGGCAAAGTGGTCAATGAATGCTATGAACTCTGGGATTTAAGAACTCACATAAGTAGTTTAGTAATAATAATAATAATATCAATAATAATACTAATAATAATAATAATAATAGTAATAATGAACGATAAACAATCTATTGTACGTTATCGCTCGTGTTCAACAAAGAATGGACAAGGCCAACTCGAGCCCAAGTACGAAAGCAACGAATAAACACGAGTAACTTACTTGAATTTAGGAATTGCGATTTTCCCTCAAAGCCTCGAACTTCTATCTTTTGAGGCTCGAACTTTTTCACAGCCGCGTTCATAACGTAATCGTGGGGGGTGGGTGGGCCAAAGTTGCCAAAGAAAGTTTCCATATCGACGTTTATTTGTTCTGAAAACGAATTAGACCGGATTATGGAAGAAAAAAAATGGATTAATATCACTGATCTATTGTTATATTGGGTATCGTAAGAACCGCAGATGGACAAGATTTTTTATGGACTGTTATGGAATCCATACTTACGGAACGAGTATTGCAATTTTATAGGGTCACCCCGCGGCCGATTTTTTGGGCGCTTTGAGGATGAGAAATCGACCCGAATTTCTGGGATAACGAAGGACACATCGTATGCTTTGCTAGATTTCGGCAACATCCGTAATTTCATATCATTAATAGAAAAATTCCTGATCGGAATGTCCACTGACGACAAGTTCATGCTTGACTCGGGGACGGAAAGAATGGGATTTGATACTTTCTCGGGAATTCGCAGGTTCAGAGATTGATGCGCCCTAATTATTGTTTTCGTGTCGAATTCGCCGATAAATGCCACGCCGCCTGAAACGCGAGTATACAAATATTCGAATATTACGGTAGGAACAAACAAACGAACACACACAGACACACGCACACAAACACACACACACACCCACACACACACATACCCACACATACACACACACACATGCACACGCGCACACGCACACGCACACGCACACGCACACGCACACGCACACGCACACGCACACGCACACGCACACGCACACGCACACGCACACGCACACGCACACGCACACGCACACGCACACGCGCACGCGCACGCACACGCCCACGCACACATGCGTGAAGCCTCTTCAGACCCATTGAAATAAAGTTTCGACATTGTTACTTACTGGTTACGTGTTTCCACACCTTGAAAACGCTATTTGCGCTCTTGAATAAGGACTTATATGTGAGATCGGGATGTCCCTTCGATTCGGCTTTTACTTTGCCGAATAAGATATTGGCTTCGGACATCGAAACGAGAGCCAGAAGACCCGCGAACGACAAAAACGTCGCAGCGTTCATTGCTTGATTTTATTTCGAACCGAATTTTTAATCTCTGTCGTCTATTTCCGCGACACTTGTTACCGTAATTACTTATCAGTCAATTCTGCTCTGCGTCAACTCAAAGAATGAATTTCGGTTTTCTCAAGTCGGGGTTTTTATACTAATCCCGGTGGTTGAATCGTCAAGAGACACGTCTTGGCATTCCCGATTACGAGCGAAGTACCGATTTATGGGGAGCGATAGTCAAGAGGGGGAAGACCGATAACCCATGCTAGGAAGAACTGAAAAGCGATGAGCGACGTTTGAAAAATACACGATTTGAAAAAATTGCATGATATAAGATCGAAGTTCTTCTCTATGAAGAGACACAGTCAAACGTGTTTCAAACAAAAACCCCAAAAAAATAATTATCGTTGAAGTTCCTCATCATTTTGAATCAAAGTTGCTTGCTCGATTGGCATGACAGCGGTGTATACATCAAGGGATCCCGGTGGTCTAGAGCTCGAAAATTGTAGGTATATTGCGGAATTTTTTTTTATCATAAAAATAAAGAAAAACGATACTTTAACTTTTCAGGCTCATTATAACATCATTTGTGAATACAAAAAAATTTATTTTGATATTAAAAAAAAAATGTTTTATAGTAAAAATGCCGCTGAAGTTTACCCTCTCGAAAAATTGGACCCGGACGATGGAAGTCATTTTTGGTCCATTATTTATCTGAAAAATAAAAATCAGAAAAAGTCTCAATCAGTATGAGTGCAATTATGGTCGGGACTAAAAAAAAAAAAATTGAAAATTGCCAAAATGGCACGCTTTTGAAAGTGAAGTTGTGAAAATCGAGGTTTTTTTACCAGTTATTTAATTTAAAAAATAGGAAATTATTGGAATAAAAAATGATTCTAGTCCCGACGACAGCCATTCATGTTGTGAATAACATATCCAAATTTCAGGTGATTCGGTTGAATAGTTTTTTTAATTTTTATTCCCATCATGCCAAAAAAAGTAGTTTTGAGATAAATGAGTTTAAAGCTTTAGGGACAAATATTTTCAAGGATTGAACAAGTTGCCACTAGCGCTAGTTGCCACGCACAAGAGTTGAAATTCTCATTATTGTTCTGCGTATTACTACCAATACACCTTACCAATAAATTATCTGCTGTTAATTCTTCATAAATATTTCGGAAAAGGGCCGGGACAGCTGCCTCGCTCCGAACAATACATCTATTGACAGAGCGAGCGTACCGCTCTCTGCCTGCTAAACTGGCTGTAGAACCAAGAATATTGTTAATATCCTTACGAACATTTCACAGTATATTCTCGGAATACTATACTATCGAAATATATTGAAAACAAAAAATCGATTTTTTGAAAATTCTAGACCACAAGGGGTCCCCCCTTAAGGCGCCCCTTAATGAGGTCGTTTTAGAATTTCGTAGCGGCATCACTCTAATAGGATTCAAAGTATATGGAAGAATCTGGCTAAATTGTGAGACTTGTACGACGGCTTTAGGAGGAGCCTCTAACCAGATTTTTTTATATACTTTGAAATGGATTAGAGGGTAGCCGCTATTACATTTCGAAATAATACCTTGTAAAAGGACACCCTAGAATGCATTGATAAAGATGTGTCTCTGTGTACACGCGAATGGTTTTTGTTTGGATTCTTTTCGAGATTTTATGGCGACCAGGTCTCCATCAATTTAAAAAAAATCGTAACCCTTCTTTGACCGCTTCAGTCTGATGCGCTGATTCGAGGTGAAGTTTCGGGTTTGAAAAACATGCAATTTTTTTATTGTTCGGTAATTATGGGAGCGGGGTGACTGATTATTCCTGGAAAAATCGAATACCATATGAAATTGACGCGTTTGGACCCTACTTGCACAAAGAATAAATAGGGAATTGGTCATCACATGCCATGTTTACACCGATCATCGGACGATTAACATCCGATTCATTCGAATAATTTCAAAACCACTAGAGTATTAGAGAGTCCCGAGGCAATGCATTGACCGTAATTGGTTTGGAAAGTTAAAGAAAGTACCTTACGTTGATTTTGGGGCGGTTTGGGGCCCCGGGACTTCAGATATTTTAGTTATATGAAAAAGATCTCATTACATTGGATAATAATCGTCAGAGAAACGGTGTAAACGCCCACGTAGGGTGGCCGGATGGGCCCGTTATTCGGGCGAAGCTCGGGGCCGACACTGCCGATTCTCGCAACCATTATTGGCGGGATGTTGGTCCGAGACCTGGATGATAACACTGGTCCAATTATCGCGCCCGTGCATACGCCCGATGCTCGCTGCGAATATTGGTCCGATTGTGAATGGCGGAATTTGTCGAAGCACAGCCAATAATAAATAGGGAAATCACCGATATATTAATGATAAAAAAATAACTTATTATGGTAGATACATTTTTACACAATGTGAAATTAATAAAATTGATTGACATTAAAAAAAAAAAAAGTCGTCCGAGAATTCGATTTATTCTTCGTAGAATCGCCGTTACGGGATTTGAACGATCTACGGAACTTGCCTCCCTACCTAACCTATCTATCTATCTTGCTGCACACTTGGCTATACTGACATTCGTGGTTTCGATGAATTTTGATCCTTAATACGTTCATCTAAGATGGCAGTCACAAGAATTTTTATTTTATCACTCAGTCATCGGAACAGGCAAGTCGTGTTCTGGATATGTATGTATGTATATATAAATGTATACCATGTATATGTAACATTATAAGGTAATAATTAATTGATATACATTAGGGTGCCCGTTATTTCCCAAATTTCGAATTCCTTTTGTCACGCCCCCTAGAAAGAAAGTATACTTAAAGAAAAAAAAATTTTAAGCCTACCCAGGCCATTTTAAAATGATATTTAGGCGTGCCCATAGGGTTCTGAAGTTGCACATCCCGCTTGCGGGTTATGCTCTATTATCGGCCCCGAAAAATGGCCATAACTTCGTTCGTTCTGAACGGATTTGACTTTTCGCCACGTTTTTAAACAGGTGAGAGTTCGAGCTTCAAATTGGTGTACACTTATGGTAGATTCTGGCGGAGGAAAAAAATCAAGAAATATTTTCAGGAAAAATATTCGAAGCTTATATGTATTTTTTTAAACAAACATTGAAAAAAGATATTTCATTTTTTTTTTAACTTTTGAATAATCGATTCCTTGTTAATATCTAAGAACATTTTATGATATTCTCTAATTACTTGTAATGAATATTGTTTTTGATTTTCATCTTTCGTAAGTAGATTTATGTGTTCTTCTGTTAGCTTGACGTTTTTCTCTGCTACGTCGTTCACAACGCGCAAATTATTTACAATTTCTCGACCTTCTAGGAACGCTTGTTGTTCGGACCATTTTTCAACATCCGTCGTGAAAAATCCTCGATTTATTTTAAATCTATCGAAAAACTTTAACGATTTCTGATCAATAAAGTAATCTAAATCTTTGTCCATTAAATGTTCAACACCACTATCTTCATGAATAACATGTCTTTTTACAGAATCAGTTACACTGATATCAGTAATACAGTCTCAGTAATACTTCTTTATAAAATTGGATTAAGGCTCATGTTCCTAATATTGTATCGAAACATTGTCTGAATTAGGAAAAAATTCAAGTTTTTCCGAAATTTCGACATATTATGATGGTTTTCGATCTAGATTTAAATAAAAATTCAATAGGTCTTGCCGAAAACCATGCTGGAGTCTATGTCCCGACGGTGAAAATTTCGAAAATGTATGTATAGGTCTATCGGTGTAGCTCTTCCGACGCGTGAAGCTAGCTACGCGTGTATGACGCACTTCCGTAACGCAAAAAAATAAAATTAACGGCTCGGTGGTACGTATTGAGTAATTGAAAGACTGGGAGATCAAAAGGAAGAATCATAAAGGCACTGTAGTTTTGTCATAAATATATAACGCGAATGAAATGCCAACACGACGATTTTCATGGCTAATAAGATTCGTGTTTTATGGCACATAATGCCGAAGCCAAATAATATCGAAAAATTACATTACGAATCCCCGGAAAAAATAAACCTCCGGCTCCTACTCCCTAAACCGATTTTTCAAATAATTGTGAGATATGTAAGTATCTGTTTATTTCGAAATTAGGATTGTAAAACTGAATTTCACGTCTATAGGATTCTAAAGTACAGAAGACTTCAGAAAAAAAATCATTTTTCTGTCACGCCCCCGTTTATTCTGTTTCGAAAAATGGTAAAACATGTATTTATTCATTTTCGAAGGTCGATTCAAATATAAGGAATAATTGTATTTATATCTTCAGGTATTAACATACATGCACACGTAGTGATATAGAAAGACGCTCGGGCATGCTGTAACATTTTTTGCGAAACACTCGAATATCTTACGACTCGGTGAATTGATTTGCAATCACTTCGGGGTATCTTGTTTGTTCGTATTTCTTCCATTTTTGAGAAATTTCGTGACTCGCAGTCACTGAAAAATAAAAAAATACGGTTATTTTCGTTGTCAGGGGCAGAATGTTCCTTTCTTTTCCGCTTCGGGGAAAAAAAGAGCTTCGTGGAGCTCGAAACCTTACAACTTTTGAAGGACAAATAAAGAAATAGATATTCAACCATTTTCCAAAACACAACTAAGGGAGGAGGGAAGAGAGGGGTGAATCCTCCACAACGACAACTGTCTCATAGAAACAATAAAAAATACGAGAGAAAAATTCAGTGTTGTATCATTTATTTGACAATAAAAAATATGTATCTCATCATTTTTTTTTTAATACGGCGAAAGAGGTTAAACATGCAAGTGAATTCGTTTCCGAAGATTCGTATTCGTAATTTTCCGAGCTTCTTTAGCTTCGACATTTTTCTTCGGAAACCAAAAGTCTTATCGGTACTAAAATTCGTCGTGCTCGCATTTGCTTTTTGTTCAAATTTTATGACAACGATTTCGTTATTTTTTTATTTCTATCTGTATTATTCCAGTCGTGCCGGCACTCGATACGTGCCACCGAGGCGTTTATTTTATTTCTTTGTATTACGTAAGTGCGTCGTGATTGACTCGCAGACGTGGCAAGTGCTTTGGTCGTTTTTTGCAAATGCATTTTGACGTCCATACATTCGTAATCGAGTTTTCCTCGGTTATGTGATCTGTCAACTGTCCCGATAATTTTCTTCCGATCGGACAAATATATTTTGTTTTCTTTAATTAACGTCTAGTATTTGAGGGCTGCTAATGTACCTGCTATCCCTCCTCCCCCTCAAGAATCTCAAAATCCGCATTGAAAAAAAAGTTTAGCTGTACATTTATTTTGTTCAATATTTAACTTTGAAATTAATTTTAACCTACGCTGTTAAGTTTGGTGTATGCAAAAAATATTCTTGAATAAACTCTAGTAATACATAATGGAGAATTAAGGAAAAAGTATGCACGATTTCATTAAAATGCAGGAAAAAAATAAACTATGATTAGGATAATTCGTTTTGAAACATCTTATTGTGGTTCATTAATGCCTGTGCATTTGTATCTCTATACCCGGAGCTGTCAATGACGTGGTGTTTTAGTTCTTCTTTAACCCGATTAGTTTATCGTTCTTTTTCGCACCCTAAAAGTGTATTGCGGGGTCAAATAGACTCAAGGTAAATTCAAGAAAAATTCAATTTGAGGAAATATTGAAGAATGGAGCTCAGGGTTTATACTTCACGATTAAATTTTAAAATGTAAAGTTTGAGAAATTTCTTCATTATATATAGAACAACAAACAAATAAACAGCGGGAAAAACAACATTTTGGCCTGGATCAAATCGACCCTACGATCCAGTAAAAAATTACGAAACCCGCGATTCACAATTTTTGGAAACACAACTAAGGAGGGTACAAAACAAATGTAATTCTTGCGATAAAAGCATCTGCATCATCAAAACCATGAGAGCTATGGACGTGAAATTCGGTATTCAAATTCTTCCTTCCAAATTAATGAATATTTATTTTCCTATTGAAAAAAAATTATTTAGGGGATAGAGCTGTTGACGAATTCATTTCCGAAGATCCGTATTTGTAATTTTCTGAGCTTCTTTTTCTCAGGTTCACGCGTTGTACGTCGAAAAAGAAGAATCTTATCGGTAATAAAACTGGTCGTTTTGTCATTTCGTTTACGTTAGAATTTTATGACAGAACTGCGGTGTCTTCAATATTTTCATTTTTAATATCTCAGTCTTGGTAACACTCAATAAGTGACACGACGACGTTAATTTAAGGGGGCACATCTGTAGATTGCCGGAAAAGTAGGTGAATTTTGGGAATTATTATCTCTGCTTATTCACAAGATTCTGAGGGTAGGGGTTTGGGAAATTTTGTCGATGTAGCAACATGCTTGTAACCTAATTTCTGCAAATTTCAAGATTTTACAAACATATTTAGGCCCACAGTAAAATACTGACTGCAAACGCAGGAAAACTCCATGTATTTTAAATCGAAAACTTCAATCCCCGTGGTCACCCTAGCAGCTTGGGTGCCGTAGTAAATGCCAATTGATGCCCATTGAAATGCCTATCAGTGACTGGCTAAATGCCGTGGTTATTTGAGGCATTCGCGGTCACTTTGGTAGGCGTTTTTGTTCAAATCGTGACGGTAAGTGCCTAAGAGTGACCGATCCCGAATTTCTACCCAAAAGGGCACTCAACGGCATTTTTTAGGCATTTACCGAAAAAAGAATGCCGGCGAATGCCTAAAAATGCCGGTGTGTGCCTGAAAATGCCGTCACATTTCGGCATTTCGGATGATAGTCATTCATGGGCATTCACGGGCACGTTTTGAACAAAAGTGCCTACCAAAATGCCTTAGGCATTTTTATGGTGATTTGATAGGCACTCAATCTGCTAGGGCAAGGGTTAAGCAAGGGTTTTTTTTTTAATCTAAAAAAATTACAGCAATACTTTTTACGTATTTCGAACCGATTTAGGAGGCGGAAAGGGTAAAATTAATTTTGACCCCAAATAACGACCACCCTAGTGCACATGGACGAGCGGAGCAGCGCCTCTACATCCGGCTTTCGGAAGCGCAAACTAATTTCGCAGGCTCCGAGGCCTACCAAATTTTCCCGTAAAAAGTGTGGTCCCATGTAGTCTTTTTTTTTCGCTAACAGATTGTATCAATTGAACTTAACCTATCTCAAATGTGTTAAGATTTCAAAAAATCCCTCATCGAAACGAGTGCCGTCCGTTTTATGTACATATTATAGAATGTCGCGACGTATAATTGACAGAAAAAAGCTCCGAGCACTTGCAATAGTAACATGCAGTGGAGGAACGATCTTTACCGGCTTAAGTCTTTACGAAGGAAATGAAAAATTTTACAGAGAAGTAGCAATGCCTCTTGGACGTTTGATAGAACCAGAGACAGCGCACAATTTGGCGGTAACTGCGCTCAAATTGAACTTAATACCCAAGCCCAAAGTCGAGGATACAGAGATCTTGCGAACAACCGTCTGGGGCTTGAGTTTTAAAAATCCTATCGGAATGGCTGCTGGTTTCGATAAGCAGGGTGAAGCCATTAAGGGATTGTTCAAATCTGGTTTTGGTTTTGTCGAAATTGGTAATTTTTTTTTTTCCTACCCTTCACTGTCAGGTTGGGTGGAATCCACCCGTCAACGAACCAAAGACTGGTGGTTTTTCTTGTCGTTTTCAACTGTATACATTTTTTTGCCATGTTACTTTTCTATTTCTTATAAATAAACTTTTCATGCGTCATCTCGACTAGTAAAAGCATGTTCTGTAATTTTTTTTAACGACTTTGGACGGATAGTTGGCTCACAATTGTTTTTTCAAAACGGACTGGGTGGAATCTACCCAGCGTGACGACCATGATATTATTTGGTAGTGCGACGGCAAAGGGTTGATACTAGCATTTCCTGATATATTGCTTTTTTCCTTAAATGATGGAATTTCCACTTTTAAAGAGCTTATTTTGATTTTGGAAACATCGGAGTCAGTCAATTTTAGTCAATGCAAAAAATAAAAATGTTTTTTTCGTATTCGGTATTGGTACATTTAAGTTATCAGAGGGAATACTTCTCAGATGAAAAATTACATTTCTCTGCCGGAGAAATAACCTTTTACTGTGTAGGATAAAGAAGAAATTTGAATTGTATAAGTGGTTCCGGAAATAAACATTTAAAACTGTCCAGCAGTGGAATGTCAATTTTCTTCTTAAATATTACTTTTGGGCTAAGATTGGAATCTTTTAATCCAAAACATTAAGGTCTTACCGGATGGATTATCAGCCAAAAAGTTAGTCCAAAATGGATGAATCGTGGATTTATAAGTTAAGATCATAAAGTATATGTTTATCCTTACAAATAGCTAAACTAATAATAGATTAACACTTCGAAATGTTGATTCACCGCTTTGAATAATAATTGAAGTTAAATTTGACAATATTGGCGTGTGGTTGAAGAATGTTTCGTCGGTGACTGTACATCGGTTTCAAATGTTTCGGGCGATACTTCTCATTACTTTAAGTGATTTCTCAACAATTACTTGGACGATTAATTTGAAACGAAGCATAATCGATCTGTCGATTCCTAAATCTTGGAGATATAATTTTTTCAGAACTTACACTGATTTACTTCCACTCATTCTGCAACCTGTTTGCAGAAGCCATTTTCCCATGAGCGACTGTGTTAAATTCATAAATTTATAACCACTAAATTATGTGGTAAAAAATTCTGAAATAATTCCTGTCATACTCTATCGAGAACTATCATTCCTCGAATTTTCAAGAATTTGAGTGGAATTTTTTTAACATCCATCCAGTGAGACCTCACTAATAAATCGAGCAAAGAAAAACATTACCGTACAACATTTTCTCCTCCGTCGCAGGGTCTGTCACGCCCGATCCGCAGCCCGGCAATTCAAAGCCCAGAGTATTCAGGCTAGTCAGCGACAATGCAATAATAAACCGTTACGGTTTCAACAGCGAGGGCCACGAAGTCGTGTGGAAACGTCTCGAAGAGGTGAAGCAAGACAAAACCTTCGATGGCATAGTCGGAGTAAATCTGGGAAAAAACAAAACTTCCGAAGATTTCGCGAAAGACTACACGGACGGAATTAAAAAATTCTCCGACGTTGCGGATTATCTCGTAATCAATGTTTCCAGTCCCAATACTCAGGGACTCAGAAACTTGCAGAACAAAAAAAATTTGGAAGAGTTACTCAGCAAAGTGAACCTAGCGCGCAAAGCTCAGCAGAGAAAACCTCCGTTGTTGTTAAAATTGGCTCCGGATTTATCGCACGAAGATAGGAAAGATGTGGCGCGAGTTATTCTCAAATCAAACTGCAAAGTCGATGGATTGATACTTTCCAACACGACGATATCCCGTGAAAATTTGACGGATTCGAATAAAGTGGAAACGGGAGGATTGAGCGGTGCCCCGCTCGCCGATATGTCTACGGCGATGATTTCCGATATGTACAAAATGACGGACGGAAAAATACCTATAATAGGCGTGGGTGGTATATTCTCCGGAAAAGATGCTTATGAAAAAATTCGGGCCGGAGCGTCTCTGATACAGATTTACACGTCTTACACTTACGACGGTCCTCCTGTGGTTTCCAAGATAAAGAAAGAATTGGACGAACTTATGAGAAAAAATGGTCATTCCACGATTGCCGATGCTGTTGGCAAAGAATTGTAAAGGTCGAAATAAATTATTGATGTTTTTATTTGTTAAAATGATTTTAATGAAAGCGCTTGGAGGTCGTTTCTATTGAAAGTTGTGGATGTTTTCGTTGCTGGACTGGCGATAGGATAATTCTAAACGACATTGTTGATGGACGAATTCATTGCGACCTGGGTTTTGAATGAATTTATTAAAACCTTTGTGTGCAAATTCGGTAAACCTCCACAATGTCATCGTTTTTCGGGGTTTGTACTGAAATGCATAAATTTACAACGTTAGGAAGATGAATGAACGTTTTTCAACTGCTTAGAGATTAGAGCATTGTGTCTTTCTATGTTTGCAAAATAAATTACATGAAATCTTTGACACTCCACACCACGGTTCGAGCGCGGGACGAGGGTGTATTTTTCGTAATTTTTTTTTCAAGCAAACTATGAGTTGAAATTTTTTTTATTAATTCTCGTGGTCAATGTATACATATAGAAGAGTGTATAAAAAATTATTTGTTCTAATATGCTGCAATGTTTGCGGTATGCGCCCACTCCAAAAGTGCACTCCGACGAAATTGTTGCTCGGCGGTTGACAACGATTAAGCCATACGGTTCATTTGAAAAATTAAAAAAATATACGTATTTAGAAACTAGCCATTTGGGTTTACATCGTCACGTAGGGAAAAATCGATATCACAAAAAAAGAAAAAATGGCGGAGCAGCGAATTTTTTTTTCCAATTTAAGGGGTTACATACAGTTAGAAGGCTTTAAAAAGACGGATTTTCAAGAATTTTTTTCGCGCAGACTATTCAATTTATTAATTTGAAAATTGGTGTACATATTATAATAACCTTATAATATATTTACATATTTTTTATTTGTAAAAATAATCATCGCGAATGTTGCTATCGCCGATCTAGAGCTCCGCAAAAAAAACCAATTTTGCGGTGATCACGATATCTCTGGACCGGATTATCTGAAATGAAAAAACCAAATAAATTTCGTTAATATAATACATTATCTAGTATTTAATCAAAGGAATTAGCGAAAAAATAATTTTTGACAAAATGGCGACTTCTCAAAATAAAAGACTCGATTTTGAACGAAAATTTAAGCCTTAAATTGTTTATAAAATGGAAAATATTTATCGGAGAAAAAAAATCTTCGATTAATTACTAAAAAATCTAGTTAAAAAGGTTGTGTTAAAATTTGAGACTGATCGGTTCAGCCGTTTTCGAGAAATCTTGATCACCGATTTTGAAAACATAGTTTTGAGAAAAACGCGTTTAAAGTTTCAAAAGCGTTTTACATGTGGTAAATTTCGTTTTTTTTCAACTTACATGGAGTCATCTATTCCAGGGCCATATAATAATCCGTTCGCATCGTTGGCAGCTTCTAATAATTCGATTTGATGCTGTTCGATTTTTTGAAAATTACAAGTGTATGTAACCCCTTAACGAAAATTTGTTACCGTTCATATAAAAAAAAAATAGAAGGGGTACTTTTATAAGAAAATCGCTACGCGGCAACGTAGAGACTGGCTTTTCGAACTATTTAACACGTGGCCCATGCAAATTGGATGTATAGTTTTTTAAATGTGCTGTCAACCAGAGTGAAAAAAAACAGTTTCGAGAAAAACGCGTTCAAAGTTGCCGCTCTGCGCGGTTGCTCGCTTGGCAACCGTTTAACATAAAATGCTCTATCTCCGTCAATTTTTAAAAATTTAGTCAAACAATTTTGTGAGAGCATTCTCAAGGTAATGGAACACTGCTCAGTCGGTAACAGAAAACTGTAATCAATTGTTTGGGGCCCCAATTGTTTTGTCGAATAAAAGACGGTCTTTACATCGTGCACAATGTTCAGCCGCATGATGTAAGAACCGTGTTTTATTCGACAGAACAATTGTGGCGACAAACAACGTGCTGCCGTGATTGCAGCTATCTCTCTCGCACTCGCCGATGTAGTCCCTCACCTTAACACGTGCATCTTTCAGAAATTAGAAACAAATACAAGAAAAAAAAATTACATCTTGATGATGATATCCCAAGATAGCCAATGAAAAAAATGTCTAGATAATTTTTTAGCGAAATTCAATTTGCAATATCAATTTGTTATTGAAATGAAACCTTTATAATGATTGAAAGCCTAATTGACATGAATTTGGGAGAAAAAAAATGGAAAGAACAGCCGAGGCTCGGTCCGTGTCGGCAGGGTCCGAAAGACTTACCGTGCCGCTAACCACTCGGCTACGCTGGTTATACGAACGATAGGATTTTCGTAGGAACGACATGAGAAACCCGAATTCACGTCAATTTTCAAAAATGTATAACTCAAAAACACTTAAGTGTTGACTCAAAAGCGGATACTACGGTGATTGGGGGGGGGGGCACTACCGGTGAAAAAATCCCCATCGAAAAGTTGGTCCGCCTTTCGAGACCTCCCCTTGTAAGTAGCGCATCGATTTTATTTTATACGTCGAGGCGTTTCGACGATTTGAAGGACAACTTTGTTTTTTAAAACAGATTACTATATTTTTTATAGCAAAATATGGTA
This sequence comes from Sussaba pulchella, assembly GCA_963971145.1. Lineage (NCBI taxonomy): Eukaryota > Metazoa > Arthropoda > Insecta > Hymenoptera > Ichneumonidae > Sussaba > Sussaba pulchella. Next base: position 8,512,005 of record OZ020177.1, on the reverse strand, counting down.
GAGAATCGAATTCTGAGTAAAAAAGTATTGACCTTTGCCCTAGACCTAATAACTGGCGAGTAATTTCACGTTATTACTTGAAGATTTTCTTTACATAATATCAAATAGGAGATTCAACCTTATCACAGATTTCCGCAGGACATCGATGTTCACGTGTCAACGAGCGACCAGTGGCTTATCGCAACTGAGAGAAAAAGAACAAATTTTCAAATACAAATTACAAATTTTTTTTAGAAAATTTTCAAGTCATAAAGTGAAATTATTCGTTAGCTATTAAGTTCAGGGCTAATAAAGGTCAATACTTTTTTACTCAGAATTCGATTCTCCACCATATTCTGCTATAAAAAATATAGTGATCTGTTTGAAAAAAACAAAGTTGTCCTTTAAATCTTCGAAACGCCTCGACCTATAAAAAAAAAAAAATTGATGCACTACGTAGTACACCCTTTTAAAGCATGTAACGTTTGTATGTAACATTTTTTCGTGCAACTCAGACGTTGAAAAAGAAAAGCATTGATCGATTGATGGGAATGACTTTAATATTGAGTCATTGGTTACTTTGTTCTGCAAATTTGTGTACTACATCCCCCTCGTCGCTAAGCAGGTGGACTTTTTGGTTCGTTACCAACAAAATATACATAAAATGAAGTGCCTTCACAACCTCGGCGGCACTGGAGCGCATCTAAGAACGTAAATCCGTTGAGTGCTAGAGTAGTCGGAACTCCCAACGCTGAATAAATATCGAGATATTTTTTTTTTTCAAATTTTTTATTCGCGAAATGAATTCGCAAAAACAAGTGCTATTCTTAAGAATTGATCACAATACTCATGCATACTGGGATACTCAAAATGTTTTATTTTGATTCTTTACCGGTAAGAAAAGAGAATAGCAACCTTTCAACCATTTGTTTGAAATCGTATTCAAATCGGAAATCTTAAGTTATTTTTTTAATTTCAAAAAACTTCCCTTTGAAACGGGAGACGATAGGCGTGATTTAAAAATGTAGTAAAAACTCAAACTTTTTTTCCGAATCTATTGGGCTGCGCTGCGTACTTCGGCTCATCACAAAAAACGCCACTTCCGGCTTTCTTTCTGGACCATATATTACAGACTCGCGAAAGTGACCGCTTCTTAGCTCGCGCGGTGCTCAAAGTTAAACAATACTAACAAGGCTCAGGCTACCACACACTAATATGAGAATCAATTCGCTGTGTACGAACCGATAACTGTCAAAAGATGTCAAATCACGTCGATGATACCTATCCGCTATTGGGATACAATCGTGGACCGTACTTAAATTCGCAAAATGGTACAGAGCGAACATGAACTTTCAAAGGAACCTTACGACGTGATTTTCTTTTCTTTGGATCGTAACATTTGTCAATGAAAGATCATTGCTAGAAGAGTAATTTGGGAAAGTAGGAGGACGCACCATTTAGCCAATTTTAAGGCGATCGGATACATCGCTGAGTGCGAGAGAGATAGCTGCAATCATGGCAACCCGTTGTTTGTCGCCACAATTGTTCTGTCGAATAAAACACGGTTCTTACATCATGCGGCTGAACATTGTGCATGATGTAAAGACCGTCTTTTATTCGACAAAACAATTGGGATCCGAAACAATTGATTACAGATTTCTGTTACCGACTGAGCAGTATCCCATTACCTTAAGAGGAATGGCTTTGAAAAATACATTGCAGCGGTTAGGCCGTTAGTAGCGACCAATTTAACTAACCGAGATAGCTCCGGGGCTTATGTCCTCGCCTACAAGCCGTAACGTTGCGGGTTTCTTATTCATCCAATTTGTTTATAAACTTCGAACAAATTATGTCACGCCCATTACATTTGATTTTTTTCTTTTAATATCAAGAGACAGAAGAAAACTGTTTTTTGCCTTTTGCTTCGTAAATCGTACTTGATTCATTCAAGGTTCGTAGTAAGTATTATATTATTCAAGCGTAGTATGACCTTGTGTTTCGAATGAGACATTCTACGTTGAAAATGAAATAAAACTAATTCCCGGAAGATTACAGGGAAATTGAACCATTTGATTGAGCGAAAATAATTTGTATTTCATATTCAACGTATGAATTCAAAACACAAGGTTTCCAATTGCATTGGATCGTAAGAGCAAATTGTCTGAATAAATACGTCGATGAGAGAACCTGAGGACAAAAAAAACGTCTGCAGGTATCGAACCCGCAACGTTACAGCCCAAAGGCGAGCTTCACGCACGAAAAAAAAATTCAAAAACTTCGACGCTTCTATACCTGCCACCTTGCTACACCGAGCTTCGACAGCAAGTAAGAAGACCACATACTTATGGAACAATGCAACGTTATCGAATCCAATCGCATTCGAGTCCGCATCTTCAGGATGGAGACTAACAGAAACTGGATACGACTTTCTATGGTTTCAGGACCTGCCACCATGAATTGAAGATATTATTTTGGATAATGAAGAATTTGGACGATAATTTTCAATTTGTCTCTCTTGATTGTATCTATGATTTATTTAATGTATTCAACTATTTATTATTTTCGGTCGCTGGTGCCGAGCAGTCTGAACACGATAGCGATGAAGATCCTTAATATGAATAAACTGTGCAAGATACGAAATTTGAAACCGATTGATCTTTTCCAAAATTTATTACGCTACAAATACAATTAATTTTTCCAAATTTCGAAAAGACTCTTCAAAAATATTCCCTCAAGTCATTTATAAATATTCGGATTAAATAGCGGAGATGGGATGAAGTATGTACGGTGTAAAAATCACGAGGAATCACACTTTACACCCGAATTTCTCATGATCGCTTCCACTTTGCCTTTCGACATTTTGCACGGAGATCATTTCATACACACAGTTTCTGATAGCAGCTTCCGATAACCCTACATCTTTCACTTACGCTTTTGACATTGTTTTCCTACTTTCTCTCATACTCATCGATACCTAAAATTTGCAGCCTTGCCTCTCGAAGGCGAAATAGACCGCAATTCTTCCGGCGATCGTTGGTGCGAGGCAGGTCAGCTTGCTACAGGGGCAGGTTGCCCGGCCAGGTTCCTAAAGAAACAGCTTGCAAAAAGTGAGGCTGCTACCATCCCTCCCAGCGCCGTCCTTTGGATATCAAGATAATTGTGGGTATCAGTTCGAGATAAACTCGGACAATTTCCCTAGTGGGTAGCTGGGATCAAACCCACAATACGATCTCACGGTTCAGTCGGTAAAATAGGTAACCTTATTCTTCTCAACACCTCACCGCACCGTTCACGACAAGTTTCAAACCTTTTTCGTGACGCGACCTCTGGCGCCCACTCGCGCGTAACATCGAGTTCAACGATTCACCGCGAGATGGCGCCCCGATAAATTGCCATGGCTAATTGACGTTTTGTTTGAAACTGGTTTGCGTATTATTTCGATAATGAATCGAATTTATAAATACAACCGATCAACGTACCTAATCATCGGATTGGATCGGATTGTAGGGCGTTCAACCGTTGGTGCACAAAGTCGGTCGCAAATTATTGTTTTAAGTACGTAAAATGAAGAATTTACGGCCTTAGCGCGCTGAAAAACCGAGAGCTTTGCGTAAAACGAGAAATATACATTCCTTCGAAAATCGACGATGCTCTTAACGATAACTCAACGTAACAGACGATACGCTGTTGTGGATTCCGTTTTTTGTTAAAAAAAAAAAAAAAAGGTCTGCAACACCCCACGTAGGATGAATCACTGCACACATTTTTTTTTAACCCTTCGCAAAGTCCCCCTTTTGTGCCTTAACCCCTTGTTGAAAAAAAAAGGGGTACCAGCACCCCGCACTGCACCCCACAACCCATAAAAAAGGGGTAGGAGCCAAAAAAGGGTTTCCAGACGCTGATCAACTACTGACCGCTTTTTCTCCTGCATTAAGGTTCATTTGACAAAGTTTACGATGTTTTTTGTTACGGTAAGTTATTATTTCAATGTACTAGTGTTAATAAAAAATGATTAAATATCTGTTTTTGTTCTTACAAGGTGCAAAAAAATGAAACAAAAAAAAAGGTTCGGCAAGGAATTTTGATCGGATGAAGGGAATGCAGCAATGGGACAATTTCTTTGCTGCTATGGACTTGAAATCAACGGCATACACCCTCCGTGGCTGGGGATTTAGAACGGTGAAGGTTCCGTCTTTCAGCCAACCGAGACGGGGAGTTTCAAAGCTTGCGTCTCTTTTCAGCCCCACCGACGCTGGAGATTCTTCAAGGGGTTGGCCGAACGGTCTTTCCGATTGGTCGACAACTCCCGGGTGCTTTAGAGTATTCAGAGAGCTCCGTTGAAAGGGTGGTTCAGTCGAGATTGGACCGTCGCAGATTCAGTTTCACCTTCCAGTGTTGAAAACAAATTGACTACGTTGTCGGAGCTTTTCCATTTTAGAAAGTACATCTCGCCATCGCTTTGCTGGCTGTTATTCTTTTTCAATTTCAAATTATAGATAATTTTTGATAATCCAGAGAATTAATTGCGATAAAAAAAGTGCAACGATTAATCTATTGTGGGAAATTTAATGAGATTCGAGACAAAAAATTTGCAAAGCGTCTAGTGATAATTTATTTTAATGAAAATTACAAGTTTCAACGATTCATTCGGGCGTTTGAATAGAAATGTAACATCTGCTGAATTCTTTAAAAGACCAGATTGATAAAAGAAAATTTTACTTATCTCCAGCAAATCTTATCACTTGGAAAAAAATCTTTTGTTCTGTTAAGTGTATGTTCGCGGCCCTTCAAATTATTCAGCGGTGAATGCAAAAATATTTTTGAGTGATGGTGATACGTGATTTTAGAAATTAAGACTTCTCGCATGTGACAAAAAACTTGAGTGAAACACCGAACTTAAACTGTCCAACATTTTATCTTCGTGAAAATAAAATGTTTGACTCGAGATAAAACGCATTTCAACGCTATTTTTATTGATTCGAAAATACGAATTGTCTATTTTTGTTCTATTTATAATTTTTTTATTTATTATTTTGTAATATTTGCGGTAAATCCAGGTTGAATGTGTAAAAAAAAAGTATTTTTTCGATTTTTTCCACGCCATACGTTGGTTCGTCACTGAACGACTTTTACCCTTCCTTATAAAGAAGAAAAAATAACTCGTTTAAATCGCTCCGATGCACCCCTTTTTCACCCCTTTTGCAGAGGATGAATTACTCCCTAAAAAAGGGGGCTAACGTGGAACTTCGGTTCACATTTAGCCAGCGAACGCTGCATTAGCGTGCGTGCTGCAGCACGTACAGAAAAAAAAACAGCGAATTTCGTGTTTGTATCTGAAATTCAGGTGCTTCTTTAAAATTCGAGTTCGAACAGTCGCAGTGAAAAGGGGTGTGGCCAGTGGTAAAAAAGAAAAAAAAAAAATCGTTCGCTTCAACGTCCCCTCTGAAACGCGGAGCTGGGGAATACCGAGGCGATGGGGTGGAGCTTGCTATCGCTCGCGCTTTGCATCTTTTTGAGTCCGAAGAAGGGTTCAACAGTGTTGCTTCGGCTCGTCTGGGTGGTCGACCGATAAAACGCTTTGTCGTTCATTTTTTCGAATTCGTCGAATTTATTTTCTCTTCCTTATCTTACTTTGCCCTCAACGATTTTTAGAATTTCAAGCCGTGGTTTTATTTTTATTTTTTTTAAGTTTTTAAAGAAATGCTTCGTGCTCGAATTTATAGGTGTAATTTGTATCACGATATAGTTCAATAACTGGAATAATAATAATATATTTAAAAAAAAATGTAACAGGTTTTAAAAAATATTTTAAGGAGTTTCGTTTTTTTTTTTTATTTTTTCGAATTCGTCGAGACTCTTTTCTCTTCTCTTCTTCTTTTGCCCGCAATGATTTACGGAAAATCAAGCCCGTTGGTTTTTTTTTTTAATGCTTCGTGGGCGAATTTATTGGTATAATTTTAATTACGATGTAGATTCAATAACCGGAATAATGTGAAAAAATTTTAAGAGGTTTTTAAGAAGTATTTTGAGGTGTTGACGTGCTTCGAGAGCTATAGATTCGTCAGCCGTAGGTCGGCCGTTGGAGAGGATACTCTCGACAAAAATGGTAAAAAAAAAAATTACGACGTAACATGCATTGTCGTTTGAAGCTTCGCAATGGTAAGTTGTTCTGCGACATTTTTGGAACGTTTTTACGCCCCATTAACAATTTTTTTTTTTTTTTTCGTATTTCCCGCGGAAGACCAATTTTTTGTACAGCGTAGAGTGAAATATGGACCGTTTGCATGTTGACGAAAAAACGGGCTCTTAAAAATCTAAAGCTTTTGACTCGCTACTTTGCTTAATTCTTTCAAACTTCGTTAAATTATGTTATAGAATATTATGAAAAAGTAAGTTTTTCGTACGAACGAAAACAAGGAATTCTCGAATGGCGACTTGGGGTTCCTAATAATTCTATCCTGAATTTGATACTAAATACCCCTTTTTTAACGTTTCATTTTATGCATGCGTCGATGATTTCAATGCATTCTTGTACAGTTTTGCAAAATCAGATGCGGTGAAAAATTACAATAAAGTCGAAACCGTTCGATCAAACTTCACAGCTTCACCATCCGTCATCGAGTGATTCTCTGTCAATTTTTTTAATTCAAAGTTCATCGAAGTTGTACTCGCAACGTCACTTTTTTCCTCTAATTTCGCAACCTCACAAAGTCTAACAGTCGACATAAATTTTCATCGAGTTTAATATTAAACATCCTGGAACGTCTCCGTGATTATGAAAACCGATTAAACTTGAGACCTTAAAATTCACGACCAAGATTCTACGCAGATAATTTTTCGAAAATTCTAATCGTCAAACCATCTGGAACTGTAGTTTAAGGGGTTACATACACTTGTAATTTTCAAAAAATCGTTTTTTTCTTTTTTGTATTTTCTGAATATACATATATTTGAGCATACACACTCAAAATTTTATGTCAATCAGACGAATATTTTCGAAGTTATAGACACATTTATGAAGGCGCGTTAGGGAGGCGCGTCTCACAGTCGGGACTTTAAACGCGTTTTTCTCAAAACTATGTTTTCAAAATCGGTGATCAAGATTTCTCGAAAACGGCTGAACCGATCAGTCTCAAATTTTAACACAACCTTTTTAACTAGATTTTTCAGTAATTAATCGAAGATTTTTTTTCTCCGATAAATATTTTCCATTTTATAAACAATTTAAGGCTTAAATTTTCGTTCAAAATCGAGTCTTTTATTTTGAGAAGTCGCCATTTTGTCAAAAATTATTTTTTCGCTAATTCCTTCGATTAAATACTAGATAATGTATTATATTAACGAAATTTATTTGGTTTTTTCATTTCACATAATCCGGTCCAGAGATATCGTGATCACCGCAAAATTGGTTTTTTTTGCGGAGCTCTAGGAGATCGGCGATAGCAACATTCGCGATGATTATTTTTACAAATAAAAAATATGTAAATATATTATAAGGTTATTATAATATGTACACCAATTTTCAAATTAATAAATTGAATAGTCTGCGCGAAAAAAATTCTTGAAAATCCGTCTTTTTAAAGCCTTCTAACTGTATGTAACCCCTTAATTTATGCGAATTTCATTCAGCTCTTCAGTTTCAACATGTCGAATTATCAACGCAAACGCATACATTTATTTCGAACTGTTCTTTTAATCACTTTTCCGGACGACTTAGATTAGCATGAGATGTTTTGGAATATTCTTTTCTTAAAAAGAATTAAAAAAAAAACACTGTTAGATGGTAGACCGTGCGAAGTACGTCGGAAAAATTCCCGAAAAAATGACAATCCGTCGGCAATAAGGCCGGATTCGTTGTCCGTCGCAAAAAATACGGTGCTTTGATGAATTTTTTCATACAAATGATATAATCTCTGGAACCTATGATTTCTATCGTATGTTTATTTGAATTTTGAGAAAACAGAGTTTATTTCAAGAGTAAAAATGTTGGAAACGCTCTGACTGACTTTCCGTATGTCCTCCGCGCTACGTCTAATTTTTGGCAGCCCCGGCTTCCATAATATCTCTATTTTCAATTATCAGATCGCAAGCATAATATCATCGTCGGACAGTTCGCAAGTTATGCAAGATAATATCATCATAGCAAGATTGTCCAGAAGAACACCTTGTACAACAATTAGTTCAATTTCGAATTCCGGTATTTTGAGTCAGTTTCTTTTTTTTTTTTTGCCAAATGTTTTTATCCTGACCTTCGCGAAAATTCGAGATTTTTGAACTATTTAGAAAAGGCGCAAGTTGAAACTTGTAAATAGCTTGTTTAGAATTTAAAATATTTTCAGAATATTCCTCTGTGATGAAGTATTTGTATATCAACTCTGGCTTTCGCATGGAGAAAGGTTTGTACAATATCTTGAATTATGAGAAAGCAACTTGCGTGATTCAACTTGCAGCTTGTTCTCCATATAAAGTACGATCTTTTCTACCAATCTTTACTAAAATTCACATGTTCCACGCTTAAAGGCTTACACGGGTTTGGAAATTTCGGAGAACTCATTTTTTCACCATTTTTAAATCTAATAGTACACGATGGCAAGGATATTTTTTAAAATTTTTAAGTCAATCTAAATGAAACTTCAAAAGAGAGAGCCTTTGCAAAATTGCTCTCATAAGGTTTTGCTGGCCGAGATCGTCACAAGGATATCGTATTTATCAAAACTCCATTTTTTAAGTCGGTCGACACGATTTCTTCAAATCCAATGGACCGATCTTATTGAAATTTTTCACACTTCTTCTAGATAGAATTCATCAGTGATTGAGCAAAGTTTTTGAAGAAAAATTGATCACAACTTATTTTACAAAGCAATACGTGGTGTAGATTTTACCGAAAATTGTACTTTTTTGCATACAAAAATAAAAATAAAAAAATGCTCTGTTCAATCACAACCTATAATTACCTACTAACAGAAAATATTTGTTTTTTTTTTTTAATTTCACATAAAGCTATTATGAATTATCTCGACCACCGTTAGGATACTTTCTCCTAAGGAGTCTCCGAAAACCGAAAGGTCCTAACGGCTTAAATTTTAAAATTCTTTAATGAAAGTTTAGTAAAATATTGTTCAAATCTTGCTCTTTTATAGGCCTAAATGTTTGAATAAAGTTGTTTTTCTTAACTTTTGAACTCCATGTTAAATGATATTCCATACATGTAGCGAGTTCGGGTTCGATTGGTTGAAGCTGTCGTCAATTGGAGCAATACGTAATTTTTTTCGAAAAGTTCAAAGCTCTATAAAATCCGATCCCTTCGACCGATCTTCATCAAATTCTGTGCATAGTACAGTCAAATAATGGTTCATATCTGTAGTGAGTTTGGGTACAATCGTTCAAAGCTGCCACAAGTCAGAACGAAACGTAAATTTTTCAAAAAATCCAAAATCCTGTAAAATCTCAGCTTAGGTACAAACCTATTCGTGATTTGGACGAATATCCCAAAATTTGCGATCGCTAATAGTGTAAATGTCGTTTTTTTGGTTGTAGGAAAGTAGTAAAAACGTAAAATGCGGGCAATAGCTTCATTCATGACGAAAATTAGATGCAACGAAGAAATGATAGATCTGCATTTGTCTGCAAAATCTGGCCGCTCTAAAGTACTCTAGAGTAACTAAACTAGACTCTAGAGTACTCTAAAGTACTCAAAAAAATTCCACGGAATTAATAAAATCATATCAACAATGCTTGTATGAGGATCAATAATTGAATGGCTGTTAAAGAGTCTTATAACTAGTAAAACTGAAAAAGTTTTTCAAAAATTCTTTCAGCTGCGTATTTTGAAACGCTTCCACAGAAATAATCGCTAAAAAATCCTGTTTTTCTCAGTCGTGGAAACAAATACTGCTTCAAAGATTGGGACTTTACAAATACATTTACTGTCACAAAAGTATAATTTCACATTTAGTCAAAAATATGCATTGATTCATTTATTTATATTCAAATTGTCGTAGTCGAAAGCTGCTGTTTTTTAAGGAAATGCGCGTTTAAAATTACTGCTCCGCGGGTAATCGAAACTGTAACGCATTGTTTGCATTCACGATTAATCTTTCGAATAAACAACGAGAACGACCGATTGGGTCTCAAAATTTTGCAATCAACCGTTCTCGTTTTTTATCCAACGAGTCAACGGTTTCGAATAACAACACTTTGAAAAGATTCCAGTTATCTCTCTCGTGTAGCAATCTGAGAGGGACAAACGACCTAATTTACATCACCTTGAGAGGATGCGCTACATCGACCGGTCCATCACGAGTACAAGTAAAATAACGCTATTAGCAATTACAGTCGTGAGATAAAGATTGTTTAAAAAAATTATACCATATAATTCCAGTAGGGAAAACATTTTAAATACCTCATATTCACTGCTTTTATCCTCTGTACGTCGATAATAACCGACGTAAGATACCGTGGTGACCCTGTTTTTGCGGAAACTCCCCTAACATCGACCGTAGAAACTTGTTTCAGGCCCCGATTGTCAGATGTCGCTACAGAGTACATACCAAAATCTATCATATTTCCTGAATTCCAAAAAAACTGCACACAACAAAATTCCTCTCTTCGTACGTGTAAAATATCAAACACGTGTACTGATGTAACAAAAAAAACTCCAAATCGGCTTTACAATGCGTTTTCAAAAAAATGCATTATTCCTCAAATTAATTCTAAAATCGTACAGTAAAAATTCAATTTTGACGAATTCTCGTACATTTCCTTAGTCAGGTCAGCGATCGATAGAACCGCGCTCGAGCGGAAAAATCCTTTATCCCACGAGGACGAATTAAAATTAAACAAATTCTCACATATTTTTGTACTTACATTAGCGATCGTCCGAACCGCGCTCGAGAGAACAAATCCTTCGTCCTACGAGGACGAATTATTATTCATCGTATCCATATCGGCGTATCTGAACTTTTTTCGATAAGGTTTTTTTTTTTTTAAAGCCATTTTATCGCTCGGTGAATCTTGCTAAAATGTTTACACGGCATCAAAGCCAATGGAATTGTGGGTTGTGCGTTTACTTTGGGCTCGCACAGAAGGGTCGAAATCCTCAAAGTAACGATACATTCAGAAGGGCTGCCCTCAAGCGTTCCAACTCGTCCTCCTCACTCTATTTCTTCGTCACGGACAAGGTCCGTTTCGTTTTTTTTTTTTTTTCTTCGTCTTCTTTCGGTCTCGCAAGTACTATAAGACGTGCAGATGTGTTTGCATTTCTCTCCCGTGGGACGGTAGACGTGCAATTTTGAAAAGCCGATTCCAATTCCGTTTTCCTTTCAGGGAGGAAAAAGCCGAGGTGGAATAAGAAGAAGAAGACGGAGACGACCGAGCTCGAGCGCCGGACTGTTGCGTATTACCCCCTCGCCGACCCGGGTTCGCGCGAGATCGAACGAGAAAGAAAAAAAAAAAAAAGCGGCTACTGGGGATTACGAGATTCGTATACACGATTTGAAAGCGCGTGAGGGAATCCACGATTCGTTCGATGGTCTCGTGGATTTAGCATTTTTACTCGTGACAAGTGTAAAATCTTCGTACTGAGGCTCGACTTATCTTTCTTGTTGTCACGGAATATTGCGGTACACTCGCGATGGACCATCTAGTGGTAATGAGCTCGGTAAGTTGTTTTTAGGTAACATTGATCATCGTTTTAAGATATATGTTTCATATTTTTTACGTTAATTGAGGACATTAGTAAACTATTGTTGATTCGTTGATGGACTTTGAATCGATTGTCTTTAAATATATGTTTCATATTTTTTACGCCCATTAAGGGCATTAAGTAAGCTATTGTTGATTCGTTGACGGATTGCGAATCGATTGTCTTAAAATTGCACTTAGTCACTTAGGAAGATACGTAAAAGATGAGTGTCAAGGAATAGGAATAAATAAATATAAGGGATGAGAAGATTTCATTGAAACTTCGTTTCAAATCGTTCATCTAAAATGTATGAAGTTTGTTGTTTTACTCGGCACCGTGTGAGTAATTTTTTTTTTTATCTTCAAAACTTTCGCGTATTTGGCTTTGAATTAAGACGATGGACCACAAACGCTCTCCCCTCTCTCGCTCCGCAACGAGCGCCGATAAAGCTGTCACACGTAGAAAAATGTCTATGTAGTGACAGCTAACCTCAAGCTGCTGCAGCAAATGTGTATGTCACTATAGTGACAGCAATTGGTTTAGTTGCAGTAACAAACATCTTAGTTACAGTAGCAAACAAATATTTCCTGCGTTCATCCGTTATGGGAGCAAATATAATTTGTTAAAATAGGAAATCGTAATTTGCGGCAAACGAACTTTTGCCGCAATAACCAACACTTTGTCCGTGTAGCAAATGAATTGGGTCACGCTTACTACACGTTAGATACCTGAACATTGACGGCAAATATTTAAATGCTACTGTAACAATCATCTGTTTGCTGATAGAGCTACATATTTGCTCCATTGACTATTCGTATTGCTACTGCAGCACAGCGAAGGCCAGCAAACGAGCTTTTTGTTACACTAACATAGGCATTTTTCTCCGTGCACCTTCGCACTGGGCGATGTAGTCCATTGCCTTAAAAGAAAACAGAGAAATCTTTGGAATCACGAAAAAAATCAGAATCGACCACGTAAAAGCTTCGACGACGGTTTCGAGTAAAAACCACAATTTTTTCGCCGAAGCGGGATTGGCCGGCTGCCAAAAAGAGAACAAAACTGTGTAGCAAGTCAGGGGAAATCGCTTCGAAGATTAAGTAATTATTAATTTTTTTCTCAATGACAACTACATTCCTGTAGAAAAGTCCTTGAAATCAGTTGCACGCCTAATAATCTACGACAAACACTCCGAAAAGAACGAGTCAACCATCGACCGCTCGATCGACTGCCAAATACGGCAAATTGTCAAGGTTGAACAATCATCCATAACCCGCTGTCCAACAAAAAAACTTGTTTCAACTTCCGTCGTGTATCTTCTTTCCCGTTAAATTCCAAAAAAAATCCCGCCGCCGACATTGAAAGCATCGCTTTCCAGAGCACATTTCCAGATATTTTAGTAACACGAGGAACACGAGTGAAGTAAACCGTTGGTCGATTCGTCGGTGACGAGGGTGGGTAGCCTCATCCGTCGCATTGATACGGTTCTGCAACGGGAATAAGGAAGAATGGGGTTGACGGGGCGAAAATCATGAAGTCCGGAAACGGATACGTCGCTGCTCATCGTCGTACCAAGCGTCCGAGCTCTTCGTTTCCGTCAACGACGTCACTCCCTGCCCGCCGTTTCGCTAACGTCTCATGAACAATCGTGCAATTTTTCCACATTCGCATATTCCTCCTCCGAGTGTCGCAAAAACCTTCGGGATCTGAATCTACGAGCGGCCATGACACTCGCGACAATAACGTCACGGTCCCCAATTTGTTTTCCAAACAGTTATGCATCACAACGGAAATTCCGCGTTGTGAGATATATCTGCGTGAAAAATTTTTAATCTAACAAACGGAAACTTCGCAAACGTTTGTTTTCGCGACTTCACACGAATTCACACGATGCAGAAGTTGTCGTACACGAGTTTACACGAAGCAACGACGACGTCGTGACAACGACGACGTCGTGACAACGACGTGTGTGTGTGTGGGTTTTTTTTCGTGCTTTTATCTTGGTCCTCCTGTAGCTACGACGATGCCACCGGCACATAAACACATTTTTATATGACACAAGAGTGGATATATTTTTCTCCAACCCTTCGAATCTAGCTGATACGTGTGTGTTTCCGACGAGAACGTTGCTCTTTGTTCTGTGCTGTTGGTTTGTACGCACACGGAAACAACGCTTACGCGGGCAGCTACGACGTCGCGTCTTCGCTTCGTCGTGTGTAAGTTTCTCAGTCGTAGCTCGATCGGATCATTGGTATTCCGTTGTCGCGATGTCCCATCCTACTTCGTCCTTGACACAGGGGTTGCTGCGAGACCGACGAACGAGGTGGAACCGTGGGGTGTTCTCCATTCGTTATCCGAGCATATTCTTCCGCCATTACGGAAAACCTGAGATCGGTTAATACTCAAAATGGAGAGCTTGAAAAGTTTTGTTACCAATACTGTACGATGTGAGAAAAAGAAGGTGCAAGATGAAAGTTGCAATTTGCTTCCATGAAATTTTCGGTAGTGCACGAAATCCTTCTATGAGGAAGCATCTCTCGATTTATTTTATTTTATTTTTTTTAATCTTCGGCTTCCTCGTGAAGGAAGTTCCGTTCGCTACCGAAAATTCAGGGGAGGCAAATTGTAAGTTTCAGCTTGCAGCTTGGTTTATGGAGGATGTCCGTAGATCCTTCCTACCGTATAAAATCCGACTCGAACGTATATAAAAATTAAATGTGTCCCAAAATTCGAGCGCGTTGTGCAATTGCTATTGAATCTAGTAACAACTTAAGCTGACGGTTAGTTTGAGCGTGTGTATGAATTTGAGCACGTTTCTTCGAGTGTTTTTGAATTTGCAGGGGTTGGAACTTAGAAATTTCTAATTGCTCTAGAACTCGATTCGTTCGTCCGGTCTCGGCCAAGTTTGATATGTATTATAGCGCAATGGCATCCTATACTTGCAGAGAATTATGGTTCGATTGGTTTACGTTAACGACAAATAGAGCAAAAAAGTTGATTTTTTGAAAAATTCAAAAAATCATAAAATCCAAAGTTATTGATGGATTCGGCTCAAATGCAATACCAACCGTCCTCGTACTCAACTCTATATGTGAAAAACTATTTAGCCGAATATGTCAAAATTTGCGGGCGCTAGCGTGGCTACAGACATTTTTGGAAAAATTAAAAACCCTGTCGAAGCCGAGCAAATGCGTCAATAATTGCGAAAATCACAGATTACATAGATATTAAAAGGCACCCCAAGTGTGCAAAATTTGAGTACGGTAGCTTGAACCGTTCTCGAGTTATGAACGTTTGAATTTTAGAGGGTGGTTCCATACACCCACACACATACATTCGGACATTTTCTCCAAATGTGTTTTCTGGATGTTTCAGGACATTCTGAACCTATTGACATCAAAATCTCGAAAAAAAAATTTCGTACCGTCACAAAGCTTCCTTCATGAGGAAGCAAAAAGGGTAATAAATTACCCCCATGTTACTTTCATCTTCAGTTCTGGTTCCCGCAATATTTTTTTTGCATGATATTCGGTTCCATCGGCTCGATAAGTGTCAATTCCCCCATCGTCATAGCACTCGTATCGTTGCGAGTAACTTCGTTCGAACCCCCTCACAGCCGCATCATCCCCCGAGAATCCCTTCGAATCGGGGATAAACCGAATTACAACTAAAATTACAATTGCGCAACCGTCAAACCTTCCAAAAACTTCAATCCGTATAGATCGCAAGGTTATGCGATCTGCAAAAAAAAAAAAAAAAAAAAATCGGACAAGGAGTGATGCCGCTGACTTCCAACGTCTCGATTTTTATTTCCTTCGCGCCATTTCTTCGTTTAGCCATATCAGTGGAAGGCCTTTATGTGAACGTTGCCGGGGTTCGGGTTCGGCTCCTCAACCCGCTGCACATCCATAGTCGTTCGGTGGATGGGGATGTCACGGGGTGATTGATCGTCTTCTCGCGACACCCTCTAGTCCCCCTTTTTCCGTTTCCCGTGTGAAGGGGTTGCGCGCTCGTTTGCAGAAAAAAACCCTTTCGCGCTGTCGCCTACGCCGGATCACTCAGGGAAAGGGGGAGGGGGGGTACGTTCGAGCTAGCGACATTATATCGGACATGCATCACCGTCTTTCGCTTCTATATCTCTCGTTCTCATCCAGCTTCCAACACCAACACTCCTCCCATTTCTCCATCGTGCAATATTCCACAACCTTTTGTGGAAAAACTTCGGGAACATGTCGAAAAATAAGCAGAAAATTATCGATAAACCGTTTAATATGCACTTATCGATGCTTCGTAAACTTTTATGAAACTATGACGGCAAAAAAAATGTAGGGAAAACTTTCGAGATGCTTTCAAAACGGAGGGGTACATACTATTTCCCTTACTTCGGTCCGAGGGACAGAATTGGATAAAGGAGTCGTTAAATATTTGAAAAAGTCGAAAGCCAGGAATGGCGGAACTGGCAAAGTCCCTCGGGATTTCATTGCAACCCTCTTTTCCTCCGGATTGGAATTTCGATGCCACCACTCGGTATATTCCCGTATTCGATAATAATTGGTTCGTTCGATTAGAAATGATCAATTTCTTAATTCGTTTTACCATCGTTTCATAAATTTTGAATATTAGCGGGTGAAAGTTCGTGAAATGTTGTCAATATGACTTATAACAATTGACAAACAATTGCACGCGAGTATGAAGATATTCTTTCTTCGATCAATAATCAACATTTGACCAATTGCATGACGTTAATATCGCTAAAAAAAAATTTCCAAAGTGCGAATAAAAATGTAAACCGGCGCGAACTTGTTATTTCGAGGGATGAAAAATTTCCTGCTCGTTCTTCGCAGTCCCATTCGGTCCTCCCGTGGCTTATGTATTATTCTTGGAGAGAGGGGATGGCGAACAAGGGTGGTTCCATGGCTAGGATATTTTTAAATTGGCGCGAGCCAAGAAACAGGGAGAGCGAGGCAAACCCGGCCAAGAAATGACCGCTGCAGCGCAGCGAACTCTCGAAGTAACTCCGAGACGGGCACTTCAGATCGGTGGAATGTTTTTTTCCGCGCCCTCAAACACGTCACATGAATAAAAAATATCCTTCAAAGTTGCCAGTCCCGGAATGTATCGTATCGGCCGAGCGAGGGTAGTCGAGATCGAGGTTTGAGAGTTTCCACGTGTACTTCAACGTTCGAAATTCTGGCACCTAAGAGATTCGAGGACGGAAAGACGGCATATCGAAAAATCTTAATACTGCCGACGTCAGCTTAGATTCGACATCGGTTGGAAATATTCGCGAGAGATTATTCGTGGCGTTATTCGAAGAAGTATTTTTCAATTTGACGGACAGTATTTTAATTAATATTCACAATTTTTTTAGTGTTGACGGATTTGCACATTATCACGTGGTAATATTTTTTTAATGAAAAATGCATTATTTTCGATTGCACAAATATGTTTTCTGGGCATTTTGTTGGGAGTCGAAGTTGAAACTTCGTAGAATTCTTCGAAACAAAAAACGGTGGCAATTCGTTGATGGCGGAAGTTCAATTCTGTGCCTCTAGGAGAAGGTGACACGACTTTTCAACCGCGGACAAAATAACCGCGACAAAATAACGTCGACATTACAACCCCGGACAAAATAACCAAAGGACAAAATAACCTAAAGACAAAATAACTGCGGACAAAATATCCGGGGACGAAATAACCTGCCGATAAAATAACCGTAACTAAATAACCATTAATATTTTTAATCTGTATATATTTTTTTATATTTTATTTTTAAATCCGTAGTTCGGATCGGGTTGGGTGATTTTTACACCCGACTGTGTGATACATTTTTTTCAATAATTAGCTTAGATTTCGAGGTATCGAATTTTTTGTTTCTTATTATTTTTTATTTATTTAGGTTATTTAGGAATTTCGGGGATTTAGGGTTATTTGTTATTTATTTCTTTTATTTTGGTTATTTGTGTATTTCGGGGATTTAGGGTTATTTGTTATTTATTCCTTTTATTTAGATTGTTTTCAGGTTATTCTTTACGCTGGATATTTTGTCGGGGTTGTTTTATTTTCAGGTTATTTTGTCTCCAGTTACTTTGTCTTTCGGTTATTTTGTCTGGGGTTATTTTGTCGCGGTTACCTTGTCCGGGGTTGTAATGTGACGGAACCCTAGGAAAATTAGCAATGAAATTTTAAAGATAACAAAATGGCGATTAGCTGTGCAAAAATAACGAAAATTATTTTTCGTTGTAATAAATTTTCAACTAAAAATCGAAAATCATTGCAACGATGATTTAATTATGATACAGACGTGAGCCACTAAACAGCACAGTCCTGTGTAAAAATTCAAGGCTGATGGGATGGATAGTTTTTTTTACCTCTGCCAGTTAAAAAGACGTCAATTTGAGGAAAACGTACGAAAACAAAACGCACGTGAACGTACGTACACGTTTGAGACGGGTTTTTTTAATTTAAAAGTGCACTTACATTAAATCGGCTACGCCTGGTTTATATAAAACTTTTAATTATCCCTTTGTATAGCAATAATGTGTCGAAAGATCTAAATACGGCGAAGCTTTTTCTCAAACTTGTTAGAAGAAACATCGTAACCAAATCAACGCTGAGTAGTAACGACGAATAAGAGTAAGACGAATATAACAAATCAAGTAGTAACGGTTGCCGATACACCCAAAAATACCAGATTTTCACATTCAAATTTTAATACCATTTTCTTCACATATATCCCTTTGGGCTCCATAAAAAAAAAAACGATTTTCCAGCGTTCTAAAGTACAGTACTCCCTTAATTAAAAACTCGCTCGCACGCCTCTTTTCTTCTTCCAATATCATCGACGAAAACATTCGCCATCGCCACCGGCTCCGTGAAATAGTAATCAAAAGAACTTTCAAGAGTTCTTTGTGTAAAATTGTCTCGGTGCAGTCGGCGCGAGGGTGGCGCGTAGTAATATCCATACATACGCGACCCCGGGTACGTGCTCGGAACGCGTTACGGGTCATAAACCATTCTCAGTCACCGAGAAGAAGCAGCGTCCCACAATGCCGTTCGTCGTCCAGAGGGTGGCGAGTGTTTCTTTCTCGTCTTCCACCATTTTCCCTTCCGCGCTTTAACGTCACGCTCGCATAGATGCGTGTGCGTCGCGCGAAGGGCTGTTTACTATTTTCCACGCACGTTTAAAGTAATAGAATTGCCATCGCAAACGTGTTTTTTTATGCTGCGATACGGACGAAGGTGTAATTCGGACGTCGAACGATGTTTCTCAATTTTTTCATCGGTTCTTTATTCAGGGGTTGAATTTTGGGGGTATGGCAATCGACGATTGGTCCACCGCTAATTCTCCCTCCGTCTCTCTCTCTCCGTCTATGTGTCTTCTACTTTCCTTCGTTGCACAATTCGCCGAGCAATTCGAGGATCATTGGTTATTTGAAAAGGATGAAGCAGCCGAATAAGATATATTTGTAGTTCCAGATATTCGGTTGTAAACGCACGCGGGCATTAATTTCTGCTCACAGACCTTTTTGTGTCACGCGAAGATAAGAACCGGCTCTCGTACTGTATTTTATCACTATATACCGGTACGGTCGTACGGAGGGTTGCACGCAGCGGTCCACTTTGGGTTGAGCACCACGGGGCGTGTGTAATATGAAGATAAGATGTTCTCCCCCGCGTTCCCCATGGCTGACCCTCGATCATGGATTATGTTGCCATCTACGCACGCTGCCCAAGCGACCGGGCACACCCCGCTGTTGGCAATAGTATCGCATAGGAATATAACCCGTACCACCGGCTTTCCCATCCCACTCTTCTTCTCTCTCTTTTCCTTCTACATCACAAATTCCCTCGAGTCTTCTGTGTCAATCCTATGTTTTATAACCCACGGCCATGTTATATATTTTTTTCAACGCTCCGGAAAATAATGGGACTGGCAGAAAAAAAATAGTACGTAATTGCTCGGAGTCGAAAATTCCAAAGTAATCGAAATAATATGATTATTCGGGAAAAAAGAAAAAAAAATGGAAGGCAACGTCGAGGCAAATTTTTCATCAGTCAAGGATGAAGGTTGAGGCACGGACGAAAACATCCTCACTCATCCTCTTATGGTTTTTTAATACCAAACGCTTTTACGAGCTTTTGGGGCGATACGAGCGGAATAAAAAAAATTATACAGAGTGTTATTTCGAAGGTAGTGGGGTGACCAAGTATTTTTTTTTTTTTTTTATGCATCCACCAGGAATATCCCATCGGGCAAGGATCACCCACTGTGTTGGTGGACGAAGGGGCGTTACGAGTCATTTTTTTTTAGTTCAGTTTGCGGTTCCGAGTCAGCTAAAAAATGGTACGGCGATATACCGCATAATGTACCGTAGCGCCGTGTCCGAGTTTTCGTTTGTATAGCTAGGCGACATTGTCGTATAATAAAGTCAAGTGTATGTATGCCCATATGCCCTTCGCAAAGCTGAAAATCATTTTTTTTCTTTCGCTTTGCCATCGGGGAAAAAAAAAGAACGGAGGCGAGATATAATTTATGTGACCGAGAAAAATTGTGATCGAACGAGGGAGGCTGAGGCATCTATGAACTCCCCTTCTTTTTCTCGCGTATGGGTTGAAACGTTCGTTTCACACAGCGATGAAAGCGCTTATGCCGAAGGTCGTCAATGCGCGTTCTTAAGACGAGTAATCCACGTTCAAACGTCAGCGAGCAATGGCAAGTTTGATCGAAGCAGGGGCTGCGAAATTTCATTCATTCAATGCCCTTGTAGCTCATCTCGTCGCGGCGGATTCGTCACGCACTTGACGAGCTTCAATTTTCATGGTATGTATATCGATGAAAAAGCGTGCTAGGCGCGCGTTGGAGTAGCTCGTATCTCGCGGAGCGTGAAAGAGGGAGCCATTTTTTTTTATCACCGTTGGATATCATGCGGAATTCCTGCTCGAAGATTCTACACCCGCGTTTATAAATCCGTTGCACTCAATTTAAAGGTCGTCTATCGGAAAAAATGTCTTCGAAACAGCGCTTTCGAGGGGTTCTTTCGCCAGTCCTTGACGACGATATGCGACCGGGAATTCATGGTCTCGTTTTATAATTCACCCATTCCACTTCCACTCCATTTGCGTTTGGTTCGAATCTCCTACATTCCGCGCCACGCATATCGCATAGGGTTCTATAGGGGGTGTTGATTCATCAACGCGTTTCCTCGTGACGATTTCAATGAACGATTTACGGGAAAGTCAGCCGTCTGCGACGTGAATATTAAATTGATTGAATATAATATTCCGGAAAAATATGCATGTAAATTGATGTAATATGTTAAACGGTTCAGCGAACAACGATCGATTATCCGGACGTCGAGGACGAGACAAAATATATTCTGGGGTAAAAGGCAAAACGTGTATAATCCGTGAATCCAAAGCAACGATCCATCTTGGAAGTGCCAGGATTCAATCGCTCGTATTTGCTTGCGAAATTCGTCTCGAAGGACTTATTGACCCTTCTTATATCTCGTCGGCTTTTGTGTTTTCGAGAATCGTGGAATTTCCCTGCTCTTCATACAATAAGATCGATTGAAATAACAATTTTGCAGTTAAATCGATCAAGCATTTATCAATAAGCTAATAAACTGATAACTTAAGATAATTTTCTGCTACTTTTTTTCGTCGACAAGCATTTTTCGCATTGAGATATTTCCCTTTTTTGCATGTCTTTCACATGTCACGAGGGAGCAAGCATAAAAAAGAAAAAAAAAACCCTGCGGGCTTCGTTCGGGTTTCATTTGTCAGAACTAGACGGTGAAGAGTGGATGACGTCAGCGAGGTTTTGTTTTTAGGATTTAGTAGTGGAAGTATGCGGAGAATGAGGGTAAATCCTGAGGAGTAAGGAAGAGAGGACGATGATCGAAGGCGAAGCAAGGCTAATAAGGCCATATATATTTATTCACCGGGTGTTGGGGCGGGTTTTTATAGATCGTGGGCTCTCAGGGGGTGGAGAAACAGTCGAGGCTGGCCAAAGGCGAACTCTCATGGGGGGGGGGGGCGAGGGAGGGGGGAGGAGGAAGGCAAAGCGTGGACAAGGACGAAACGGCTTAGCATTCGTAAAACCTAGGGATATCTGTATATGTATAGTACCTACGTATAACGTCGAGCGGTTCGGTGAGTCCGGGGATAGATTCGTGCGCCAGATCCGTGAGAGACCCCATCAAGTGACCCTAGCCGGTCTCAGCAACCCCCGAATTGCTTATAGAGCCTGTGCTCGCTCGAAGCAGCATCGTCCAGCATCAACAGCAGCACCAGCAGCAGCAACAGCGAGCACGGAATCGCGCGTTCGCTATGTATACGTTTCATCCCCCATCGCGGGCTATGTGCTTCGAGTTGCTCGAAAAATTACGTTCCTTCTTATACATGCGTCGGGTGGGGCTGCGAAGAATAATTCGGTTCTCCGAATTCGACCGAGACGGGGCAATAGCCCATGCCACGCGGTAAAAACGTCAAGCTGAGAAAGGGACCGAAGAAAGAGCGGGGGGGAAAAAAAAAACGCAACTAACAGGCGGGGAGACGGTTGCGAACTATTCGTCGTTCACATGCGAAATGCACGTATATTTTATTCGTTCGGGGGTGGCACGACGACGAATCGGGTTTTTTTTTTCGGCGACAATTTTTTTTCTTTCTTCTCCGACGTGTGAAAATACCGGATGTTTTATTTTGGAATATTTATTGGGACTCGTATATTTTCGAATGGAAATATTTTTTTGGACATTCGGTATATCGCAGGGTTTGAGGGGTTGATGGAGATTCATTTGGTTATTTGGGGAATGGAGTTTTCGTCGTTGTTCGACGATAGATAGTGATAGCTTATGAAACGAGTTCCTTGAGTCAATTGGGCTCCCATATTCGCTACGTGACAACTGAAGAGTAATATATTTCGTGGTTTGACGACAAAGGCAAATCTCATGAACGCCATGGAGTACAGTGTAAGAGCTGTAGACAAAATAACGACGTTGTCACGACGGTCCGACAAATTGGTTTGGATTATCAAATAATTGCGGACTGACCCAACGTCATTTTACCACTAATCAGTTGTGGATCTTTTCGCGTATCCGATATTGCTGCTAACGGTATCGCCCAATTCATCGCAGGACCCCAAAAGTGTGTGCTGCGAAAAAAAAAAACGTTCTTTGATCCACGAGCGTAATTGACAAAATTAAATGAGGAATTAATTTTTGCAAAATACCTCATGAGCCATTCTCGTGTTTCCTTGTTGACGATTATTTTCTTTAGCCGTGTCGCCATGTTAAAAAAAATAATATACTGCGTCTTGGGTGGCAGACACGTTGATATCTGTAAAATTGATTGAATGCTTCAGCTTCGGCTGCTACAGCTTTCAATCAAAAGACCCAGGTGCAAATGAATTAAGGGGACTGAGTCACCTAAAAAGTCGAAGGAAACATTTTTTTTTTTTTGTGACAAGATCAATCTACATTTTTATTTTTATTTATCCTTATAAAGTATCGATACTTAGCTATCTTTTCAAATTTTTTCGGAACCATATCAAGCATCCGAACGCTGCGATATTTTCCCAAAGTTTGGGAGCTTGTTGTAAGATTCAGACCGAACGACTCAACCGATCGTGGACTTTGACGTCTCATTTTGTTCAGAAAATGCACCATTCCGGAGTGAATGTGGGAATTTGGAATTCGAGGTACGATGAAGTTACGGTGACCCATTATTCAACTGTTTTTCCACAAACTTTGTTTCCTTTTCACGTTATAGGCTGCCAAAATGTTTAAGTGCATGAAAAAAAAAAATCCCACATTCACTCCGGAATTATGTGTTTTCTGAACAAAATGAGACGTCAAAGTCCACGATCGGTTGAGTTGTTCGGTCTGAATCTTACAACAAGCCCCCAAACTTTGGGAAAATATCATTGCGTTCTGATGCTTGATATGGTTCTGAAAAATTTTGAAAAGATAGCTAAGTATAGATACTTTATAAGGATAAATTAGAATGAAAATGTAGATTGATCTTGTCACAAAAAAAAAAAAAAAAATTTTTCCTTCGACTTTTTAAGACACTCAGTCCCCTTAATGTAGCACCGATTTTATTCATCATAACGACGGAGCTGATACAGAATTCTACAAAGAATCGACCATTTTTTTTTCTCATCTGGAACGTATAGATCTTTGAGATAATCGCGTGAAATTCGCTGGATGCTGTAGTTGGAGAGTCGTGAATTTTACATACGTCTTGGATCGAAGCGTAGTTATTATTTGTATCGCGGTTCTAATGCAACAGAGATAAGCATGACCGTGTCACTGTGCAGCCTTGGTGCAGCAGCAGCACCAGATAGTATGCAAACGAAAGTCATTCTATCGGACACCGATGAAAAAAATGTAAAATAAGCAGCCGAAGTCCATTAATAACACTCACAGAATAAACAAAACATGAATCATTCAAATTACGTTAATTTTATTATTAATATTGAAATCACACATTATTGTGAATATCCAAATTGCATTTCAAAAAAAAAAAAAATTGCACTCGAATGTAATTGTAGAGTAAATAATTGGGAATTGGGCTACGGTAGTGGCAACGATTTAAACAAAAAGGCAGATAGTATGCAAACGAAAGTCGTACAATTATACATTGATTCCGAAAAAAAATTAAATACCTAATCGACTGCATGTCAATGAATCACACTCACATAATAAACCGAACTATAATTACAAATATTGTAAAGAAATGTTATATTTTCATACCAATATTAAAAAACTCAGTTCTGACGATATTCCAATTACAATTAAATGAAAAAATGAAGAGCAAAAAGTCCATATATATTTTAAATAGAATCCAAACGTAATAACCAAGCCCTTAATTAAATACCGGGCTACGTACACTATTGAAGAAGAACGTTTAGCGATTAGTGTGCATCCGTGATCCGTTTTGCTCCATCAACGGCAACGAACTGAGAATCCGTCTAAGAGCAAACATATCTGACGTCTCGTTTCGTTGTATAATTCACGGAACCAACGAGATTGTCGAACCCCTACTGAAAAAACGTTTATCGGTCTTTTATTTCACCGATGAACCAAGCTTTGCGCAACAGCGATACGCGATATATCCCGTTACGTCTATATGTCTCAACATGTGCGATTATCGAACTCTACATACGTTCTAATAGCGTCACATACCAGCCAAAAACAATGTTTTCAACGGTTTTGCGAAACAACATCGTTTGCGTCTTGCAAAATAAATTCTCTTTCAATATTAAATTGCTCAAAGAAATAAAAACAAATATTTCCCTTAGCTAATCTTTATCCGTACTTTTTCTCTTCTTTTTTTTTTAATTCACAACGTCACACGCCTGTCATGCATTATTCTTCACGTTTTCATACAAAACCCTTCCCAACCCCATGCGAGAATGGAAGAATTTTCCCCTCTTCTCCCGTTTTCTCATAATCAATGCACGGGTTATTATATCGCTCGTACAATATTGATGATCGTATGAATGTTGCATGGAAAATTGCGGCGAAGGGTGGGAGAAGACGGTGATGCGGGTGGAGGTTGTCCGCGAGTCCCGAGACGGCCCTTCGTTCGCTCGGGGGGGGGGGGGGGGGGGGGGGGGGGCGCGAGGGCGCTCGGAAAACTCGAGTGCGACGCGCGCTGCTCCGGAGGGAGCATGCGCGTCAAACGGGGTGGTATTATTGATCTGGAGGGGTGAGCCATGGAACCCTCCGGGTTACAGTCTCGTGCCGAGGTTCGTACGAACCCTTCGCTGAATTTTGCCCATTCTCCCATCGCACCTTTATCCACCGATAATTCGTTTTCTCTCTTGTCGAAACGAATTACGTAGATTATTCATTTTTCTTCAACCCCATGTGTTCGATCGACAGATCTACCCTTATGCGGACGGCTCCGTTGAATGCAATTTTTTTCCGTTGTCACTGCAGCGGATTCCATGCGCACAGAAGTTCGGTGCGATTATTTTATTCTCGTCGTTTGAAATTAGTGGAATTGGGGTTCCTCTTCATCCCTTGTTCCGGTGTTGGCCGAGCGCTGGAAATTTACGCGGCTGAGAAACAATTTTTCCCCGCTTCGCCCCCTCCACCAATATGTATGCATTGCCACGTATACATTCTAGTTGCGCTCCCTCTTGGCAACGATGATGAGCGGAAAATCTCTTTTCCACATTTATTCCATATCGCATAGCAACGAACGTAATTTAATTGAAAGTGATGAATCACTCTGGAAAATATCTGCGCTCCGCTGAGTCGGTTCAAGATTTAAATCATAATTCCGGCGTCGGGGAAGTTACTCGTTTTTTCGTTGTTTCTTTTTTTTTTTTTCGTGTCGAAAAAGCGGAGGGTGATGCTGACGTGCCCGGCTTACTTTTCCATGTAACCCGGATCTCTCTTGTTCGCTCGTGCCACGACGAAAGCTCGCTGAATCTGAATGTGTCCGAATGTCGCGTGGTATTCGACCCCCGGAGTATTCTTCATCCACGTTTCGTTGAACCAAGAGAAACGGCGCAAATCCCAATCACACTTTCTCTCTCACGCATTCGTACCGTCTCGCCCCACTCGCGTGGCACACGCGCCCCGGACGACGTCCGTGGGTGGGTCGAGTGGGGAGGTTGTGCATGAAAAACCTCGAGAAACGACGTTTTCTTCAATAAAAAGTTCGGAGTTTGCGAGAAAAGCGTCGCAAGCTCGTTCGCCGAGGTCGCACACCAGAAATGTAAGGGGATGGCGAGCTCGGCCGAGGGACCGCGACCACCCTTCTTACTTTCTTTGACTTCGTGAAAACCCGTGAACTCGGAGTATGAGTAAGTGAGCCCCCCTTTTGTGCTTTCACCGAATGAGGCTATGCATGGTTAAAGAACTCGGCGGAATTGACACTGCCCGTTTTTTTTTTCTTCTTCTTTCTTTTTCTCGCAGGAAAAGACATTTCGTCGATTACACGAAAATGCAAACACGTTTTTGGACGATCGAACGAAAATTTCACTCATAAATGTCTTTGCTTGTTACATTTTCTTTTTTCTTCATTGTTTTTTTTTTTTCAACCTTTCTTCGGTAACAATTGCTCGGAACACTTTCGACGAACAGAGAGATGCACATTTCGTACTTCGGTCGTCGGACAGAACACGGATTCCCCGCTGCGAGACATTCTGTATTGGATCCGGGCGCGCACACTCAATTTACCAGCACTTTCGCGAACCGGTGAGGTGCCAGGGTGAGACGAGAGTGAGCCCTTTCAAAAATCTAAGAAATAAAGAAGCACTTGGAAAGTGCTTCTCTCTTACAAGCCGGTTACCGCTCGGCTCACCGTGGCATAAAGAAAGATCGAGTACTCGTGTCGCATTTTCACGAGACACGCGGAAAACGTTTTTCCAACGCGACGCTGGAAATGCGACGAGGATCTCTCGTCTGTCTTCGGGGTTGAAAAGAATCATTTCGGCCCAACTATCGTCGATATGAGTCTCATTATGTATGGGGGCGAAATTTCCCTATTCACCGAACTGAAACCCTCCTATCCCCCGACCCATCCTTTCCCTCCCCTCCCCCCCGGCATTTTATTTTGATCAAGAGGTAACTACTATTTGCTCCCGTTTTGTTTGGATGAAATTTTTTTTCCGGATACTCTATTGAAATTGAAGAACTTTTTTCATAAAATTGGAGTGGGCAGCGGGTTCCTAATATTTTTATTTTATTTTTTTGAAATTTTGCAAAAATTCGAGTTTTTCCGAAATTTGAATATATGATAATGGTTTCCCATTTAAAAAAAGAAAAGAAAATTGAAATCTATCTTGCAAAAAAATCGATATCTCGATTATTTCGATAGAAAATCGATTTTTAAGTATGAATTAATTGTTGCTATCATCAGGAGGTAACTCCTATTTCCTATCGATGTTCTATCGAAATACGTGTAAAATTGTTTACAAGGCATTATCACAACCTTTACCCTCCCCACTATTATACTCGACGGCAAATTGATACAGGCGAGGTCTCGTAAAAAATGTTACACGTAGATATACCAATTAAGAATAGATTTATATGAATAATATTTTTTTTCAATGCTTAGGAGCACTTCCAAAAAATAATGACTGAATCAGTCTGAAAATCCCATGTTATTCAAATGGGAAACGAAACGAGCTCACAGGCACGTCTTCGCATTGGATTACAGTGCTGAGGTTTTGCACATATTTTTTTCAATTCATTCCGAACCTATCTGGGGGTTGCACTTGTCGAAATTCGTCAACATCCCTATTAAGGCCCACCCTAGTGTGTACATAAATATATGGATTCACGCTTTTCGATCAACGTAAATTATTCTTTGACATCTCGAGATCCGAAATTACGAGCTCGAAGACGATGACGAACGATGGAGACGATATGTCGGCGAAGAGCGAGGAAAGACATGAAAGCTAGAAAAAAAAAAAAAAATTGAGTAGTGAAAGATAAGTCGTAGATTTTCCAAAAAGGAGTAGAACCCGTGCAGTTTAACAAAGAGAGTTATGAGGGCTGCAGTGTGAGTACACAGGCTCCATTATTCCACCCGATAAAGCAATTTATCCCCGCGCACTCACGGAATTGTGTTCGTGCTATTTAGCATCATCGAACGGTATACCCGTCGATACAGAAATCCGGAGGGGTGCGGAACGCTACATTCTGTACCGAGACTCGGAATGATCGGTTGGCGCATTACATACGCCCATGTGCATTAGGGTGGTTCTTATTTTCGTCATTTTTCAATTTTTCAATGCGATCTGATCTCAATCGATTCCAAAGAAAATGAAATAGTAAAATTGTAAGCCTTATTTGATTTTTCTAATTGAACTCTTACTGAACTCGCGCTGATTCTGAGTAGGGTTTCCCGTTTAAAATAGATGCAATTTTTCCTATTTTTTGTTAATGATATTGACGGGGTGACTTATTATCCCCGGAATGATCCGATACCGCGGGAAATTAACGCTTATGAACCCTACTTTTAGTAGGAAAAAATATTTATATGGGCTGACGACTATCATCCAATTTATTCTAATAATTTGAAAATAACAAGAATATTGGAGAGACCCAGATCCCACATGGGGGACATTGATTGCGGTTGTTGGAGGAGGTTATGTTGGGTATTCGACCCAATTTCAAGGCGGGGAAGATCCGGGCCCAAGGACTTTCAGATATTGTAGTTACTTCAAAATTATTCGAATAAATTGGATGATTATAGTCAAACGCTATCAGCGTAGCATCGGATCACCCATATATCTATTTTTTCGTGAAAGTAGAGCATTAGTTTCATATGAAATCAGATTTTTCCAGGAATAATTAGTCACCTCGCTAATATCATTACCGAACAATATAAAAAATTGCACGTATTCACTTAAACCTCAAACCTCACTCGATATATAGTAACATACAAACGTACATATAAATTCTCGTTCATCCCCAAATTCGTGACATCCCCAGTTATGAATATTTCAACTCAATGAAATATGATTGAAAATCGAGGGAGAAAAAAATATCGCAATGACGTTTATTATTGATAACATCAACCTCTCGCTGGAGATTATAACGAAATATGACGTTTTCGTTGGACCCGGATCATTCTAAGGGCGCGCGGTGAATCGCCGGTCGGCAGAAATGCGTTCTCACGGACAGCGGAGACCAGCTCGGAAGTAATCACAATATGTATGAAAGTCCATTGGATGATCACGGCCATTGAGGTTGCGGCCAACATAGACACATCCCCGCCGGCAACGTCTGTGTTACACACGCGGCGGTGAATAACATCCGCCAGTTTTCCCATCGGAATTGCACGAATCTCGTTTTCACCGCAACAAGTATACATTTTTTATTTTTTCGCTGACAGATCGTACATTTTCACGCAATGGAGAAGAAAGAAGCAGGAAAAAAATTATAAAAATTGCGGATATATCGTTGACTTTTTATTTTTAATTCCATGTTATTTTTGTCATCGCATATCTGATCAAAGAAATAAAGTGTTTGTGATATCGTCGGGGTTTCGGTCGTTAGTATTATGGGCGGAAACGAAACGCAATGGATACGTCTGGATGAGTAAGAATATGGTATTTATGCATGTATGCATTTATGTATCCCTAGAGAATTTCGAAACAAGACTTACCGAGTATAAATATGTAGTCGATGGCAGCACGAAAAAGAAGAGGGAACAAAAAGGGACGAGCAAGAAAAGGTGGGACGTATAATATACGCGGTGGTATTTTCTTTTAGTTTACTTGAATTATTATACGATTCATGTTTTGAATTGACTCACAAAATACAAAGCGGAAATAGAGAAATATTATTGTACGTGGGGATCACGGTTGAGTGTGGACCGCAGTGCTGGGCGTACTGTATATGCCTTGGAGGCAAAATCTTGTATTTTCACAGGCTACATTATTTCCGCGGTCGTGAATGGGGGGGGCCCAGTCAAATCGATATACCAATGGCGGATGTGAGGGAACGAAAAAAAATAATTGTAAACGAGTTAAAAAGGGAACATTATTGTTCAGAATCCTGATATTTGATGCTGCCTTTTTGAGGTTCCATAGAAATCGAGGAACCCTTTTATGTTTTCAGTCGGTCCGTCTGTGGGTCACAGACGTCCCATCCTCTTATTTACGTATCGATTGAGACCAAATTTAATACGCATATGTAGATCGACGACACAAAAACAGGAATGATAATGTAAGAAATAAAATAATCTTTTAACTTCCCTCCCGCGCATTAAAAAGTGGACTCGAAACTTTTTTTTCTCTGTACCCCCATCGAGTGAGGTGTCCGCTAATAGGTATCCTGAAATGCAATTCGGAATGTGCTGAGACCTTTTCATTTAAACCCTTCAGTCACGAGATATTTGCTTTCAAGGCCGTATCAGAGAGTTTACCCCCATAACTTCTAAACTATCAATTCGAAAAATCGAAAAAAATTCTAAAATGCAGCTTTTAATTGGTACTTTTAATCAAAATTATAACGAACACCTTAGGGAAAAATAGCTTATGAAAAATTTAGTAATAACTCTTTTTCGGAATGAGTGAGAATGGCTACGGACCCTATCATGATCGTGGCCGACGCGCTCTTGACCAGGTATTTCTTCCTACATGGGGCATATCCTATAATTTTTCCGGTTGATGTTGAAAAAGTGAGTGCCACGGCTCAAAAAGTTAATTTTATCGCCCTTCTGTTACTGTCCGAGCAACATTTGACTCGGATAATGAAATATGATCTCGGAATCGCCGAATAGATGGCCCGAGGCTGCAGAAATAAATGGACTAGGGTCATTTTCTGATAATTACGTAAAAATGTATTGATATCTCTTAAACGGTGGAAAACCGTCGTTGCCGAATCACAGCCCCTTAGAGCACTACGTAATTGATATGGTTTGCAGAATATGTATGCATATTTGTGGTTTGGAGGCAAAAACAAATGAGTCTATTTTTTCAGAAAATGAGATTAAATTAGATTCTTATAATTTAGATTGTAGACATCGTGTTAAAATACAGACATGCCGAAAAAATGCCCACGCAGGAAGAAATTAACGAGATCAATCTAACTAAATGAGTCCATTTTGTCGAAAAAACCGAATTAGTTCACCGCTTTTCCTCAAAAAAATACCAAGACTTACGTTATATAAACTTCTTAAGTTTGCCTAAAATTTTTCTATCGGTAAAATAGAATTTCGTTACTTGCCAATGTCCGTCGATTTTTAATTATCTCGCATCGGTAGTCAAAACCAGATAAGTCCACGACTTATAGATAAGCGAAATCGAATGAGTCCAACAGTATTTTTAAAATCCATAAGTTACGGACTATTTCAATTTCACCGAATGTCACCCTGAATAGTCGCAAAAACCAAGCCCGAAAATTATCATTTTTTTAATCGATTTGTCCGTCGTGATAAAACGTTCGCAACGTTAAATCGTTATCACCCAAAACCTTGTTTCTCGGCTTATTTGGTTCCGCCTCCCTACCACAGCTATATATTTTTCCCGAATCCAAGTCATGCTATCATCGAAAAAGG
Source organism: Sussaba pulchella (assembly GCA_963971145.1). Taxonomy (NCBI): domain Eukaryota; kingdom Metazoa; phylum Arthropoda; class Insecta; order Hymenoptera; family Ichneumonidae; genus Sussaba; species Sussaba pulchella. Next base: position 8,480,309 of record OZ020177.1, on the reverse strand, counting down.
GTTACGAAATATTCATCTACTTTTCATCCGGACTCTCGAATAAAGCAAAGAGCCGTTTACAAAAAATCCAAGAGCCTCAGACACACACATTTGCCGAAAAAAAAAAAAAAGAAACAAGAAAACCTTCCAGACATCTCGTATCCGAGCAAATATAATGGACGCGTGCGTGTGAACGAATCCGCGAGAGGGGGGGGGGGGGGGGGGGTCGTGCGATCGTTCTTTACTCTCGTTCTCGTCACGTCCTTTTCTTTTCTTCGTTCTCCGACACACCCGAGCGAACGAGCGTGAATCTTATATCGTTCTCGTTCTGAGTAACGGTTGAACGATCATAGGGAACGGTCTTACCTTGCGCGATCGGATGCGTCGATCCTTATCCGCGTCCTTACTTTCGGGTGATCGCATTGCCTCGAAGAGACTACAACGACGCAACGTTGACGAAGAAAGAAGAAGAAGAATATCGCACGAGATTCGAGGTTTCGAGCGCAAGGGAGAAACCGAACGGTTATCTTCGTTGCCCGAGCTTCGAACCAATAAAAATGCTCGACATTCTTGGAATCTAACGGCTCATCCGTTTGGCCGTTGTCGGTAACGTTGATCGGTCGATCCGGTCATCGGATTCTGCGCGGCGATGCCGCGGTACCGAAACTTTTCCCGCACGGACTTTTCTCATCGTGATTCGAACGGATCCCAACCTCACCCGGTAACCTTTTCTCTACCCTTAGTCAGCTCGAGCCACCGAACCCATTCCGTCCACGGGTTAAAGCCCATCAAAGACTAACCAAATATTTGGCGAGGTCCTTCGTCGAGACTTTACCCCACCCCCTGGCCCAGCGCGAGGGGGACGAGAAGCGAGAGCACCGCAACGTTGGGAAGACTCTTCGAGAGTCCAACCAGGCTTTAAAAAGTCGAAATCAGAGCTTGCGACGGCCAACTTATACAAGAGAATTCTTCGACAAACTCTTTACCATCCAATGGTCACTCGCGATCAGTCGCAAAAAGAAAATCAAATCGTCGTTACAAGCTTTTCTTTGTTTTCTGATAATCTGGGAATTGAAAATAATAATTTTTTAAAATTTTAATTCTTCCGTTTGTCAAAGTCGAACGATTACAAACGAAAGCTTACGAATGAAAGAAAAACATTGTCTCTAGTAGATGGTAATTCTCATCGTTGTTCGTCGTTTCGCAGTGACAAACGTTACCGATTATTCGTCATTCTCCATCTTCGTCTCGCATTGGTAGGTCGTCAGGCCATCGTCTCACTCAACCAGAAGTGTCGTGATGCATAAGTTGAATTTAACATGAATATTCATGAAGGGGCGGTTCGAAGATACGACGATCGTCGTGATGGGACGAGGAATGAGATTGAACGACTTCCAGGACTGTCCATGGCAATCCCGAGAAAGAACTCGATCGCTCGGAGAGAGCACTTGGAATTTTTTTTTCCACTTCCCTTCGTCGTGATCTCGATGATGCTTCGATTGGAATCAAAGATTTTTTCGACGACGTCTTAAAATACGAATGAACCCGATTGAAAAAAAAAAAAAAAAAAAAAAAAAAAAAAAAAACATAAACAGAAACAAGAACAAAACAAAGGAAAACAAAAATACAACAATCGTTTGATGTAAATCGACGAATATAGTTCGGTCGAATTTCCGTCCACGTTCGGGATCGATCGATCCATCGGTTGTGATCGTCACGATCGCGTATTCGTCAACGCGTACATACCTGTACATAGATACGTATATACATGCAAACGGAATTCTATTGCAATCGATGCGGTACAAAGATAAACGTTAATACGCGTATCCGCGGTGCATTGCCATTGCAAATCCATTCACGTTCATGTGCGACCACAATTAGCGATTTAACTCTTCGTCGAGAATTTAAATTTTAATTGATTTATTTATTGGTCGACCGAGCCCGGGCATCCCGATGTGGAATTCTTCGTTCGGTACGAGGAGAAATGCGAACGTGAAACCGGCTTCGTTCTTTTTATCCGTATATTCGCTCCGTGTCTCCGTCTGTTTCGCGAAGACCGCGAATTGCCGCTATTCTCCTCTGCGTTCCCTTAATGAGCGTTTCGTACCCGGCGTAGCACGCACGCTCTTCGAATCCTCTAAAAACCGATATTACGCCCTTCTCTTCCTCGATCAAACCCGCGAACCCCACCACCGCCCTCTATAATTGTTCCTGGAGATGAAATCCCAACGACGTTCCCGTACCGCGAATTGCTAGCCAATATCACTCGCTCGTCCGTCGGATTCTTCGTCTATATCGTTTCTATTGAAATATAAAATAAATCTTCGTCTTTCATTATTTCAGGCGATCATTGTGGTGTCACGATCCGGGAAATTGCTGATTTTTATGATTTTGTTTTGTTTTTTTCGACGAATAATATTAATAACCGGTCTTGAATTTTTTTTTGTTTATTGCAGACAGTCATGCCTGGTACGAATGATGTATCAATTTTTTTTTACAATTATTATTATTATTATTATATGAAAGATGATGCCCCAAAATGGTGCTGTATGAGATAAAAACACGCTGCAAGTTGAAACTTGCAATTTGCTTCCTCTGAATCGTAGGTAGTTAACGAAAATTGCTTTATGAGGATTCAAGAGTGAGAGAGCTATGAGGGAGCATCTTTCTTCTGGCTTTCTTATGAAGGATTCTTCGTTGACTATTCAAGATGCGGAGGAAGCAGATTGCAAGGTTCAACTTCCAGCATGTTTTTATAATTTGAACGCGTCGTTCGATATCTACCGAATTAAGCAACAAAAAGTAACGAATAAAGATAAACGTTAGCTTATGCACGTTTATAAATTCCAACATGATCAGTCAAATATTTTTCAATTTTCAGAGAGTGGAATTTATGAATTTCTAATTGTTCTAAAATTCGATCGGTTAGGCCGATCTCCGCTAAATTTTATTTACATCATATATCAGAGATATTGCATACTTATATAGAATCGGGGTTCTATTGGTTGAAGTTAACAGTAGATAGAACGACAAAGTTGATTTTTCGAAAGAATAAAAATATCATAAAATCCGAACTTCCCGACGGATTCGGCTCAAATGCAATTACAAACATCCGTGTGCTTAACTCTATACGTAAAGAACTATTTAGAGGAATATCTCGAAATTTGCGGACGCTAGCGTGCGTGCAGACATTTTTCGAACAGTTCAAAACTTTGTAAAATTTTAGCGGCTAGGTAGATTGTTGTAAAAATTACAGATAATATGAAGATTTTAAGGCACGACAGCTGTGCTAAATTTGAGCGCTGTAGCTTAAGCCGTTCTCGAGTTATAGACGTTTGAATTCTGGATGATCGTTACATACACACACAGACACAGACACGGACATCCGGACATTTTCTCCAAATGTATTTTTTCGATATTTTGGGTTATTTTGAACCTATTAACATCAAAATCCCGATAATAATTTTTTGCACCATCACAAAGCTCCCTTTATGAGGAAGCAAAATTATTATTTTAATACGGATTATTAATCAATATGAAGAAATCTGGAGTGGTATGGAAGATTATTTTCGATAAAAATAAGAAAATGTGTGGCCATTTGAAAATTGCGTGCCAATTAACGCCTCTTTTTGCAACGTTATTTAGTTTTAAAAAATGTAAAATTTTCGAAATGCAAATGCATTTTCTTCTATTACTCTCACAAAGGATGTAGTCAAATTCGAGACTGATGGCTTGAAGACGTTTTTGAAAGCTTCTACTGTTTTCAAATAAGATATTCCAAAAAAGAAACGCGTCTACAGTTTCGAAAACAAGATAAGACTTTCATCGTTCCCAAAACTCGATAAAAAATGTGTATTTGCGTTCGATCGGCGATGCAACGTCCACGAGTATTTCGACTTTTTTTAAATTTCGTTTCGATCGATCGATTTTCAGTAGAATGTAATTTTTACAAATTTCACCTTCGAATAGTTCCATAAGCTCCGATGACGAATTAAAAAAAAAATCAAAACCATTGCTACTCCCGCCATATCGGAATCTCGACAATTCCCCCCTGAAGTCCCCAAAAATGTCACCATATAATCCCCCCCGATCTTGAAAATAATTCTTCACCACAAATAAAACCGATCCCTTCATGAATCGTCGATTAAACGTAATAAAAGATCAAACGTTCTCGTGACAATCTAAACCACAACAATAATCAACTTCCGAACGAAACAAAACAAAACAAGATTGTCCAAAAACGTTCATGCTCAAACGTGGTTAGCCGAATGGCTTTTATGGATAATCTCCTAGCGTAATCGTCGCTTCTTTCCTTTTGATTCCATAAAAATCGTACTTTCATCCCGGTGAACGATTCCGTTCGCCAGAACGTTCGTTCATCCGCACCCGGTCTCTCTCGTTTGTGCTTCTCGGGCAGCCGGCAGCTCATGCGCGGATCTCGAACGGAAGAAACGTTCGAGCGTATACGTACCCGAGAACAAGTAGAACCAAACTCGCAAGACCTCGGTCACGTATCACTCTCGCGCTTTGAAATGTAATTTGTGTCTCAAAGCGACGTATTGTTCTTATTCTTGGCTGTTGTAACTAGAAGGACTCCGAGAATCAGTCACTCTTTCGTTACTTTTAGTTTTTTTTCTTCGTCTATTTCTATTTTTACTTTTTCTTTTCTTATTTTTTTCGCACACAATCATCCTGTACGAGTCGTTGCAAGTATTCGACGTTGTTGCCTCTGGAGCGGGCGGGGGGTGGTGTGCCGGACTTACAATCGGAGTATACTTCGCCAACTGGCGAGGGGTTCACTAATGACCAAATATAGGGTGCCCATTAAGTTAACGTCACGTTCTATAGCAACACACTGGCTTCGGTCGTCTTCGACCTCGTCGACGTTCTCGTTAATCACATTTCCTCGTTCTCTCTTATTTCTCAGTTTTCTTTATCTTCTTACTCTTCGTCAACGTTGCACGGGTTTTACGATCGACCGTACGTAAACAATGGCGATGAAAATGTTTCTCCCGTCGTCCGATTCGTTTATGAAAATGATAATTAATCGGTGTGTGCAAAATCAACTGTGAGAAATATTACGAAGAAACATGACGACCAAATCGAGGATGCCTGTTTAGTTAACGTCACGTTCTGAAGCAACATACTGGATTCGGTTGGCTTAGACCTCGTCTGCGTTCTCGTTAATCACATTTCCTCGTTCTCTCTTATTTCTCAGCTTCGTTCTCTTCGTACTTTTCGTCAACGTTGCTCGGTTTTTCGATGGCCCATACGTAAACAATGGCAATGATAATGTTACTCTGTTCGTATGATTCGTTTATAAAGATGATAATTAATCGGCGTGTGTAAAGTAAACTATGATACTTAGTACAACTATGAACGTTGCACTACTTTAGCTTCCGGAAAAAACGTGCGATGTCAAGTTCAAGTTCAAAAACGTCGTTCTTCACAGTCGAAGGTTGGCAAAACCGGCGATGAGCCACGGATAGGAAGAGAGATGGGGGAGAAAGAGACAGAGGTATAAAAAAAAATTAAGGTTGATAAAAAAAATGAAAATAAAAGGTATGGATATGGTAGATTGGTTCTGATAGATAATAAAGAGGACATTTCTCTGCGGGATTGCGCGAGTTGACGTTGTGCCAGAGGCACGTTTCTTTGACCGCGAGAGTTAGTGGATATTATTAGTAATTTTGCTGTCACTCGAGCCAAGATCGGGGAAAGACGAACGGGAAGGGCAGAACCTGGTAATATCCTAGGTATGGTTGAGAGTACGTGGGGAAAGTGAACGGGGGAGAATTGTGGGTGGACTGTCGTTGCTGGCAAAAGCCGCAGTGCGAACGTGGAATAAAGAGAGAAATTGAAGGATACCAGTTGAAATTACGAGCGTCCAGTGTGATACCGGTCTCGTAACGTCTCTACTACTCCACGTGTCCTCATAACATTCTGTATGTTCGTTCGGCCTATGATGGAAAAGTTGAAAGTTACGATATGTCTCCGAACGAGAGACGGTATGCGTTTCACTGGCATTATACAGGCTGATAAAACATTTGTCGCGAATTATTTCGTTTATTATTATTGCAACGACGTCGTAGCAACGACGGAATTTTTTTTTTTCATATCAAATAAACATGAAAGAATATGATTTGTTGCATAGCCGTTTTTGGTGACTTCGCCCGCGTGGATTTTGGGGTTTGGGATGAAGATTTGGAGAAATGAAACAGGAGATTTGGTTTGAGATTTGGGAAATGTAATTCGCAGGCGGTTGTTTTAACGTGATAAACACTTTTTAGTGCAGACGTTATTCGGACACATATCTACATATTGGTTACCAACTGAGATAGCTCGATTTATTATGCGTTCAGGAATTCTTCCGTGTTGTAATTACGGACAGACGATGAGATAGAGAAAAAAAATAACAATTACATCCATGTATTGAGAACTGCTGACGTTAGGAGGAAAGCAATCTTGCATTTACAGGCAAAGATTTTGAATGATAATTTTCAAATCACTCTTCTAACATCTTCGGTTTTCAAGATAAAAAATGTCGCGCCTTTTTTCACCCCCTCATCTATATTTTCGGAGAATTGGTTAAACATAGTTTGTCATTTTGAGAGGAGAATCTGAATAACTAATACACGTATCACGTCTATATAATTTCCAGTTTTTGAGATAGAGTTGTCGACATAGAAAATTCACACCTTCAACGACGGTATTCCTAAAAACCCTTCCTTGCTAAGTGTTTACGTCATCAAAACAATAAATTATTGAATGTTATTTATGTAGGTTGTGATGTAATGTAAATGTGTAGGATGTAGGTTAATCGGTTTGAGCTGGGCGGTGATGAGTCATGCAGTCAGTCAGTCGGACAAGACAACTTCTTTTATACCTCTGTGGTTTGGAAGCAAAACCGAATAAATCCATAATGAAATTTTTCAAGAAATAACGATTTTACGTTCCAACTCTATCTATCACAGCGGACAAATTCATTAAAAAAATAACAGTCATCAGGTAACACTTACTTTTTGGTACTATTCGCGGTAGCATTCGATAAAATTTAAGTAGTCTGCAACTTATGGATTAAAAAAATCAATGTTGGACTCATTCGATCGTGGCTTCAAACCATGGACTTATCTGGTTTTGCCTACCGATGCGAGACAATTAATAATTAATAAATAATGTCAAAAATAACGAGATTTTATTTCATCGATATAAAAGGTTCAGAAAAACTTGCGAAAAAATAAAACATAAGACTTGTTTATCAACGAAAAAAAGGTTATTCGGTTTTGCAGACAAGATGAAATTATCTGGTTAGATTATCTCGTTTATTTCTTTCTATATGGGCAATAATCGGCAACTCTGTGTTACAAAACGTTCACAATCTAAATTACTAGAATCTGAATCTCATTTTCTGAAAAAAATGTACTTATTCGCATTTGCCTCCAAACCACAACAATATACATATGCTCTTCCTTTAGTATCCATTCACGGAATGGTTTTATCCCAACGAGCCAAGGAACCACACCGTAATTTCGGAAAATTAACAATTCATGAAACGATTCAAGCAGAATTAATCGAACGAATTCGAAAGAATTTCGCTACTTTCCGATCAAAAATTCTCACGAACCGACTAAGTCGTACCTCGCGCTTCCCTTTTCATCTCGCAAATCATCGCTAAATCGACGAAGTTACGGCGCGGTATTCGCTCGACGTTATACGCGATATTGCAACAATACATTTTCTCAATGTGGATTGCGGTCATACGTTACGCGTACCACCCCCTGTACCGTAGCGGATTTATTTTTCTTGGCATGCACCGCTCATCATGTGTGTCTTGAATAAGGGCCCGGTACTTTTTTCTCATACTCCACGTTTCTCACAGTACCTCTTCTACCTTTTCCCGTATCTTGCTTTATCTCTCAGCCGCTGGCGTTCGTCCCGTCGTAAGTATCGTACTTTACGCAACTATGAAAAAGATTGCCAAACTTGCGGACAAACTCTCGTGAACATAATTTTTATATTGTTTTGCACCCAACGGGCCGCGAACGCCACTCTCCCCTTTTGCCTTCTACCCGTTATTCCGTCCGAGCGAACTTCCCCAGTCGTTATTATTAAGAATTCCGCAAGTGTCGAAACCCGCGGGGTATATGCGCGAAGTCTATGCAGTGTACCGCCGTTATTCGTTATTTGTCGAGCGAACGTCGTTTTTATTTTGCTCGATACGCGATTTATTCTCGAAGGTCTGCCATCGGAATTGCATCGAATTTCGAATCATCCCCTCCCCCACCGAGCTCTTCTCCAAATTTAGGTGGAATAATGACGATCACGCGCGCGAAGTGGCGGACAATGTTGATGCAATGAAGCGCGTTGAATCGGCAACAATAGAAGATAGGTACGAAAACGGCGTATGTGTGTTTAATCTACCTCCTCACGTGTTTAATGTTTCATTTTCACGCTCGCTTCATGTATATGTGTACTAGAATGTAGGAAAAAAAATTTTCTTAATTTTTCAATGGGCCACAGCTTAAGTAATGAGTGTATATAGAAAAAATATCGGATGCAAGGGAAGCATTCTACGTTGAGTGGAAGATCCGCTTCTTTTGATTTTTAAAAAAAATTTTGATTGGATTTGAGACGGATAATTGTTGGTGAGGAAATTTTTATTTGTTGACAATAATCTGGTATGAGAACAAATAAAAATTATACGAAAATTACTCTAGACTGTACTTCTTCAAATCATCAGTTTATATTTAATAATAAATATTAAAATTTAAGTTATAGCATTATTTTTATGTATTTTTCCCTATTAAATATCGACTAAAGAGCTAAAATTCTAAGAGAATCTGAGACATGAACTGATCCCCTATCGAGTTGTGAGCATATAAAAAATTTGTTAGCTAGCATTTATCTGTCTCAAATTCAATAAGATTGAAAAATATATAACAATAAAAAATCGAATAGAGTGGATCTTCCACTTAACCTAGAATGCTCGGCTTGTGCCAGAATTTTTTCCTTTATCCAAACTAACTATTTCAGGTGTGGTCTGTTAAATAACAATTTTTTTTTAAATACACTAATGTACACATATATGCGTCTCCCACGGAAATAAAATTTCTCCGCAGCTCGTAAATTTGAATGCGTAATATCAGAAAATATCTAGCTAAACCTGAGCCCAATTAGACTACTTGAAGAAATTCCGAACTCAGTATATAGATTTTAGGATTTAATTGAAACGGGACGAAAATTGTTGGACTAATTAAAATCGATGTTTCCAGTAAGTATATTTATCAGCCTAATCACCCCATTCATGTGTTTATTTTTTTTTCTACTCATCTACTTGCAATCGAAAAATATGAATTCATTCCTCGATCGTTCTTTTAAATTAAAATATTTTTGTAAGTTGTTATTAATTGTCGTCGATAAATAAATGTTATCGAGAAACCTACGATTCTCTATTATAATTAAGTCCAATATTATTTTTTGCACTTAGTTTCAAACCCTAAATGTTAATATATACTGGAAAAATCGATTGCAAGGCTTCAAACATTTTTTTCACATACCTAAATATTAATCAAATGTAAATTCGATGTGGAAAACGTGAAACCTCTTAGAATTATCCATAAGTGCTTACAATCGATCACATATTTTCCGACATAATACACTTCAATTCCAAGAGCTGCCGAAAAAAAAAACAAAACGTCCTTCTCAAAACACCCTAATCCATATGTATACATTAGAAAGTAAAAAAAAAATAAAATAAAAAAATCATTGGCAGTATCTTTTATGGATCGTCATCGAATACACGAAGATATTGAAGCTACGCGCATCGCTATCATCCGCGTACGTACGTACATCGACGGTTCCGACTATCGCTCGTACGATTTCACCCCCATAATCCGTTCTTAAGCAGCGCGCCCTCCTCTTTTTACGATCCCCCTGTCCGTCGTTCGTTCGCGCTAGCCGCTCGAGATAGCGCCGGCTTTATTATAGATTGACCCCCTCACTCGAGCTTTGCCCTCGGTAATTCTCCGCACTCCACCGTCTCTATCGTACTTTCCTCCTTCTTCTCATTTTTTCCCCCCAATCTTTTTTTTCTTCTTCTCTCGCACTTTTCCACCGCGACAGTAGCGGGCGTCGTATCGTACCACCGGGTTCACCAGCCACCCCACCGCAAAACCCATCCTGAGCACTCATCGCGCTCCAGCCATTTATCTCGATCGTTTGCATTAAGGGTCAAAGCTGAAGTGCGACAAAAACCAGCTCCTCGTCCTCGTCGCCTCGATCCTCGCTCAGGAATGTCGCCGTTTTACCTTTCGATACATTTTTTTGCCTCTGCTTAATTTGAATACTCCATCGCTCGTTTTGAAGCTTGAAAAATTGCGAGTATCCACATTATCGCCGTACCGTTTTTTCGTTCGTCGAAGCGAATGAAGAATCAAACTCCGGAAACCCCGGTAAAATCGCGATGCAGCGAGCGCGGGGTCGTTCGTCCGTGTAGCCGGACCCCGTGGGTATTCCACGGTGGGGGACATTTCGTGCGCGGCAATCAATGCCGTTGAGTTAACGCCTGGCTACTCCGTTTGCGGAAAAGCAAGATGAATAGAAGGAACGAAATGAACGCCGACTACCGACTTTCGCTTCGCAGCAGCATTATCGGGGGTGGTAGCAACGCCGCTACCCCCTGCACCACCACCGACCACCAACGTCTCCTCTCGTCGTCGTCGACCACCACCCACTTTTTCTTTTCTTTCATACACGTTGTACGTATTGGTTTGCCTCTACACTCGCCTCCGCTCTTCTGTACTCCTATTTTATAGCTCATTCTCTTTGACCAAGCTTCAGAAGATTACTTCGACAATTATCTACCGGGTGCTGTCGAAAAAATGCCACCGAACCCACGGTTTTATCGCCAAAAGCCGAAAGATAAATGAAAAAAAAAATGACGGCTCGGTTGGAATCCAGACATTTATTCCCGGGGATGGATTTAAAAAAAATCTTCTTCCGTCCCGCAAAAAAAAGGGAGAGTTTTCATCTTTATCTGACTCCTCGCGATCAAACACCCCAGGGTTTCGTTATGATTGGTGGTCGACACGCGCCATTTTTTTTTTTTTTTTTTTTTTTTTCGATAAACCTCGCTCACAGCCTTGTCTTCTCACCCTTCACGATACTCCCTCATCGTTTGTTCGAGTTATCAACCGCGTCGCAACTTTAAACCGTAATCGTTGGCGAGGAAGATTTTTATTTGATTCGTCGGTGAGAACTGGCGCGCGCAGCCTCTAGCCGGGGTTTCAATATCCCACGTGGGAAAAAAAAATGAGCCAAGCGCTGGAAATTCTTCAACGTTGAACTAAGGTTGTGATATCACCTTTTATTCGCTCTTTTCTCATTGGTTGCCATTCAAACGAAATTTACATATCCCACCCCTTTAAACGATACCCCTTTTAATCTTAAAAAAAGGCGTTACCGCTGGGCGCACCCTCATTGGACGGTTCAAGACTTCCCCATTGCGCAGACGTTGAAAATACGGCTTCAAACTCTCTCAAGCTCTCCCCTTTTCGAAGCCGTTGCGCGGGGGGGTCGAGTGGACTAAAAAACCGTGAAGCACTTTACAGCCTCTCATTGGCTACCATTTTCCCGTGGGTTTGCATACCGACCCTCCTTAATCCACCACTGATTCGAAAAGTCTCGTTTATTTTCGAATGAAAATTCCTTCGCCGATATTTTTCGTCACAACCGCGTTTCCGCTCGCCATTGATTTGAATTTCCGCCATTTTTATTTTTCGAGGCCTCTGCAATTTATCTATTTAGTCCCAAATGGGTTCGCCGAATAATATCGACGACTTGCCATTCGACTCGGGTTTGGTTGTTAGGGAGAATAACTAATGTAAATTATTATAATTCGAGCACATCCGACGCAGCCGGCGTACCGTAGAAGACCGGAATACATAAATTTCTGATTAAACCATTTTTCGGGGGAGGGGGTTGATCTTTGCCAGTAACAATCCGGGTCCTGGCCGCACTCTGATTGCCTTTGCCCCGACGAAGAAATTCGCTATAGCTGCAGACGTGCAATATAAATTCTGTTGGCCCGCTTCAACCCCGACTGTGACAAGTTAGCCCTCGAAAAAAAAAAAAAACCCGGGGACGCGCGCTGTGAGACCAAGAGGGTTGCCAGACGAGTCAGACGCAGGGGTGGTTAATGAGCCCAAATCCGTTTACGATGAATACCGCTACTTCGTGAGGAAGCATGATAGCGAACGGGAAGCAGAAAAGAAACGAAACAAAAAAAAAATAAAAATAAACCGACCGAATGGCTCGTTAGACATTTTCGTCCCTTTGAGATTGAAAAGACAAACGTTCGTCCGATCGAACTTCTTCCCGAAGAAATATCCTGCCCTTGTTTGACTTTTTTTATGTTGACGAAAAAAAATTATAACAATTAAACAAAAACAGCTACGTTTCTGTGGTTGCTTGTATCTGCATAGAATTGGATGATAATTTTTCGTTTCGTGTTTTAAAATGGTTTCCATTAGAATTGGTTGAATAATAAATAGCGCAGCGTTATACGCGTGATGTTTACGCGCGTGTGACCAGCAAGGGCGAGGTGGATCAATTTACACGAACGCCAGGGGTGCTGCGAATAACTGGGATATTGCGTGAGTACGATCGTGGCGAGGGAAGAGTGACCCGTGTGTGGGGGGGTTGTTCTGGTAACGCGTGCTCGTGCATATAAGCACGAAGTCCTTAACAACTTTTCTTTCGTGGGGGATTGTATCGCGAGGGGGTGAAAAACCCGGTGCCCGGAGAGAAGAGGTGGCGAACGGTCGGGGGTCCGTTGTAATTATAACATCGTGCGAGCTTTGGATAATGATTCTTTCGCCGCACATATATTTTCTCGTAGTACCCCGTAGATAAATCACGTATATTTTGCACATGAGATTTATGTGAAAAATATATTTGGTTCTCGTTAGATAAATTGGTAATGGTACGCGATATTCGGGTTAAATTGAACGAAAGTACGATGGATGGGGAGTCTTGATATTTTGATTAAGCAATGTAAAATGATAATCATTGCATTGGATATTGTTAATGAAGGATAAGGGCTGCCGTTTTTGAGCGATTCGATTCTACGCGAAGGATCGGTGATTAAAACGGGTTATCGTAACGCCTTTATACAGCTGACTCGGGCCATTCTCCCTTATTATTGGTCTGGGATATATAACGTGACTTGTAATAATGTATGACACGGGCAATGATGAGGGCAGTCGACCATGAGGTTTCCTAGCGCATGCGCTATTCGCAGTTTTAACAGAAAACCTTATTCCAACATTCGTTCTATGAAAATTCATCGTCTAATTGAAATAAAAACGACCCTACCTCCATAAGTACATTCCCGGAAAATTCAATTGAAAAAAACAGAACGTTCGAATGAAGTTTCAGCCCCAAAAAAAACGTAACACGTACGCGAGCACGGCACGGGAGAAGAAGGGTGGAGGGTGAAATAGAGTGTCAGTGAAGAGGAAGAAGACACTGTCCCTTGATAAAAGAAAAAAGAAATTGTTCGAAAGCTGACATGTACATTAATAGACCATCATGGTTTTCACTCGCTTTTTTTCGCGTTCGTTTCGATAGACTTCTTTTTTTTTTGTTTCATTTTTTTGTATTCCTTTCGCGCCTTAAGCGCTGCGCTTCCTCGCAGGCTTTCTTTCGTTCCATCGTCGTACAAGTCCGGGTTTCTTTCGAAACTTTACTTTTGCCATAAGTACAGTGGTCTCGCGGTTGTCGTCGTCGTCGTCAGCCTGAAGAACGGCAAACCCTGCAACCGCCACCACCGTCGCCGCAATAGCAGAGTAACTTGGGTGCATACCACACCCAACCGAACCTAGTAGGCGGGTCAAACGTCTATATGTATATATATATGGGGCAAAATTTCCCAATTCACCGGACTGAAACCCTCCTATCCCCCGATGTGGACGATGATTTTTTTTTAGTATCCTTTGGATCTTACGACCTCACTAATTTTTTTTAAGATTTTTTAGACCCCTTCTTCCCCTCCCCTCCGCCCACCATATTATTTTTATCAAGGGTAACTACTATTTGCCCAGTTTTTATTTCGATGAAATTTTTTTCCCGGATACTCTATTGAAATTGAAGAACTTTTTTCATAAAAATGGAGTGGAAAGCGGGTTCCTAATATTTTTATTTATTTTTTAGAAATTTTGCGAAAACTCGACTTTTTCCGAAATTTCAATGTATGATAATGGTTTTTCATCTAAAAAAAGAAGAGAAAAATGAAATCTATCTTCCAAAAAATCGATATTCCGATTATTTCGATAGAAAATCGATAGGAAATAGGAGTTACCTCCTGATGATAGCAACAATTAATTCATACTCAAAAATCGATTTTCCATCGAAATAATCGAAATATCGATTTTTTTGCAGGATAGATTTCATTTTTCTGTTCTTTTTTTAGATGGTAAATCATTATCATATATTCGAATTTCGGAAAAACTCGAATTTTTGCAAAATTTCAAAAAAATAAATAAAAATATTAGAAACCCGCTGCCCACTCCAATTTTATAAAAAAAGTGCTTCAATTTCAATAGAGTATCCGAGAAAAAAGTTTCATCCAAATAAAAAGGGGGCAAATAGCGGTTACCTCTTGAAAAAAATAATATGGTGAAGGTAGGAGAGGGGAAGGAGGGGTCTGAAAAATCTAAAAAAACATTAGTGAGCTCATAGGATCCAAAGGATACTAAAAAAAAAAAAACCATCGTCCACATCGGGGGATAGGAGGGCTTCAGTTCGGTGAATTGGGAAATTTTGCCCCATATACATATATATATATATATATATATATATATATATATATTTAAAAAGTTACTCGCTCGCTCGGTGCCCAGACAGTTGAGTGGCTCGTGATTTTGTGGGGATTTTTCCGCAGTAGTAACGGCACAATGTGGCAGCCAAGATGTGCAAGGTGCGAGAACCCAGTCACGCCAGTCCCCGACACAGACTCTTCGGGGCCACCGCGATTCAGCAAAACTAAGAAACAGCGGAATACATCGTCAGCCTCGGCGATACAAAGTTTCTTCAACGATTCTTCTCGCTCCTTCCCGAACCATCTGCTCCCACACGCGAGAGCATTATCCTACTTCCATTTTCAATTACACTTGACAGCGTGACGGCGAATAAAATTCCAGTGGGGGCGCGAGTTCACAATTCATTACCAGATTGAATACATTTTTATGGCTTCCGCCACCTATGAATTGACGGAAGAAACTACTATGATTATTCAATGAAAAATTATTTCTCGATAAATCGGATGGAAATAAATTTTTGCGTTTTTTTTTTTTTTTTTGTCTCGACCTATCCCGAGAAAGGGAGAAAAGCAACGACAAGTTTATTGTTAAATTTATCAAAAATAAATAATACTTAGGATATTTCTTACGATTGATATTTTTTTGACGATCGATTTTAAAATTCATTATTGTTTTCCAGCCTGCCACCTTCTAATAGGTTCATTAAGCGAAGTAAAATCAACATTTTGATTCTCCCAAAAAAAAAAAAAAAAAATGAAAGTAGAAAGAAAATATAGCTGCTATCCACGAAAATCGGTAATGTACGACTCTCTCAAACTCGCACCAAGCGTTCAATACAGATCTCCCAATCGCTCCCACAGTCTCAAAAATGCATCTATAAAAAATAATAACGTCGGCATCGCCAAAGTTTCACGCAGCAAATAATAAAAAATTAATAATAAACAATATATTCGATTAATTTTCATTTTTACCATCCTCCCGTTAAGAAAATAAATAAATCAATGAATAAATAAATAAATCGACAAAAAAAAAAAACCGGCTAGAGAAATCGTCATTCAACCGTGATTACAAGGAGGACGTTTTCAGCTCGCGTAGTAGTAGGCGGGAATGTCTGGATGCTGCCGCATCGATCCGATACATCACTGGAGCATTTACATCCCCCACTCTGTTTCCATCTCCCTCGTTTCTATCTTTCTCGTATTTTTCCGCGTGTTTCTTTCTTCGTTTACCCCGTCCGGCACTCTCTCCCCACCCGGGGAGCAACGAGAGAGCTTTTCCACTCTCCAACGTGCTCCTGCTTATGCCGCCACTTCTTCCCCCAACGTTTGCGCAGGTCCCACAGCGGCTTTCTTCGTTCTTCCACACTCTTCTCAAGAATCTCCCGCTCGCTCCGGCACTTCTTCATCCCTTGGCACGCGGCGACTTCAACCCCACCGTAAGAAACGGCCATTGTCTACGCGTCAAATCTCAACCCCCACTTTCGTAAGCGCAACGAGCGAAACCATCATCCACGAACATCTCGGTACAACGTCTACTCAAGATTATTATTATTTGCTTTTTTACAATACTCAACGCGTGAAAACAACGAATAAATAGATAATATAATTTATTTATTCGCGGAAACATCTGATTTTGATCGTGAAGATATTTTTAATTATTTGTCGGTCTCTCAAACATCTTGGTTTTATAGCATTGCCGTTGTAATGCTGGAACTGGTGTTGGGTTAGTTATATTATTTAATTATTAATCAAGCGTTTCGTTGTTTCCGAAATAATCAGTAGTTTTACGATGCGAGAATTGAATTGTTTGCAACATTGTGTACACTTGGTTCGCACCGTTTAGATACAACGTGTATGTATATCTATATAATAAATAAGTCATAGATAGCATCACGTAGGAAATGTCTCACGCAAACTCGGTATCGTCGGTGTCTGCTGACGGTGAGGGAAACTACAATGAATCGTTGATACTTGGGCAAATTCATCGGTAACCGTGCGAGGTACTTCGCTCAAAGTTTTTGCAGAGTCGTTAATTGCTACACATCAGGATGAAACAGATCCAACTATTTTTATAGACGCACTTGTAGGAGGGCCCGACGGATGCCAGGATCTCTGCGTGTGCGCTGCGCGTATTATAAGGACGTCGAACTGCGATATAAATGCAAATACAGTTGAGTCATACGAGAAAATTTAATTTAATTTATTTCATAGGTTAGAGTTGGTGTGTATGCACTCTTAAAATCATAGGTGTTAGGTATCGAGAATAGATGGATTAAAATATATGGATAGAGAAAATTATTTTTATACGAATGAGCAATTCCACCAAATCGAGATGACGTTTTGGACCACCTATCCCCGTAAATCTTTGGGAAAAAATCAGAATGTTGTCCTTGGATATCCTCGATTTTTTTTCAAATTTATCCCTTCATTATTTTGGCTATAATTGTACAGGGCATTCTGTGACATTTCCGTTCTTTTTTTCGATTAAATTTTTTAGTATCTTGTCTGAAAATAAAATTTATATTCAAAGTGCACATTCATGTGAAATCTTCTCAAATTTTCGAAAAAATGTTCATTCCTATTTTGGACTAACAAAACGCTCTCAAAATCAAGTTTTAATATTGAATAATTTTAATCGATAATAAATTTGATTTGTTTCCATATTTTTTAAATATCAATTTTTCATATTCACTCGATACATATTCATTATAATTACGTTCGTAATTGCGTTCTTAGTTTTCCTCACGATAACAAGAGCAAACGGATTATGGTCTGTCTTCTTGACGACCATTCGCAAAATAAGAATTTCGAAACATAGCAGTAGTCGCAGTCGTTTGGTTCGGTGAACGTCGAAAGACTTTCGCGAGATGACGAACAGTGTCGAAAGGGGATGGTTCCCTTCTTCTTTGTCTCGAGAACCCGGGATTCCGGGGATACAGAGGCTAATTCCCGGTTGCTAGCCTCGAGGAAAGGGCAACAACTCCTTCCCCCGGTTTCTTTCTTCTTCCCATTATCTTTCTCACCTTACCCCGACATCCATTGCTCCTTCCCTCGCCACGTCCGAACGTTTTCTCGCGCCCTCTCACTCCGCAACTCCTTCGCCGTCCCTTTCGTCTTTCCGGCGATGCTCGGCCTTTCTCCGAGCCCCTGGACTCGTTGCTTTGATGTTTCCAATTTAATTGAAGAAATCCGAGAAACGGCTCTTCTAACTTCGACTTTATTGATTGCCGTTCCGTTTCCACAACCATGGTCGACGCTTTCCCCCCCCCCCCCCCCTCCAATCCCCGGCATTCACGGAAAATCTCCAACGTTTCCTCGGATTTTGTGTGTGTTTCAAATTAAATCATCCGGTTTTCCAGCTTTCGCTAGTTTACGAAGTTTTTTTCCCAACGACAACCGAAGGATGATCCTTCACAATTTTTTCGAGTATCTCCGGTAAAAATTATTCATCGAACGTTTGTGAATTATCGTCGGTCGGTAAGAACGCAATCCTCTTACGTAGAGAAAAAACCCCTTGCTCCACGTTTTTTCCCAAAAAAAAAAAAAGCAACGCTTCACTCAACATCTCGAAGCAACAACGAAGCTAGAAATTAAACTCGTGGCGTTGAATGAAGACTTTCCGAAAGAGCATTGGCAACATAACCTATTTGTGATCGAACCGGGCGGGAGGGGGGATGAAATTGAACGAAGAAAGGAAAAGAGGGGAGCAAATTTCCGCGAAAAGTATAAAAGATTCCGAGTAGACGACTTATGTATCTTATCGCACAGCGGTTGTCCGAAACAGAATCCATTATACTCCACTTCTATCTCACTTTCTCATTCGTGTTTGAGAATTCGAGAAGAACGCCACTGTACGTAACTGCATTAGACATACGTGTACCGGTTGCTCCTGGTTGTGGCACGGTTCGTATCTGGCCACGGCCGGCGTTGTATCAACGGATGAATCGATGTCTACATCGATATCGTGTATCGTTGTATACGATATCGTTTCGATATACGACGAATCCAATACGTATATCCGTATTATATATCCCACAAACATACAGTATGGACGTCGTATTTTCTTCGATCTTCTCATTCTCCATCTCTCGCCTTCGCCATGTGCTCGCCTCGTCGCGTTTCACCTCTTTCGGTTTACGCTCCGCGATCGTAGCTTCTCTACGTACATTTTACGAAACAGCGGGAGGCGCTACCACGTACCGGATGATCGTCCATAATGGAAAATCCCCTCGTTGGCTGCGTCGAACGCGATATCAGGTACCGCATGATCGCTATGGATGTTTCATCGGTTGTACGAATAATCATTTTTATCTCAACGAGTTTACCGATCTACCGATTTTGTACGCATCGGATTTATTCGTTGAAAAAAAAAGGTTAAGGGCGACAAAATTGGAGTGAAGGTTATAAAAGAGATATTGAAAGTAGGAAGGGGATGAGCGAACAATAGAAATAGATACTGTGTCGCGATATATAGCATTGGAAATGATTTTAACTCTCGACTATCGTCCGAAAATTCCCCATTTCAACAACTGCACGAACCCGGATACGACTATCCGTACTTGCGCGCCCTCTATTCCACTCAATTGAAATAACAGGGTTCAAAAGTTACGTTCTAGCTGATCGAACCTTTATTATATATGATTTCGTTTGTTCCAAATGGAAAATTGGAAAAAGTTTACAACGGGTAAGCTCACTGCGTAAACTCGTTCACGTGAACGCTACTGGTTTCTTCGAGGGATAACACACAACTTTTAAAGAAAATTGCGATTCAATGGCAAAAGCAATTCCACGTAATCGATCAATCGGAAAATAACAAAGACCTGAATACTACAGAAACAATTATATACATCATTGAAACAACAATATTTGATAAATACTTTTGCAGTTAACAAATAATGAGGAAATCATTCAAAAACATTTTTTTGTCGACTCTCGACAATACGAAAAAGTGTTTTTGCGGAATATTTGACAGTGTCTTATTTTCCATGACGATTTTTCGCAGCCGTCAAGCGTCGAACGTACACAGCATCCGAGGTAGCTAAATATCGCGTAGCCACCCCTTGGTCTCGGGATTCACGTTTCTCTCCGGCGCTGCAACTCGTAGCCGTCGAGCGAGCGGGCATTCTCTGGCAGAAAATCCCTTGCGGCGCTCACTCAATCATACGGTATTTTTGTTGCCACACCGAGCGACGCTACACCGACAAGAAACACGTCTCCCGAGCGAATTCGGACCGGGGGAGGAAAGGGAAAACGACACCCTTGTACTTTCTCTTATTTCTCGGTTATCGCCTTTCTCTCCTCCATCCAACGGAGTTTACTTTGTTCCCACAGGCGACATCTAATCGCTTCGTAAACGTTTTTAAGACCCCAGAAACGAAACGTCATTCATCCGTTTCTAACGTTTTATAATTTTTTCAACGTTCCGGAAAACGTCGTTGATCCAATTTTAGAAATTGGTAGTTTCGTTGAGGGATCATTCTAGTGGAAAATCGGTTTGAATGAAGTTTTTGGTGAGAATGAAATTTTCGGGAAAGGATGAGGAATATGTATGGATTTATAAGGATGTGTGAGGACATATTTCGTATTAATAGTTTGTTGGCAAAACTTTGAACGCATTTGAGGCAAAAGGTTTTTTTTTGGAAAACGGTGGTAGATTTTCATAGAAGAGTTTTCGAGTCTTCAGTCTCAAATTTGGCCACATAATTTCTTCGCGTCGTTTCTTAGGGCGGTATCGAAGCTTTTATTTTATCAGCACAACAACTTTTGAATAGAGAAGTCAAATTTGATATTCAATTTTTTAAATGGCTACCGATTTGGTAATTTATATGGGAAAAAAATTCCTCTATACCGTTTTCTAGTGTTCCCTACTGACTAAGTATCCGTATTATGTTTTTTCATCTAATTTTTAGAGGAGGGCACTATTTTTTAGAGGCATCATTTTGGATCAATCAAAAACAATTTTTGAAAAATTAAATAAAAAGATTGAAATATTTTCTCTTATCCGGCATAGCTGACATCTGTCGACGAACAAATCGAATAATTTATCGTATTTATTCAAGGAAAATCATGAAAATCGGTTGTTTTTTATTCATCGTACTAACGCGGCCATTTAATGAGTCTTCACTTAATCCTGTTTAATATTGATTCAATATACTACCGTCGCGGGCGAAATTGAGATCTGTCATTGACGCCTTATTACGTTTGCGAAGCATTGACAGATTTACCATATTTTTTTTGCTATCTGTTCGTAGCTGGACTTACTTTCCGGAGCATCGCTCTCAAGAAAACTATAGTGCAACAACAGGGGCAGAAGAAGATGCTCCCTCGATGCTGCATCCAAATTGGAAGATTCGGAACGGGTCCATCTGCGCGTGATGATCTCTAGGTAACAAGCCATGACTATTTGTACCAACATGAACGAAAGCATGCAAACCAGAACCTTATACATTGTTTCCTCATTTTCCATTCTCATACAAATCTCACTGTTCCATCTGTTAAACTAATCCAACCTCTTCAACGCTAAACTCTCAAAAACAAATGTTCAAAAACGAAAACTTTCCACCTGAGAGGCCGGAAAAAAAACACCAAAACGTCGTAAAATTTCAAAACGTGCATCTACTTACACAAAAAAAAAAGAACAACAAACAAACGTTAGTCGGTTAAAAAAGGTTTCGAAGCATAGAATCACGAATGGGTAGTAAATATCGCCAGCCGGAATACGAAGCTCAGGTTCCCGCCTTCTGGTGCGCCCTGGCAATACCGTACATTGACGGGCGCACCGGAGAGAGGGGAGGGTGGGAGAAGGAGAGAAAAAGAGAGAGAAAAAGGAGAGAGAGAGAGAGAGAGAGAGAAAAGAATACCGAGAAAGGAAAAGAGACAGGAGGAAAAAGAGAGAAGGAGTGCCGGACACGCGATAAAAGGAGCCAAGTCGAAGGGCATTATTTATAGGTTGCGGGCGAGGGCCGGAGTGCGATTCGCGTGGCGTGCCATGCATAGACAGTGCCTCATTCCCGGTGATATCAAGCGTATGGCTCATTTTTCCCCGCAAATACGGAAATACCGACAATCCCATTTCTTCAGGTGGTTCAATGGCGTTGACAAGGTAGCCAACGCGGGAAGGTCGACGACGTAGATAGACGTCGACACCTTCGACGTCGCCAAACGAATATTTCCCTGTCATTTTCGTCAACCGGTTGAAAAAAACAGTTGAGTCAACGTAAAAGCCCAACGGTTGAATTTGGACAGTTCCCAAACTGTTCATCTTCGAAAGTCAACAATCCTGCGTTCACAACAATTCCACTCCAACCGTTCCATGTCCATGTTCCAGTCCATTCCTGGTTGAACAACCGTTGAATCAACCAGTAGGATTATTTGATTATCAAGACTGCAGTTGCCAAAATTGCTAGGGTTTACATACAGCAATTAAACATCTATACGCTGTCATCAGTAATTTTTATACGTCCCGAGCAATAGCATTTCGATATATCCTCGCATGAAGACGTTTGAAATCGACGTTCCCTTCGAAATTGTCAACGACCTCGTCAAGTTGTAGCATAAGGGATTTTCCACTGGTGTTACGTCTGTCCAGTACGGGCGTTGGTGGTGACCAGCATCGCATGTACGATACGTTCGTGGCTTTTCAAAAGAGCTTTTACGAGTCGCATATGTGCCGCCGGGGTTTTTCTTTTTATCCGACGCTTTATATTCCTGGCAACGCGTTCCGCCTTTCTCGCTTTGCCTCCACACTCTCGCCACCCTCGTCACCTTTTCGCGTATCCCCCGGCCCGCGTCCGTACCACCCCGTAGCTCTTCACGATGCCAACCAACGCGTTCTTCTTCTTCCCCACCCCCCCGTTATTTCCTCGTGTATCGCAAAAGCTTTCCCCGTTCCGAGCTTTCCATCCTCTTCCTTCCCTTAACTCTGCCGGCCACCCTCCGGTCGCCAAAAACTCGATGAATTCTTTCTTCATATTCACTGGGGAGTGATAGTCCGACATAACATAACAAATTTCCAGCCGATCGAAAACGTTTGGGTTCGTGCTGGATATCCACAACCGCAGGATGGCTCACCCTCTGATCTTATTTCGTTCGCTTGGCAGCGCATTTAAATCCTCGAGTTCCCGACCGATGCTGCCGCGG
>OZ020177.1:8403587-8457173 GCA_963971145.1 Sussaba pulchella | reverse complement strand
CGATGAGACATCTATAACGCGATTATTTACTCGAGTTGACGAGTAAAATTTACCGTTAAAGATGCCGAAAATTGTGCAGAGCAAGGGTAAAGATAGATCATGATCTTTAGGTATGTTACATTGTGGAGCTGCTGGGCTGCGCTCGCGTGGATTTTCGGGTTCGGGACGACGATTAAAAACAAAAAAGAATTTTTTCGTAAGCCTACGAAGTATAATTCGCAGGCTAATGTTTGAACGTCATGGGCAATTTAGACAGTAGACGTTGATCGAGACTTATCGGTTATGGAACACACGTAGTTATTCTAATCATACACGTTCAAGAATTCTTCCGTTTTTCAATTACAAATAAACGAATGAGTCAAAATTATTTATCCGTTATAACGAACTGATTACGTCAGTAGCAAAAAATTCGTTATGCAAAATCTCTTTATAATGAAGATTCAGGATATTCTTTTTTATCACTTTTCAACGTCTACGATTTTTGAGACATAGGTGGTTCTATGAAAAAAATTCATCGTTTATGTCCGCTGTATTTTCCTGAGCTGTATTCTCGGAACATGATTGAAGAACGTATTTTTTAACATTTTTTTAAGAACCTTATTATATATATGGGGTATTCCACGTCAACTCAGACAGCTTTGAACCTTGGGTCAAAATGTTTGCCTCCTAATTTTTTACATGAATATATGTTGAAAATAGAGAAACCCGTATTTCGGGGTTTTTCATTTTGAGGCCCCGCTTTTGAGATACAGTCAAATGAAGTTTTTCAACCATTGGCCGTATTTGGTCATTCGAATCGATATATCTTAGCAATGGTTAGTGATAAAGGGAAACACACCACAGGTGTTTTTTTTTTTTTTTGTTTTTGCACGCTCTATACGATAAAGATATTCATGATTATGTTGCGCCGGTGTAACTATTATTTATCAACAATTGAGAATTAAAAGTTAATTAAAACAAAAAATACTCATATTGTTTTTTTAAATTTTTTTTCTTTAAATTTCTTGATTAAAAATAAAAATTTTGAGACATCACCGGATTGGGCATCGACTTGGTTCGGAAGTTATAGTTTTTTCAACGAGTTCACCGGTTAAACAAATCGATGTATGTATCTCAGCAACGGTTAGTGATAAATTGAATAATTATTGCTGTTTCTTTTCGTTTTTTCACTCGATATATGATAAAGTTATTCATAATTATGTTGCACCTATGAAGCAATCGTTATTAACAATTAAACAATTTAAAATTGTATGAAACTAAAAATGCTCATTTTATTCTTACAAATTATTTTTTATAGATTTTTTGAACGAAAAAAAAAATTTTGAGACCTTGCAGAGCTTAGTCCCACGTTCCGTTCGGAAGTTATGGTTTTTTTTTCTCACGAAGAACACGTTTGATGTAAAATAAACACATTAAAGCTATAATTTCCGAACGAAACGTCTGAACGAGCTCTGTAAGGTCTTAAAATTTTTGTTTTTTCCCAAGGAATCCATAAAGAAAAGAATTCATAAATTCAAAGAAGCATTTTTCGTTTTTTACCATTTTTAATTATTCAATTGTTAATCATAATTGTTTAATAGCCGCAACATAATTATGAATAACTTAATCACACATAGAGTGTAAAGGGGAAAAGAAACACTAATAGTTTTTCAATTTATCACCAACCGTTGCTAAGAACCGATACATCGATTTGTTTAACCCGTTAAAAAGCTGTAACTTCCGAACCGAGTCGATGCCCAATTTCTGTGATATCTCAAAATTGTCGTTTTTAATCAAGGAATTAAAAAAAAAAAAAAAAAAATAAAATGAGCTTTTTTTGTTTTATTTAAGTTTTAATTTTCGATTGCTATTAAGTAATTGTTACATCAGCGCAACACAATCATGAATATCTTTATCGTATATAGCGTGCAAAAACGAAAAAAAAAACATGCGTGGTTTTTCCCTTCATCACTAACCATTGCTGAGATATATCGATTCGAATGACCAAATACGGTCAATGGTTGAAAAACTTCATTCGACTGTATCTCAAAAGCGGGGCCTCAAAATAAAAAACCCCGAAATACGGGTTTCTTTATTTTCAACATATATTCATGTAAAAAATTATGAGGCAAAAGTTTCGACCCAAGGGTCAAAGCTGTCTGAGTTGACGTGGAATACGCCATATATATATATTAGGGTGGCTCGAAAAAAAAAAAAAATGTCCGATTTCAAATGATAATCATTCACCACAAAGTATCTTGCATGCGTAGAACTTTGCCCAAACATGAACCCAATCGGACAATTTTTAGGGGTTGCCAACGATTTTTTAAGTTTTCCCATTTGATTAACATGGGAAGAACATAAAGTTTCCATTCAAAAAATCATAGCTCCGCGAATTATATAGCCACGCCGATCCCGTAAGTTCCATTTGATAGCTCTTCAAAAACCGCTTAAAATGGCATGCAGATCTTCAAAATTCGATACTTCAAAAAATGAGTTAATATTCTAGATCGTAAGCAACTCAGTTTTTCAAATCATCGACGGAAGTTGCTATCGGATTCCAATAGTCTGGATACCATTTCGAGCGATGTTTTAAGAGCTTTTAAACAGAACTTACTTGATCGACGTAGCTATAAAATTCTTAGAGCTATGATTTTTTGAATGAACACTTCATCTTCTTCCAATGTCAATCAAATAGGAAAATTTAAAAAATCTTGGACGACCCTTAAAAATAATCCCATCTCGTTCATCTTTCGACAGAATTCTACGGATGCCAGATACTTTGTAGCGACTGCTTATCATTTGAAATCGGACATTTTTTTTTCCGAATTACCCGAATCTATACATCGACAATAAATAATGCCGAATTTTCTGCAAGGGTTTCGTTAACGTTTCCGATTTTTTCAATTGCTCATCAGAGCGGGAAAAAAATTCCATTTCCACTAACTTTTAGAAAGCTCGAATGAGATGTGCATGTTTCCGATGAATTGCCCGTCCTCTGACAACAATATCGTTGACAATTAGGGAACGATATCAGATTTCACGCGCGCCTCGAATGACGGGATGCTCACACGGCAAACAGCATTACATTAGCGCCGATCTGACCAAACACCTTACTCGCTAACTGTGTTCCTGCCAACCCTGTCAGCGATCCACCAAGATCCACTCCCTTGTGACGCACCGTACCGTTTCTACTTACTCCTAGAGCGACTGGAGCTTCTACTTTCTACCACGGACTGTCACTGGCTCTCGCTGTCGCTCTCTCTCTCGCTCTCGCTCTCTCTCTCTCTCTCTCTCTCTCTCTCTCTCTCTCTCTCTCTCTCTCTCTCTCTCTCTCTCTCTCTCTCTCTCTCTCTCTCTCTCTCTCTCTCTCTCTCTCTCTCTCTCTCTCTCTCTCTCTCTCTCTCTCTCTCTCTCTCTCTCTCTAAACCCCTCGACTTCCTACACATTTCCGGTGGCTCACGATCGACGTAGACATATTTACCATTCCTGTCTCGGGAAAATGAGTAGATGCGTATATATTAAATTCAACGAGTAACAAAAAGAAATATACAGGGTGTCCTAAAATCACCACCGCAAACGAAAACCATGGGCACTTGAGGTTATTTTGAGTCGAAGAAAATTGAGGGATGATTTTTTCCTTTTCGCTTCATTTGAAAGTTGTGAAGGGTTTTTATGATTTTGCCTCTTGTTTTCTTTAATTGGCTCTATCTTTGCCAAGCTACGAACGATTCTTGTGATTTTTGCGTCCTCATAGAGGAAGCTTTGTTTGGGCGAAAAAAAATTTTCCCCAGATTTTCATGTAGACTTGTTCAGAATGTCCCAAAACGTCGAGAAGTAACATTAAGAAAAAATGTCCGGATGTATGTATGTATGTGTGTAACAGTTGTTTATCGTTCATAACTTGAGAACGGGTTGAAATATCAAGCTGAAATTGATCACACATGTGAAGGGTTCGAGGCCCCTCGCTTGATTCAATTTTTGGCAAAATCCATGATGTTCTTTTGTTTTTGAGCGATTTTGAAATTTTTCAAAAATCTGTTTTCGGTTTCTAGCTCGCGCAATTTTCGAGACATCGGACTAAAATTTAGCACAAGGTTGCACTATTATCTAAAGACGTTTCGTATTGAATTTGGGCAAAATCCGTCGAGCCATTCATATTTTATGGCATTTCGAAATTTTTCAAAAATGGAGTTTCGTGCTCTAGCCCCGCAGTTTTTGAGGTGTCGGTCTCAAAATTGTTACAGAGTTGCACTTTCATCGGAAGATGTTTCGTATTGAATTTGGACAAAATCCATCTAGGCGTTTTAATTTGATGCGACTTTCAACTTTTTACATTTGACATGGAAATCACCATATATCCATTCCGGACTAGATAGATTTACGAGCAAATTTCGTAGGAAAACACATAGTTCCTCATAGAGGAAACTCTGGCAAATGTGTAAAATTAAGAGGAAGCAATGTGCAAGGTTCAACTTTGCACCCTTGTTTTTTTTATTGAAACAAAGATTTCCAGCCGTTAAAACATGGCCTAATTTTGTTTTCCGATGTAGATAACGGTTTTTCTGCAATCTTTTGTCAAACAAGATTTTATGAGTGTACACATTTCTTTCCAATTTCGACGTCGTTTTATATTAAAAAAAAAAACATTATAAAGTAATGTTTTTATTCACTTATTATAAAAGGCTCATTATAAAGGAGGGGTATTCTCTACCAAAGTAATTAACTTTTTTTTACAGAAATTAGTATTTAAACAGTTTTTTTTACTTAAAATGACCTCAGTTAGCTGGACGGTCTTCGTTTGCGGCTATTTTTTTGGGACATCCTGTATATGTAATGGATCAAAAGAAAAAAAAAGATAATGATGACATATCTTCAATAAATTATTAGGCCGAATGACTAACCGGCTACGATCAAAGCTTATCTCTCTTTTATAATATCGTAGAGCAATCGAAACTTTTCAATATTTAATTGGATACATTATGCACCAACTCACAAACAAAAATCTCTTTTGTCACCTTGGTAAAACTCGTGTAGAAAGATAACGAGAACGTATGAGTGTAAAAAAAAATAGTTGAAATATATTTGACATGTTGACGGTTTTTGAGGTTTTTTTTTTTTATAAAAATAATATAATCCTATAATTCTAGGATTTTTATTATACTTTTATTTTATTAAATTTCGAGTTTTCTACAGAGTGATAGTTCGATTGATCATACATTAATTTCATTATATTTATTGATGTTTGCGGAAAATATCATCCAATTTTTGCACCAAAATTTTCGTGATTTTATGGCGTACATCACCAGTTTTTCCTAGCAACGCCTCTCATGATACCTTCAGCTGTAATCATAAGATCGGGAAAAGAGAAATGTGCGAATCGGTCCTGAAAATTTGCCATACTCAGATGAACTACACTCGTCATAATATTGCAACAGAAAAAATTGCTCCTTAGCACCTTATAACAATAAACAATAACGGTTTTGGCTAAACATCTGGACTTTGACGTTGAAATAAAATCAAAGACTTCAATCGATTTTTAACATCTTAAGTCACATGATAGATAGTTTAATAATATAGAGAATGGGCCGTACATCTAAATCCGTTTATTAGTTGTAGCTATGTAGTGAGAGTCAATCGTAAAAATACAGTTTTGTGAAAAACGCGTTTAAAGTTCTGCGTTGCAGTTTTAATATCATAATTATTCATTAAAATGACTCACGGTTAGTCAGCTATTTCAGGACCGCACAATAAACCCTTATCACCTTCATGATACGGTTCAAGACCCGGATTCTCGTTCTTTTTCGATATTTTTGCCTACTTATACGAGTCTGACACTTGCCGATCCCAACTGAAGATGCTCTCTTTATCCTGCCACTGAGTAAGGCAGTAAAACTCAAGCCACTGACTATTTATATTAAGAAAAAGATTTTTTTTTCGTCCATATTTCGGAAGATACAATTATCAAGAATGTTGTTTAAAAGTTTCATAGAGGAATTCATAGGATTAGATAAGTGACAACTCAGTTAGATTCATAGAACTAGAAAAATGTATAGAACTAGTTAGACGAATTACGATGTATGGTCTGGGTCGTTTAAATATCTGTTGTTTACTTTCTACTAGAAAAATTCTGCAAGATTTCCGAGCTTTCGGTGCTACCGATAGATTTTGATTTGCTCTTTTATAGTAAAACAAGAATTAATCTTCCATCTTGCAAATTTCGAATTGTTATTACGGTGCAAAATGAGGCGTGAATCGACGGTCGCTGCTATATCCGTGCGGCCCGAGAACTTCAAGCTCGTTTGTTCTCAAATGACACATTCAAACCTGTTTGTCAGTTAATCAAAAAATCTATGCATCCGATTAAAATGATTCAGGTCTTATTTTGTTAAGAAAACTCGTTTCTTATAATGCCACATCACGCTCTTCCATAATGTTATTTATTTTCTCTGCCTATCAGTTTTTATTCCTGGTTAAAGGCCTCAAGAACGTTGAAATTCGGAGAAAAAATTTAGAAGGTTCGCCATCTTGTTATTTTCTTGGCCAACATTTTTAATAAGTTATATTCTATTCTATATAATTTTATAAAATTCCGTCATTTTTCGATTTCGTAGGTGCCAAATGCTGTCAACCTGGTTCTACTTTTTTGGCAGTGCTAATTTCTAGAAGTAGGGGCAAAGAGGAGGGGGGGGGGGGGGGGCAAAATTATTGTTAATGAATTTTCTTATCTTATATTTATACCAAGAAGCTGTGGTAAATATTTTAGAAAGATCGAATAATAATTTCACCTACAAAAACTCGCAAAACCACCTTCCGCCCTTTCGGTTCGTTATCGTGGCTTGATCCCTCAAATACCTTATCACCAGTAAAAAATGTCGATACTTCGAAGAAAAATTATTTTATTTTCCTATTCTCGAAGTCTTGTCAATAAATAATCGATAAAAAACTAATTTTTCAATCGCGCGATCGTAATACCGCCTCAACAACGCGAATCAGCACATGGCCTCGTGGCTAATCGCTGTCAACGTCAACCTTCCAAGTACTTTACACAGTAAATACAGAACCTCCACCACTCTCCTATTCAACCCATCTACACGCAACATCGCACAAAACCACGCTGTTCTACAAACACAACATTGGCTCACGATTATTCCTCGATCGCTGAATAATTGAATCGTAAATTCCTCGTATCGTTTTCAACGGTCATCAAGGTACGAATACGGTGACGTTGCCTTCGCTATCGACCTCTTCGCTCGATTAAATCAATCCCCCAAACCCCGAATTCTCCACAATAATCACCACAAATGCTAATCAATAATTTTTTCTCCTGTTTTACAACGTTCTATCAGCGCGAAAAATAACGTCGATCGAACATCGAAACCCATTGATCGCTCGTAAACTTCCGTTCGCACAACCGATGACCGCAACGAACAGCCGCCACAGTAAATTCATTGCGCTCTAGCTGCACGAGAGAACGTCGCACGCTCGGTTAGATATTCCCCACGTTTTTTAACAAGACACGGGCTGATGGCTTTTTTGCGTGAAAATCACGATGAATTTCGTCACGGATACGGGTTCGTCCCTAGCACGTGACCACTCCATAACAGTGACTTCTTGCAGGTGCCACGGCGATTTCATTATCATTTTTTTCTCTTTTCAAACTCATTCTCATTGCCTCTTCGATGCCGACAATAGAAATCGTCTCGGTCAATGTGAAATCGTAATTGTTCTGGGAAGTGTCAAACTTGCCGATTTTTACGAAACCAAAACTTGCAGAGTCGCACCCTTCGCCCGCAAAAAAAAAAAAAAAAAAAAAAAAAAGACCACATTTTTATTCGACCCGATCCTCGACCTTGATCTTCCGTATCAACTCCGCATCCACGTCAATCGATTTCGTAACAAACTAATTCGCGAATTATATGCAACCGGAGTCCTCCCGGTAGTTTTCGCATCGGTCGGCGAGAAGTATAGGGCATGATACCGAAACCGCTCCATTGATTCTTAAACATCGAACAATCGAGTTTGCATGCCTCGGTCTACGGGCTCCTTAATAAGCGGTTTGCCACAGAACAATACGATTAATTCGCGATGGGGTAAAAAAGGCCGAAGGATGAAGCAGTACGAAACATCCGAGGCCATCGGACGTATCGCACAACTATATAATCAAATTATTTTCTTTCATTGGTTAAAACGTGACTTCGCCGCTGTCCCGGGCCTATCCAGGCCGTTACACGAGCACCGGGAATCGACCCGCGTCTCTTCGCGTCCGATTTCTTCTGGGGTTCCGTACGGCTCCTCATCTCCGAGAAATTAATTATTTGCCACAAAAGGCAAACCCCGCGATAAAACTATTGTTCGGCCCGTGTACACGCGCGCGGATGTAACTAATTTCTTCGTTGTGTTCATCAATTATATTCGATTAATCCACGAAGTTTGATCAATCACGATAAACAGATCCGCGAATGACATTTTCTCGTTGCTTTCTCGATATCGTTGATTTCCCCGTTTCCCCATTGATATGAGGAATTTTGGGAGAGCAGTGGGAAATATTCGTAATCGTGAAGATTACAGTGAGAAAACAAATGTTCGCACGGCAGGATCATCAGCACCTGGCCGCCGTTCGGAGTTATAGGTCCGGGCACGGGGTCTCGATTAGCAACAACACGACGAATGAGGAACAAAAAGTTCGATGAAATAATGATGGGGGTCTCAGTGGATAAACAGTATGGTTTGCCGTTGGCTGCATGTCATGGGCGTTTTACCGGTTGGATGTGGCGGGTCAAGGGGGGGGGGGGGGAAGAGAAAGAGATTGGCAGGATGAGGTAAGGAAATGGAGAAAGAGTTGTGGTTGGGAAAAATCGACGAAGAAGAAGACGAAGAGAACGAACGAGGCGCAACGAGAGGAAGAATGAGAAAAATAAACGATGGAAGCGATATAGGTCCCCGGGAACCGCTAATGCCGGCTGATTCAAGACAGCTATTAAAGGCCTCTATTTAAATAGTACCAATAAAATTACAGTGCTCACACTACCGAGTCGGTGCAGTTGTTTTTCTTCGGCACGATAATTATATTCGACTTGCCAATGGCGCTCCGTAATCGACGTTGTTATTATTAATCGACGTTGCAGTGATTTAATTCCCCCGGCTCGTACCAAAATCGTCCGATACTCGAGTTCAGCATCTTCGGGCGTGTACATAAGCTTCGACTCGAAGATTCTCGTTACCCGTAACGCGTTCGATCGGTTCCGTCGCAGTAGGACCGTGGACAAAATTAACCGCGACGAAATAACCCCGACATTACAATCCCGGACAAAATAACCAAAGGACGAAATAACCAAAACACAAAATAACCGAGGACAAAATATCCGGGGACGAAATAACCTGAAGATGAAACAACCCCGACAAAATATCCAAACTAAACCTGGAAGTAAAAGAACCGCGACCAAATAAGGACCCAAAATATCCTGAAAAAAATGGACAACAGAAAAAAATATTATGCAAATTGATTTATTCTCGAAAAACATGGAAATGGAACATGGAACATGGAATGGAATAGAATGGGACATGACAGCGAACTCAACAAAATAACCGAGTACCCGAATAACCTAAACAACTGAATAACCCAAAAAAGAATAACGAATAACCCTAAATCCCCGAGTACCCAAACAACCTAAATAAATAAAAAATAATAAAACACAAAAAATTCAAACACGAAACACAGGAAATTAAAAATATTAATCGTTGTTTGGTTTTATTAAAAACCTAAATATCCTAAATAACCTTAATAACCTAAATAACCTAAATAACCCTAAATCCCCGAATACCCAAATAACCCAAATGAATAAAACATAATAAAACACAAAAAATTTAAACACGAAACACGTAAAATTAAAAATATTAACGGTTATTAAGTTGTGGTTATTTTATCGGCAGGTTATTTCGTCCCCGGATATTTTGTCCGCAGTTATTTTGTCCATGGGTTATTTTATCCTTTGGTTATTTTGTCCAGGGTTGTAACGTCGGGGTTATTTCGTCGCGGTTATTTCGTCTACGTCGAACAGAGTCGTGTCACCGTTCGATCACCGTCCACGACAAAATTTCCGATTGCCGAATTTATTTATAATTTTGAATATTCCACATTTATGGATACACCGCCGTCTCTCCCGAGTCTCGCGACGCGTCCAAATGGATAAAAGGGCCGCGACAGCGAATCGTTCTTCAGCGATGATTGAAAGAATTCATGTATCCGAGACCGAAGGTATTCGCAGTAGGCTCGAAAAGTCGCGAGACTTCATTGAGGACTCGCCGCTAACCCCGAGGCTACGAACGTTCCCGCAGCCGCGACAGTCGAGTCGGTCTCTTTTGCCACGAAGCAGATTTGTTTGAGATTTAAAAATCAAATTCTTCGACCAAAACCCATTGCTCCAATTTATTCGAGTTCTTTCGTTCTTCAAGTTCTTCGTTCCAAATTCTATGCGATTGTTAATGCAATATAAGGTATAACGTAGTTAAAACCGTAGACTCGACTGCGGAATTTCGGTTGATTCTCGGTGGTATGCACGATGGTCCATCACCATCCGGTCGTAGTTTCACAGTATTTTTTTTTTTTTTCATTGTCTTTCTCTTGCGTTTACTCGTCCCTTTGAAAACAATGCGCGCCAGTTTTTGCGTCGTTTGCTTCTTTCGCGGAGCCGCGAGAGGCGCGAGCGAGAAAACGAACCGCGCTGGGACGGTTGTTGAAACGATGAATCTACCGCGACTCTTTTACTCTGCGAATCTTCTCACTCCGCTGCTTATCCCACGATTTGCCCTTTCGCTCCTCGTACCTTCTCGGGCTTTCTCTCCGCGTCCTTGTCGCTTCCGGTTTTGGTGGAATAAGAGAGTAATTTCTCAAACCATCTTGGAAATTATAATGCCCAACGATATATGTACGAGTTGTTCCACCAATTCGAGTAGCGATTCTGGACTTTACTATTAGCGATCTTTTTGTAACTTTAAAGAATTAAAGTCTCCATCGAGACATACATTTTTAATTTTTTTTTTTAGATTCTTTCCTTGGTTATGTTCGCTGTAACTGTATGGATCGTTCTGTGAATGTTTGGTATTTTTTTTTAACTTCCCGATTTTACGTACGTACGTACGTATGTACGTGATCGAATTTTTCGTTAACGTTTTCTCCGAAATTAATAATGCGTTCGGAATGATCGAGAAGGAACGAAATTTAGAAAGGAGCAACGAAGCGACACTGTCATTGTCGCTAAAAAAATGAAAGTAGAGATAAAGATAACGGTTTCAACACTAATCATGATGCGATAGATTATTTGAGTGTCAGTGATAAATTTGATAAGAATTATATATTTCACAAAGTACAATATCAAAACAACGCCTTTCATCGTCGGGCATTGACGTTTATTTTGCAACATTATTATGCTTTCATAAAGAACGAAGCGACCGAAAAGTATACAATGTTCGTTTCATGCGACGGCATTTATCAACAATATTAATAAGTAGAAAACTATAAAATTTCCCCAAACTCGTTATTAACGAAAATTAATAATGATAATAATACATTTCATCTCGCAAATCGGGAAGTTACTCATGTGACTCGTAAAAGGTCACATGAATGAATAAAGGGTCACATGAATAAACCCGTAAAGGGTAAACGCGAGTAGCTATAGGCATTACTAGTCATAGGCACTACGAACCATTGAAGCCTTCGTTTTTAATTAATTTCTTAACAAACACACACACGCCGATGTGTATTTAAAAAAAGAAATTTAAATATTTTTTCTCAATAAGCTGAGAAAATGTTACATAGCATATGTACAAATCAAGTTAGTTTCTTTGTTATAACTCGTTGAATCAACAAACGTTTGGAAAACCATCTAAAGCCTCAATTTATTTATTTTCATTTTTTTTGTTTGTTATGGCACGGATGGTTTGAAAAGTTGGACCATAGAATATGTCTTGGAATTAGATAGATGGTTTGTTATAACCGCGCCCAGATTGTAGTAATCGGCGAGATAGAAATAACCAATAGATGAGATGAAAACAATCAACAATAAACAACAATAAACAGAAAACAATAATCAAGGATAACATCTTTGAAAAATGAGAGTTCATTTGTCGATGGGGAGAGAAATAACTTTTCTTAAAGTTACAAAAAGATTGCTGATAGTGGAACCCAAACGCTGTACTCGAGTTGGTAAAATCATTTATGTACCCTTTCCCAATTGTAAATCTAATTGATGTAATAACTGACATTCGAACTTCGGTTTGACACGAGATTAAAAACGTAATCAAAATATTCACTTAACGTAAACAAATATACGTCTCAAATATTCAACATATCAAAAATGAAACAATTATCATGCCCCATAATAAGAATGTATAAATTCTTCACCAATTGTAAATCTAATTCACTTCATAATTGACGTAGCAACTTCAGTATAACTCCAGAATCAGAATAGAAGAAAAATATGACTTAATGTTAAGTGATTTTTTTGAATATTCCACTTATTAAAAAGCAACAATAATAACGTCGAACGACAAAAAAAACAACATACATATTTTCCCCAATTCCCGAGAAAATAAACGAAATAACCTACGTTCGAATTCAGATCTGACGCAAGAATCAAAATGAAAAAAAAAATACAACTCGCGGTAAACAAATCTATCTCAAAAATATGACTTATCACAAATCAAACATAAGATCCCGAGATCTTCCACAAAAAAGCCATGTTTATAGCGCCTGGCGTCGTTGTAATTCCGAGTCAAAGTTCCAATGCGCCACAAGCACAAAGCTTTTTAATTGCCTCGCTCCGTTTAGTCCACACTCTTTTTCTTTCCACCCCCCTCCTCACCCCCTCTGCATATCAGACTCGAGACCGACTCCGCGTTCCGCCCCTCAACCCGCAAAATTTTCGTCGCCACGAGGCAACAAACGCATAACTGCATGCCCCTCACGGCAACGTGGCTCACAAGTTATGAAACCGAAACATGTAGGAGAGGGAAGAGAAATGAATGTTTGATGTCATGTTAAACAAGAAGAAACCTCGGAAGCAAGTCGCGGCCCAAAGTCTCGGGTCTCAGCTAGGACCGAAAAGTTCGTTCAAATGGCAATAGCCGGTCGGTAAAGCCAAAGGACACGAAGGACAACGTATATATAACTCTCGGCGATCGCGAGGTTCGAAGGGACGTGAAACGAACGTAGAAGAACGACCGCGAGAGAAACGATGACACGCGGGAGGGCGCGGGGGTATATAATTGGCGGTGGATTAATGAGACGGCATAATTGCACGATAATCGACGACCGTTTTGTTCGACCGCGGATGATCGCCCCGTCGCTCGTTCTTCGTCGAGAAAGAGACGAGACGAAGGTTCAACATCGGCAAGCAAAAGAGTCGAAGCGCGAACCCCGGAACTCGATGGTCCGGAGGCTCTTACATGGCGCGCCCTCTGCGTCGAGTATTTGCTTGGCCGCTAAAACATGACAATTACGCCTTGAGAAAGAGCTCTCCGCTCGTTTGTTCATGTATATAAATGCGCCGGTCGAATAGCTTGCAAAGATCAGAAGCAACATCGGCCGAGCAACGAAGATCAAGAATTCTCGACTCTCACGGGAGGAATGCAAACGTCATTGATGCGCGAACGCACGCGAGGCCCTGGTTGTTCCATATGTTCCGTCCTCGTTCAATCTCTTGCCATCGCGATTTGTTTCCATCGGGGAGGGGGGGGACGGTAATTTGAGTGAGAGATGAGTCAACGCACGGGGGCCTTTTCTCCGCGAAACCGTTTAACATCCCCCGGCCAAAGGATTCTCTCTTTGTCGCTGTCGAACGAACGAGATTGACAAAAAATTAATCAGGATACCGCGCGCGGATTCCCATTAAGGCTTCTGGGACTTAGCGATCACGCGGTCACGCGGATTAATACGGCTGCGATACCGAACATAGTTGAAAAAAAAAAAACAAAAAAATAAAAACAAAAATTAATAAAATACTTTTTATCTCTGTGAAAATAAAATCGCCACGATTGTGTCGCGAAGAGTGAAAAGCTTATCGCAAAATACGAAACGCGGCGCATGATCGCGTATGGTGGTATCGGTTGATTCAACGATGAAGGCAGGGCCGTTGGCTTCCACGGACGATGAGGAGTAAAAACCCGGGGTCCTCGGTCCGGAGGGACATTTAAATGATGTCGCCGAGGGGCTCACCGGAGATCGAATGGCGCGGCGAAGACGGTCATGCGGAGGAACCCAACGGGCAAGTGAGTAAGACAGTCCTGGAGTCCGGCGGCCAAACGACCCAGGGTTGTAGCGAGAATAACTCAGCTCGCGAACCGGCGAGGCTGAGCATCGGCCACGAAGAGCAGCAGCAGCTCTCTCGCCGCGGTTAGACGGCTAGACAGACGGATGAACGGGGGACGGATGGGAAACGACGCGACGAAAACGAGGACGAAGACTCGACATGGTTCAGTCAGCGGTGACAGTGCGCGCGGCCGCGCGGCACTCTCTACTAACTTCACTTCCTTCCTTTTCTTCACTTCCCTCAGGCTCTCTCGATCGTTCTTTTTTTTTTTCGTTTTTTTTTTTCGTTTTTCCTGCCCGCACTTTGTCGTCGTTCTCCTCGTCTTCCTTCTTCGTCCAGCTTCACGATCTTCTTCCTTGTACCGTTTTTTTCTCCCCCCCTCCTCTCTCCCTCAACGTCCTCCCCAACCTTCTCATCCTTCTTCTCGTCGTTCTCGTCAAAATGCTGCTCGGCAGCTTTCGCGGGTGGTAGGACGGTGCAAAGAACGCAAGACGAAGAAAGAAAAATGCGAAAGAATGGCGTCGTGTCCGCGAAGGACGCCAAACGGAGATAGAGGGATGCTAATCAGATGCCGACAATCGCGGCGAACATCAAACGAAAGGGTAGCACGTCGCGGACTCATCACAGCACGCGCGCCGCCTCGACTTTATTTGAATGCGCTATCATCGGGGACCGAGTTGGTCAAACATAAACGCTCGCGCGATCGCGACGATCGCCATTTTTTTTTTTTTCACCCCCGTTCTATGTTCCGAATCTATGAAACTACGAACGTCTTTTGGTCGGATAAAAACGGTATTGGTTGGTCAAAATATTTTCTCGCGCTCATTCGAGATACAGTCCGACTTCCAAATAAGAAACCAAAAGCTCCAAAGGGGAAGAGTTTTTCTTATATATCGCATACCCCCACCCAGGCGCGCGCTCCGCGCTCACTACCACTGTCTGTCTCTCTCACTCTTTTTCGCATGCGATCCTCTCAACAAGAAACACGCTCGAACGAATTCCAACTTAGTATTCGCATCGCTCATGCAAAAATGTTCTTAAAAATTGGCCACGAGTTATGCCATCGTCTGGTGAGTATAAACGTGTTATTTCATGTCCATATTGTTTTATCCCATTTATACAAAATAAAAAGTCAATATCTTCGAGGATTCATCTTCAATGGCTGAGTTCGACTCTCTCAAAAATATTTCACCGTCAGTTGAGTGCGTTGCGGATCAAAATAATACGCAACAAGACGAAAACGCTTTTCATTACGTCTCGGAAACTTTTGGTGTTTTATATGAAAATAATTAAACGCCCTTATCTTCGTTTTTATTTTATATGAAATTTTGTCAACACACATATGTATCTTTTCAATGGTACAAAAAATTTCTAATAAACTTGTAGATTTTGTGTTACATTCACACACGCACACACACATACTCACGCACGCATGCACACATCAATTCACACTACAACGTTCACTCTATTTTGCCCGAATAATCTCTCCCAGGCTGGTTTCTTAACCAGAGGTTCCGCGCACGAAATTCTTGAGTTCGGAGTCCGGGAAGCGCTCGAGTGAGAGACTGAGGAAAGTTTCTTATTTGGAGGTCGGACTGTAGTTACAAATTTTTTCAAATTCTTTCCCATCGAGTCTAACATTCGTGTTTATCGCGATACGAATATATTTTCTCAAGAATGAAAAACAAACAGGAACAAAACAAAAAGTTACTCCGGTATCTTTCCATTCGATGCCAATACCGGTGTTGGATAAATCGACGAAGCAAGAAGTCTTCGTACAAATGATGTATCGTTGGTTATTACGGCATAAGAACGAACGCGAACTGGTTATGTTCGCGTTGGGCTACAAGAGTATAAATATGTTGGGCCGCGTAGTCTTCGGACACCTGTGCCCGAGCGAAAGATACCACAGCGTTACGTCCCATACCTATATGGACACGTAACCAACGCAACTGCCTTTTCACCGTCGAGGGAGACAACGTATCCCTCTACGAGGGCCCTACGTCTCTACCCTCCGTGTATCGTACCGCGTGCACCATTGAGCGTGAACCCTATGGGTGGGTAACATACGCAGCCCCGTAGTCATACTTATGTAGATATACGTGCCTACCGCGCATTAAGATCGACCGAGTGATAAGCCGAATCTCTACGATCTCACGCTTCGCGAGCACTCAAAGAATCCTTGCGAAATGCGTCGTGCCCTAACCCGTCGTTTATCCGTACAAAATTATTGCTCACAACCTCGAATGTTACTTTAATTTTCGGTTGCCGTCGTTATTAAATTGTAAATTGAGGATTCACGAAACACGAGTCGTCCGTAATCGTACAATCGTAACAATGGCTTGTTTTTCTTTTTTTTTCGTCCATCGGGCGAGCTCCGGAATAATTGAATAAATTATTTTATAAATACGGTATAGTTCGTGTAACGAGCGAACAGCTGTATATCGTACATTTGTGTTCACAGTGTGGAGTAGGTACGGTGTTGAAGGTGCACGTATTAAACGTACATCATAAGTCACGAGTTTACGATATTGTTAGGTGCCGAGATTTTACATACACACAGCCTTGTTGTTGTATCGATATGGAATATCACGAAGATGCTGTCGAGAGTACGGACACAAAGTTAAACGAGAGATATGACGGGACGTTATTCTCTCTCGCTTACTGGCTCTCTCTGAGAATATCGCGAAGATCGTGATGCATCCTGTTGCATATTTCACCTCGAAAAGTCTCATACCAGTGGCTAGTGTATACACGTTATATGGATCATGGACCATACGAGAGACCGGAACCAACGTACCACGGTACTATACGCAGTGTGTAAATCAAAAGCTCGCTGCCCGCTTGTAAATCTCTTTGGTAAGTATACACCGTACAGGATAATTTACACAACCGCATCTTGACGCGGGGGCTTCGTAAGGGTCTTCGATACACGATGATATTCGAATTTCTCACTGGTAAGCGCGCGTTGGTCT
Source organism: Sussaba pulchella (assembly GCA_963971145.1). NCBI lineage: Eukaryota > Metazoa > Arthropoda > Insecta > Hymenoptera > Ichneumonidae > Sussaba > Sussaba pulchella. The sequence goes on along the minus strand of OZ020177.1, from coordinate 8,439,910 downwards.
TTCGTTGATCAATGGCGAGCTACGATAATTGAGACGGATCAACTTCGTGGCTACGGAGATGGAGTAATTGAAGAAGGCCGAACGCTAATCAGAAAGTGCTGAAAATGCGTTAGGATTGATCGCGGGGTATTAGATTAGGTGGTAAAATTCATCAGGAGTGTCGTTTCGATAAGTTTACCCGAGGAATTTTGAACTTCCAGCTTGTTGGGTTTTTAAATTTAGCACAAGTGAAATTAAAAAATTCCCGCGTATTAAGTTCCAGGATTGATCAAAAGTTTATCATCAAACAAACGTCACCGAGAAGTGGGAACTGAGTAAATATCCCTTTCTTCGCTCTTCGATTATAATCCCGCCTTCCTCACCGCGCACTCCACACTCGGTCAATGTCAACCACAGCACTGCCAACGTTCGAATTTGGAAACAAACTTCCGCTCGATTTCACCACAAACGTAAGTCCCCGTTATAATTTGCTTCATCCGTTCGTGCTCTCTCATTTTAAACCGTTTCTACAACTCCGCGGCTCACCGTTTTTACCCAAGATTTTCAATTTTCCGGGAGCCATATGTCTTCGCGCGAATGTCCCGGATGACACGTGGCTCGCGATCGCATGACCGAGCGTTGGCAACGTAGGTGGTCAACGCGGTCAACGTCTATCGGTCAGTCACGACAAAACGTTACGAGGCCTACCAGAGACGGTGGCAACGCGTACCGGCGGTCACGCTTTCTCCGCCGCGCGCGTACGCGATGATGACCGGTGAATGTTGAGCCACATGAACAATGCATCGCGCATATTATACATCGCGATGTATCGCGACGGGTGTACCAGTGGCTCCGTAGCCTGAGCCGGCAGCACCAACTGCATGCATGATAGATCAAGGGTGATGGTCTTTGACGACGACCGCGGTGCCGAATCAAATGCCGATCCAAGATAACCTTACCTTCCCTTCGGTCCATAAAAGCATCCGACGAATCAATCAATTATCCTCCCAACTCGAAGCGCCTTTATATACACACATACATGCATACATGTATTCTCGTTCGGTCAGTTATCGACAAAACGGCGGTGCTTCTTGATTTTACAATAATTCCGTCGCTGCTCCTTCGAATAATACGGAATAATATCGATAACCGATAATCGATCGGTTATATGTGCGGGATATAGGGGAGATCGGATACGTTGCGAAGAACGTCGAAAATATGTGAATATACGGGGTACCAAAAATGAGTAAAGAGGGTAACCCAACGATGCTTTTTTGCAGAATTGTATCGGGAATTGTCGAGTTACACGGGCGGACTCGTTGTGTCCCAAAGGTAGGTACTTCTACACGTTACGTATACACGTACACACGTATGAATGAAATATATCCGATCGGTTATATACGGATAAATTAATGTAATCGGAAACGACGAGGACGGAACGAGTACATAAATCTTATGTGTCGCTCGAGTCGAGGCGACGTTTAACTGCATATTTAGGGAAACTAACAGCAAAAAGTGGCATAATTTTCGAGAAGAGGTTGGGCTCGCTTGGCGGGACATCGTCGACGAGCCAAGTCTTGCTTACGCCCGGTAAGAAAGAGACGGATAAATATATATAAAAGTTTGTCCCGAGAACGGGCTATTATATATACGCAGAATCGTTGCACCGCAGGTCCTACCCATACACTACGACCTCGGCAATTGCAGCCTTTCCCCCCCCCCCCCCTCCCCGTTCTTCTTACTCCCCGTGAAACCGCGATTCCGTCCGTCCTTCGTTCATCGTTCGTCTTCCACTTATTTATGCAGCTTCGCAAAACCCTCCAAGTCCGGTTCTGAGATGTTGTAATTCTTGGGATCCGCAACTGTATTCCCTCGTCTGTCGCGATGATGCGCCACGCTCGGGGGAATAATAAACCTATCGCGCTGATGCATGTGCGCCTCGCGAAGGACTCTCGGAGTATGAGCGAGGGGGAAGCAAAAATCTTCGTCGAATCAGGTCTTTCTTTCTGGCCAACGGATATTGTCCGTATCACTCGTAAAAGGCAACGGCGGGCTTGCAAAATTCATTATAAACATGACTCCTCGGGTCTCTAACGATAAAAGTTAGGGCGACATTGCCACTCGTCTCGTTACTTTATTGTCCGCGTTGTGTGCTCCATCGCGCTGGAAAATAATGTTTCCCGTGTATATGAGCAGTTATCAAAAATTCAATGATAATTTCATCTTGGACGTCTTGGTGAGTCTGGAGTTTAGAAAAGGCGGAGGATTCGAAAGTTATCGCGTAAAAAAATTTTGCTTCATGGAAGAAAAAGGTGGCTCGTCGGTGGTGGATTGTACGTCCTTTCCGAAACTAGCGATTCAGAGCGATAGTTCGGCAATGGCGACGTAGAAGTAAAATTATCGACGCACCGCACTGTAAAACGTGTGAGGTATATACGAATTGGTTGCATCGGAAGAACCCGGGGAATAGGTTTTCCAAATTGGTCGTGATTCTCGGGTTCTCCTTCCACACGTAATTCAAGACCCTTTGGCCGTATAGCTCCAGGATCGACATCGGGCACCGCTCTTTCCCAGTCTCGGAATTAAGGGAATAAATTTTCAGAGCCGATAATTGTATTGGTAGTTTCGTGTAACTAATGATCTAAAAGTCGTTTGCTCGCATCTGCGCGTTGCCATTTTTCGTTCCTTTCTTTTTCCAACACCCTTGTCCACGTTCTCGTCCAATACGAGCCCGGCATCTCCCGCAATAGCCTAGACATTTTTCCGCTGTGAAAGACTTGAAGAATTTTCTATTATATGTCACGACATAACTCCCAGTGGCGTACGTGACGCTTGATGAATCTATGAATGTTGGTTAATCATCGAGCACAGATGCATAAATAACCATAAATAGCGAAAAAAGTAAGACTCGAACGTCCGTATCTGGATCATCCGGTGCATAAAACAAAACGCTCTCGACTCACGGTCAAACCTGATGTGAAAGACTTTGCGGTTGTTCTGTCGGCCTATGAAGCTCGTTGCGATCGACGGTAACGTCTTCGATTTATATTCCATCCAGCGTTGACAATATCGCGCCCTCTCATGGCAATTCCGACTAACGATTCGATAACTAGGCATCGAGAGGCTGCCGTAACCGTCGTAAAGTTAGCTGATGAATAATGATTCTTCCAATTTCTAACTAAAATTCTTTCTTGGTAAATCACTAAAGTCGAAGGTCTTTGCGTTTATATTTTTTTGCCAAAATATGCAAATAAAATTTTTACTAAGAAGTCAGCCGAACCCTTTTTTATTTGTAGATGGTTTTTTTCCTTCTAGTGTTGAATATATGTTTGTTCTCTTTCTATATAGCAAGGAAACTCTAAGAACTTCACCTGCTGGTTGATGGAAAGAACGCAGCTCACAGAGTGAAGTAAATCGCGACCGGATAAACGGGATAATTGAAATATCCGCGACGAACGAACGATTAATTTTCAGGAGATGAAAATGAATTAATAAATAAAAAAGTGTTTAGCTAACTTGACGTCGAAGTTCGTTTTGTTTATTTTCCAAGAACTATCAATGAATAAACCTACGTTCGGTTTCAGCGCACAATAGCGAATAAACGACGAAGGATTTAGCAATATAGTCAAAAATTTGCAAGGGCGTTATCCTTCGGCTAACTTCAAGACGATGCCCGCAGCTCCTCACGATTACGGTCTCATATACAGGCCTTGATACGCCCACGATTCGGCTAGTACGGATAAATACATTTTTTTTGATTCTCGTAACTGCCACCAGTAGGGCGCCACCAGAACTAAAGTGCCGTCGAAGAGAGATGAAAGCAGATTTTCGATCTCGTTCTAATATCCCAATCGCATTATACGAATTAATACGATTTATCACATTGAAGCATCGCATAGCATACGTTATGTTGTCAACCCATCAACAAACATGTGTCAAACATACACATTAAGAACGGAATTAATAGAACGCAAAATAGCTCAAGCACGAACTAACCACAAGAATAAAAGGTTACGTTTATCGGCCACGCCCGCTTTACTTTAATTCTGGTGGCGCCCTACTTGTGGCCGCTTCGAGAAACAAAGAATTTAATTTAGCCGACTCCCCCGCCGCCGGAAATTGAAGTACGTAGTTTCAAGACCTGCATAAAAGACCGTCCTCACGATACCCAAAACCTGTCGATCGCTGCACCCGTAGCGGCCATTCCGCTAAGCTCTGACGCGTCTTCCTGCCACGATTTACCCCCACCACCGAAAAATATGCAAATCTTCCGACCACCTTCCTACCTGCATCGCATTTATCCAATGACGAGACAACCCCATAGCGACACATTCGCCGCAATGAACAATACGCAGTTCGCACGGTAAGCTCGACGCGACTTCATTTTCTCTTTTTCAATTGCGAAATCCCGATCTCGATTTTCATGTTTACATATAAAACAACTTTTTCCAACCACGATTATTTACCCGTCCTCCGTCCAAGTATGTACCCGGCTCGGTCGACTCGGTGAGATCGATTGGCATTCATTTGTCAAAGCTCATATCCGAACCTCTTTTGCTCTCCGGTTTATACAGCGAGAGTCGCTTATACTCGGGCACCCAGAAATGCAACGATTGAGAGAGCCGTTTGCTTTTGCGATTTGCGCTGCTTTGCGATGCTGGCTATCGCACGTATCGACTTACTACACAACGTATGCGAGATGTTGCTTCACGCAGCCACGGGGACGAGTGATCGCCAGTGTGTACACCGGTCGCGGCCATGTACGGCGATTTTAACCATTATTACGATGCCGTTGGCATAATGAAGGTAAGTTTTTGTCCGAGTCAGCGACGGCCATTGCATACTAGCGTAGAACAGCGATAACTGAACCGAGCCTCGCGCTCTATAGTAGTTCCAATTCTCACGGTGTCCCTTATGGACAGCAACTTCGACTCCCACCGGTTATAACTACCAAGTAGCCAAGTTACAGTCAATCTTGGGTTAGCTCGAACGCGTTCGAGACATCGTAGCAACGGGCGCAAGAAGCACGCGACCGACCGGCTTCGGATCGTTCATCACTGGATACCAGTCGCACCATCGTCAGTTTTATAATCAACATACGAACTGTTCCGCGCACTTTAATCCGTTGTCAACCGAATTAAGCGTTAGTCTATGACGCTGTAAAAGTTTCAGCACAAGACTAGTGATATATTTTAATCCTCCATTGGCCAAATTATTCGTAACAACGTTTCTCAAATCGATTTTATATATGGGATAAAGAAGCGAAAATATGATTTACCATGTCATTAAGAAATATTCGTGGGGTAATAGCGTAGGTAGTATTATGCCCATTTGTGGAATATTTTTCGCTTCTCCGGTTTGGCCCGAATTCTTCGGAAACGTTAAGTACGGTAACCCTCCGGCGTGGTGGCAGCAGCTGCGATACAACGGGACGACAGAAATTCCCTGTCGCTGGCTCGCTTGTTCCCGGCGTCGTTATCCTTATTATTTCTCTGGATGCCTCGGAAAAATCCGGAGACAGTACGGTACCCGAGAAGAGGACATTACATTCTTTGTACTTAGCCCTCCTGCCCCTTTCTCTTCGTCGCACTTTCTGGCTATTCTCTACTCTCGCTCGCTGTTTTCCCACTACCCCCGTGCGCGCCCGCTTCCATGCTTCGCTCCTCTTCCTCCTCCACCTTCCTCCTTCGCCATCCGCCATTTTCGCGTTGAGTGAAAAGTTCTACTCGAGATATTACGCCTCACTCTTTTCCTTCCACGACGTCCTTCGAAGTAAAGTCGACGAGGACGACGGGGCGGAGGAAAATTCCGACCTCAACGCTCTTTCCACCTTTATTTTTTATTTCCCATGTTTCCGCGTCTCCTTCTACCTCCCTTCTCGGCATTACCCCTCGCGTGATTTTTTTTTCTTCGTCGCTTATTTATTTTATTGTTTTTTTTTGTCCTTTTTCTTTTACCTCACTCTCGACTTTGCCGTAGTGCCTATCGCAACGGGCGAAGGTATGTACTGTATTCGGTCTATACATCTCCACCCTCGAGCAATCCGAGCTTTTCCCGTCACTCGTAGGAACGTAAACATAATATCATTGACAGTTCGAGGACTGTCACGAGTTCGAGTTTTCTCATGAGTTTCAATTGGAAATGATGTATCTTTGAATCATTCAACGTGGTGGTTCTCATCACGAGAATAGCTTTGTTTTTTCCTGATTCTCATATTAGAATGTGGAAAATGGTCCTCAATTTTTCGAAAAGTAACTGAGAAGAAAATGTCTGGATGGGCGTCTGTAGTTATGTTAACGGTCACTCAACCAACTAAGATGAAATTTAGCCCTCAAGTCAAGTAGGAATATTTTTTTTGGTATAAGATCTGTTCGAATTAAAGCGAGGATTGTAATCTTGAGGTTTTCCAAATTTCGTGGAAACATTTTGAAGTTAATTTTCCACCATCAAAATTTAAACGGAAACTCAGTGGTGCTGGTTATAAAATCGGATGAATATTGGTGATCAGTTTAAATTTCAGCAAAGTTTCTAATTTCATAATTTCAACATTCAATAAAGCTTTCTTCATAAATAGTCTAAAATCGCTCACCGCGCTTTCTTTCTCATTAAGATTGCCGAAGAACCGAAAGCGACTATAAAATGATCGAGCAGCATGCAAAGGCTCTCCGTAGCATATTCATTTATTTATTTATAATACAAGCGAATCTCCAGATTTTTATCCCGAAAAAGGGGTCTATGTAGCCCGCAGTCGTCTGACCCAATGGACCGCGCTGCAAGCTCGTCCTTCGATATACGAACGTGCCGAGATAGCCGAGCAGAAAGAATCTTCATCCCCTCTCGAAATTTTCCTCCCATCTGCATATGCACGGCGCAAGGTAAAAACGACGCGACGTAACGCACCACCGCGTCGCATACTTTGCCGTTTCACGCTGGCTATGTGTGGCTATCGACCAATCGTTGACCAGACCAGGGTACACGGGTGTGGGTCGGTCATAGGCCATCCATAAACTTCCGCCTGTCTGCCTGCCACCCTCGGCCATGTTGTAAAATATGGATCGCGCAGTTGGTACGACACTCTGTTCCTCCGCCTCCGCATCCCGTCCACCTCTTCCGCACCCCTCCTCACTCCATTTGCTACCGATGTTCTCTGCACCATTTTTATATCATACCTCATACAGGTCCTAAGCTTCGAGGCTTGACATTTCTTGTCCCAGCTTTGAGGAATTAATTTTGATTTTGTTGATCTTTTTAAATCGATATCGTCGCAAATAATCGATGTCATCGCGTCTATGCCTAACTACGAATATGGCAAAAAGCTCCATCATTTCTGGACATCGTTATCGACGTACCCGATCATGATGATGCTCTGATGGAGCCAGAGATTGTGAAATTGGCGATACCGGGGGTAAATTAGGCGGAGGAGGCCAACAATAAAGTCGTGCAACCGCGAACATCCCCAAAGAATATTCAACGTCGTGGCGCCATCTTGTCAAGACCTACGAGGCGTGGCGCACGGTATATTTCATATCGGAAAACTCGGTGTAGCTTTTTCCCTTCCCCCGAAGTCCTCGAACTCGGCTCGCGCTTCGCCGTCCCGTTTCCTCACCCACCTCGACGTTACCCCGGCGGGCTCGCGATAAATTCAACACTCGGCGATAACAGCCTGCACCACGGCCCAGACGAATATTATAAAGACCCTGAGAAAATTTTTCGACGGGAAATATCGATTGGGAAATCACAAGTATCCCACGTTTTTCGCTCGGGATTGCAAAGTCGCGTTGTTCGGTTTCCTGGTGCTTGCCGCGAGCGAAGGAGAAGATCGATGACAGGGAAATTGCGGCGAAAAAAAAAAAATTGTCGCCCACAAGGCACACTTCGTGCGAGGAATCGCTGCCGAATAAGAATGAGCCGAAAGTGATGGTATACGGGGCAAAATTTCCCAATTCACCGAACTGAAACCCTCCTATCCCCCGATCTGGACGATGTATTTTTTTTTAAGTATCCTTGGGATCTTACGACCTCACTCATTTTTTTAAAGATTTTTTAGACCCCTCCTTCTCCTCCGCTTCCCCCGCCATATTATTTTTATCAAGAGGAAACTGTTATTTGCCCCCTTTTTGTTTGGATGACATTTTTTTCTCGGATACTCTATTGAAATTGAAGAACTTTTTTCATAAAATTGGAGTGGGGAGCGGGTTCCTAATATTTTTATTTATTTTTTTGAAATTTGGCAAAAATTCGATTTTTTCCGAAATTTGAATATATGATAATGGTTTCCCATCTAAAAAAAGAAAAGAAAAATGAAATCTATCTTGCGAAAAATCGATATTCCGATTATTTCGATAGAAACTCGATAGGAAATAGGAGTTACCTCCTGATGATAGCAACAATTGTTACATACTCAAAAATCGATTTTCTATCGAAATAATCGAAATATCACCTTTTTTGCAAAATAGATTTCATTTTCCTTTTCTTTTTTTAGATGGAAAATCATTATCATATATTCAAATTACGGAAAAACTCGAATTTTTGCAAAATTAAAAAAAAATAAATAAAGATATTAGGAACCCGCTGCCCACTCCAATTTTATGAAAACAGTTCTTCAATTTCAATAGAGTACCCGGGAAAAAAATTTCATCCGAATGAAAAGGGGGCAAATAGCAATCACCTCTTGATAAAAATAATACGGTGGGAGCGGGGAGGAGAAGGAGGGGTCTAAAAAATCTTTAAAAAAATTAGTGAGGTCGTAGAATCCAAAGCATACTAAAAAAAAATCATCGTCCACATCGGGGGACAGGAGTGTTTCAGTTCGGTGAATTGGGAAATTTTGCCCCATATATATAAACACACGCAATATGAGCGAGGAGCAAACGGAGCGACGGCAGTATGCCATCCTGCAACGAAATAGCCGGTGTGTTTCGCGCCGCAAAACGCGACGTGTCCGCCGTCTTTTTCTTGCGCCGTCTTCTGCCCATCGATTCGCCGTTGCGACGAGATGCTCTTACGGTTCTACGGTACCGCAGATATACCGCGCTAACTGCCGCGCATGTTTCGCTTATTCGGTCTTAAAATATCAGTTTGCGGGTCCGTTGACAAGGAAGTGAAGAAGAACCGTCCAGAGATCAAGAACGAGCGTCAACGTTCCAACGACACGCACACGCGCACACGCACGAAGCCGAGCGCGGTTATATCTCCGTCTTACAACCGTTGCAACGTGGCGCATTAATCCTTGACCGGTCCTCATCGATGTGTGCGACACCGACACGGTAGCGGAATTTCAGTTGGTCCGGCGGAACGTCGGGGCCACCCACCCCGGTTAAATAAATAGATCGGAAGGGAAAAAATTGTAACCCTCCGAGGTTCGTACCGCATATGTGTGTATATATACGGGCTGTCATATGTGCACCGCGATGCGTCCACCGGTTATATGCACGAACAAAGCATACCACGTCACACCCTCGTGACACGAGCGACAGTCTTCCGAAAGATTAATAGATGCATCTACAAGTTCGTCGGTGTGGTACGCGGCTACTTAGTATGTAGGTCGGGGCTCGTCAGAAACGATAAGTTTTCGCTTCGACAGTTAATCGATTAAACTACATCGTGTGTGTGTGTGCACATATATAAATATACATTGATATGTGGATGCACATATGTATATAGCTATTTGTTCTACTTTGAACAATTTAAAATGCTGAACCTTCCAAATCCGTTTTGATGCCTCCTGAACTTTATCGAGCCATCATCCAGTGGCTATAATAAGCGTCTTGGAACAATGTTTTTTTTTTTTTTTTTTTTTCAAAAATCGCCGCCGAACGAGCAACGTAAGAAAGATGAGATGATTTCCCGACACCCAATGCTACATGCTTTCAACTCCCGTTGCCTCGTGAACGTATCGGCAATGCCGGAGTATAATCGAAACCGCGCGACAGACCGATTTCGTCGCGCAAGTGACAACGTTTTCGCCGCCAACCGTCCACACCGTACGGAACGGACCGTCGGCGACGTGTATCAAAACCCGCGAGCGGGCATTATTCGACGAGGTTTTTTCCCCGACTCGGATTTTTACCGAAGTAAGATCGGATTCCGTGAATGGATTGGACCGCATTCCTTTCGCACCTGGGTTTCGCCATTGTACTTCTTCTGGGTTCGCTTCTCGCGTCCAAAACATTTATGTTCTTTGTTTTCCCCCGTCGCGGTTTGTTTTCGCCGATCGCCTTCGGCGGATCACCGATCGGAACTGCATTTCGGTCCAGTCAAGTGCGAAGACGTACCGGATCGTGGTTGTCGTTTCTCTCGCGACTTTCCAACTTTGTATTTATAAATTTATGGTCGCGGTATATTCGTTGAATCGTGGGTAGAATGAATTTTCACCTTAACCATCGAAACTCTTTGCTCAATCATCCGGATCGGTTCTAATTATTCGACCGATTCGAGAAAAAGTTAGCACTAGACAACAGTCGCAACAACAAAAGTCATAATCTTTTTTCGTGAAGTCCTGGTGGGCAGTTCGGGAAATAAGGTTCGTGAAAAATAGAACATTTCCCAAACTCGACACGTAAAAATCCAGCAAAATGGTTTCAGCTCACGATACTCGGCCAGTTTCATGCCCAACGAAATTGTTTTCGTCTAATCAGTTTGCCATTCTCGAAACCTTCGAGACTCGAAGGCTTCGCGGTTTTTCAATACTATCCGGATTGCGAGCCGAGCGGCGGATGGTCGGGCGATGACTCGAGTGCCGACTCGTGGATACGCGTATGGGAATCGGCGTTTCGAGCGGTGGGGGGGGGGGGGGGGGGGATCGAGGAAAAAGATGAAGACGGAGGACGAAGTGCCCTCTCCCTCGCCGAAAACTCACCGGAATCCATATGAATACGTATCCGTGGCAGGCCGGGGACTTCGCGAAGATTGGCTGTCCCCGGTAACTACGTCGCCGCGAGCATGACCGGGTTTTTTTTGTCACCGAAGAATGCCGGGAATGGTGAATCGTTTGAATCGGGGTGCTGATTGCGCTTTTGCTTCGGAGCTTCTGTTTCTGATCCGCGCACTTTTGTACGCCGCGGTTTCGCGATTGTTATCCGTTGCCGGTGATTTTCTTCGGGTTTTGATTTTTTTATTGTCACCCCGCTTTCGACCGGTTGATCAAGACGGAATTTGTAGCTCAATTAACGCAACGGCCGACATTTTTCCGAAACACCCGAAAGATCGAGTTAACAAACGTCGTTGACAATCGTGCAGTTTCGAAGACGTCGATTCGATCGCAAGATCGGTGTCTCGTTGTATCTCACTCGTATCGGTAATCGAAATCGAACTAATTTACGTAGAGCTTGCGAAATTTTCAATCGCGTCAAATTTTCCATACGAATTGAGAAATCTACGCGCGCGTTTTTCGTACGGTCTGCTTGATTTTGCTTGATTTTCTTCTACAAGACTAACCATCAACGTAACTACGTAAATGTTCGGTTTAACCGTGCGTTATAACTCGTTTATTCGCACGTTGGTTCGCCACCCACCGGAGCTACGGTAAAGCGATGAATATCTACGAGGTATATGCAAAGTATTTTCGTGTTCGCCATAACAAGCACCTCATTGACCCATAGGGACACGGCCGTGCACGCGCGGTAGGTAGATATTCCCATATAACGCGGTTGCGGTACGGTTAACCCATACGTACATCGACGATCATTGTTTTCGCTGAAACCCACGTTTCGTGCGTACGAGCCCGCGTGGTAACTTATACGTATATAATATATGGAACCAGTTTGCCACTTCGGTTAACAGCCTTCGCCGGTGTTGTCCGAGTTGCATTTCGCGGTGATTCTCCGGCTCGTCGCGTGAATATTGACGAGATACGCGTTCGCCTAATGCGAGCCTGGATAATAACGAACGCGTTCCGATTCGTAGAGACAATCACGACGATCTACATTATCGTGCGAATTCGGATTTCGTCGTTTAATCATCACGTCATCGTCCTCGGATCGAATAAAATTCCATCAACAACGCCAGTAGATGATTTATTTAGAATGTCGAACTTTATAACCGGAATTGAGTCACGTGCCGACGCAGAGCCGACGTTTAACCGCTAGGTGATATCGATAAGTGTTGATTGATGTACGGTCATCATCGCGTTGTCTTCATCGATCATTTTAGCTCGGACCGAGGATCAAAAGAAAATTCAGTTCAAGCTTCTGAGGTTAACGTAGAGCGCATCGTGGCGCAGGGGACCACATGGATGAGATTTCTCACGGAACGGTAAGTGTTATATTTGTCTTGTATATAGGACTTCGGTTGGTATATAAAACCGAGCTTGTAGCGCAAAGGCGCAAGAACCCACCGGTTCTCGTCTCTTCTTCTTCTTATTTTTTTTTTTTGTCGTGCGCGCGCCCCGTGTTTGCTCTTGCACGCTATAAACGCGGTTGTCCACATACGCGCGTGGTGTATTCGTGTGCGAAGCCCTCAGCAGGCGAGAGGGCATGCTCACATTTGCATGGTGCAATATCGTACATTCTTAGGTGCCCAATTACGTGAGTCGATCTGGGACCGATAGTGAGCAGTGCGGGAATCCTCGGCGAAGGCGACCCGACCAACCGTCCAAACCCGTACCCCACGACCAACCGCGCACCGGCTTCACCTCGCGCGCTTCTTCCACATCCGACGTACATTGGGCCCAACTGCATGATATATTGCGAACGCGCACGCTATGCTGCCCCATATGCGTTCAACGTTAACTCTTTCCCTCGTTCCTCAACACTCGCCATGGAAAATAAGAGGGAGACTGAACGATCCTCGGACGCGCGTCTTCGAAGCGTGTACGAAGCGTTGAAAACACATGCAGATGGGGCGAACGAGAACTTGGAAAATATTCGATACGCAACGCGGCGATGTAATTATCATACGGCAGGAAATGAAACTTGGAATATGCACGCGATTTCATCTTAGACGTTACTAGCGAATATACGGACATTTACGCCCAGCTGTTTACATTGACGTGTTTCTCGCGGTAACAACCATCGTGGATTTTTTTTTTTCTTGTGTTATAATTCGATTCGACGCGCGTAATCGAGATGTTTCGATGCTTAGCTCGCTGGATCATCCGAAATGCTGGATCGAACGATACATCGTTCGATCTACCTTGTAAAAACGAGCTTAAAACTTTTTGCGTCTTATATCTAGGTGAATAGCCATCGCGGTTTTATCACGATAATCAAGTCATCGATCGAATTTGATCGTTCGAGTTTGGAAGAGATGTCCGACAATCGTTCGAATTATATACCACCGTGGAATATAGCTCGCTATCGTCTCATAACTGTGAACCGATCTCGTCCGTTAACGGCACACGAAAGTTCAATTTCTTCGTGGCTTCTGCAATCTGCGGTTTGCTAATTGCTTCGGCCGCAATGGACCCGTCTAATAGAGATATGGCGAGATCGTGAATTTTCTCGGTAAGTGATGTATCATTTAGGGAAAATTCATCGTTTACTTTTTAATTATATAGTAATTCGAACGGTTGTAACGGGTAACTCGATAAATACCGGTCGATACGGTCAATGGATAATTGGGCGACTCGTGTGTCGCCCGATTTTTTTTTTTTTTCGCAATTCCCATCGGATGATACCGTCGTGCAACGATCCGTTCGCAAGGGATTACATACCGGTCGGATCTTTCGTCAAGCTACGTCTATACCACTTGCTCGCAATCGACGAGCTGTGTACACCCCGTTATCCATCTTCATTATTATTATTTTTTTTTTTTCGTTCCTCTCTTCAACAAAATTAAACGGTTTTTACCCGCGCGATTGCACGTTACACGCGGAAATGTTATATAGATGGTGGAGATTCTGAAATAGTTGGGTTTGGAAGCGAAAATCTTTCCCTATCTATTTAACACTTGGCTTCGTTTCTTCGCGTTCACGTTTTATTTCTCATTTCTCTTCGGTTTTTCCATTGTTCATGACATTCTTCGCGTAGAATCCGCTTTGTCGAAGGCAACGCGGACACGGCGTAGATCGTTCGCTTATCATCATTATCCCCCGCGATAATAAGCTGCGAAATCACGGTACTCGCGTGGGTTCTTATCAGATTCAGGGGCACGAGGAATCGTGTGGTTTGGTGAAATACTTTGAGAGGCAGATGGGTACACGGACTCGTGAACTCGATTGTACGATACCAATCGATTATAACGACCTGTCACGGATGCTTGAACACTACATATTGATCTTAACTCAACACGTTCTACACCCGCTTTACTTTTTTTTTTAATTTCATTTCAATTGTACTTTATTTTTTCTCATTTCTCGTGACATCGATTGTTGTTGCATCCTCACCGATCCTTGACCGACCGTATACGTCGTGGGATCGATCGGGGGTGTCTGTAAAAACCGATCGAACGTTGAATAAAAAAGTAAAAATTATCTTTTATCGCTCGTCCGACCAGCGAGGAATTTTTCTACTAGACCTACTTGGCGATCGATCCGGTATTTCTCGGAATGCAGATCTGCAACGTACGATCGGATGGGGTTCGCCTCGTTCGAGTTTCGAGAAAAATCCAGCGTATCGGCCTCGAATAAATAAACATAAATTCATTTCTATGTTAATGATTATTGTACAACGTCAATGTGCATTTATCCGTATTCAGCATCGACGATATCCATCGCTCGCATGGGACTGCGAATTGTTATGCAATTCTCGAGAATCGCTCATTGCCGTTGACGGTATTGAGAACTCGCCTGTGTCGCGGGAAAAAAGATTTGAAAAAAAAGAAAAAAAAACAAAAAAAAAACGTGGAATAAGGAAAGAAAATATTCAGCGATGATCCCGGGAGACGGAGTGAAAAACCGATGTATTGGAGTATAGCTGCGCTGCATTATTGTGGCACAATGAGTAGCAGCGGAGGCAGCCTCGAGATATACCGGACGTCCTTGCGCGGCCAATTCAGTACCAGTGGAAGCGGCAGAAGTTGCATGGAGGATGGAACGAAGGAACGAAGGATGTAAAAAGTTTGCTTCTTAAGGCGGAGGTGGGTACCGTGTGGGCTAGTTAACGATGTGGGAACAGGCCACGGCGAGGCACCACCACCTTCCACCTTTGCGGACACGTCACATCTTTCTCGCCAAAATAACGAACTCACCTTTCACTACGACGTCGTTTTTCTTCTTCTTTTTTTTTTGTATTTCTTCCAGGCGTTTTTATCGACGAATTTTAACCTACGGATTTACGACTGTAAGATGACAAAGAAGCAACGACAACGCTGATTGTTGATAGAATGATATCAGTCAAGCGTGACACCATCTTGAATTTATCCTGATTGCACGTGATCTTGTTCTTATGCGCTGTAGCGCAATTTTTATATTTTCTCGGTGCTTTAAAATTCAAAATACAAATACCTACGAAGGTTTCTGCAATTCGCGACAATGCGGCACATTCGGAATGTAATAATCGATTGGATGCTGCACGGAGGATCACCGAGCTTTGATGTTCCGAAGAACGGAGGCCTAAATTGAAGAACCGATGTTTTACACTCCCAGCGGGATTCCACGCGGGATTATACCGTTTTTCCATCAATTCTCGTTGGCCGCACTCCGTGCGTTGAATTGCGTGGGTATACTCCGACAAAAACGTTCTCGACAAGATGGAAAATTGAACATGTTTCTCGTTCCCTGATTTCTCGTGGTCGATCCGTATGCGGCTTTCCACGATCTTGAACAGGACGGGGGGGGGGGGGAAAATCAAAGGGCGTCGGAGTAAAACGCTCGTTCGACGATGGCAAAAACGGAGAAAACTCTTTCGCCCGAGGATCTCAGGGGGCGCGAGCATCGGGCAACATTACTCCCATGCACTGAGAGAAAAATATATGAAAAATTACTGAGTTGGCACTGTAATCCTGATCCATGCTGTTTTTTTCTGGGTATTTTTATAATGCAGGGCCGAAAAATAAAAGAGACGTCGGTGGAATTATTTCGTTTAATGAATTTTAAACTACCGCATAGTAATTTCTCCAGACAATGTAAAATATAACGAGAATTCATACAAAAAATCAAGGATCGTGCGTGAAATTTATTAGATTACCGTAAAAAACTACAGTGCACTGCTTCGCAATTTTTCACGAAATAAAACAGTTGACGCGTGTCTGCGGCTGCCGAATTGCGCCGATCGTCTCCGATAGCATCCGATACGATGCGGAATGCGTTAACGACTGCACATAAACGAAAGAAACCCGATTCCTCGTGATCTTAGTTACGTCAATAATCGTGGTTAGTTTCGTTCATTCTCAATCTCTTCGGACCGTTTCATCGTGCGGCCCATGAATGAAAAAAAATTTGTAAAAAATTGGTGGTAATCTTTAATTGTCCTTAAATTTGTTTGATAATAAAAAAGGTTTATTGAAAACATTGTATTTATTTGATTCCATTTAATTATTTCCTTAAAAGAATGTTTCCATTAATTCATCCAACACCAAGCGTGAGAATAAGAAGTTTTTACACTGTAATGTTCACCAAGTGGCACTGTAATTTTCACTAGACGCCGCGTGAAAAATCATTCAGCCAAATTTATTTTTTAAGGAACCGACGAGATTCCGCAGGTTTACAGTCCCACCAAGGAATTTTTCATATGTTTTCTCAGCATTTTTTATTGGATTTTTCGCTCAGTGTGGATCTTCAGAAATACGATAGCTTTCGAGCGATTCCCATCTTATTTCGCTGCATAAAAATATTTCTATACACACATATACATGATTTAAAATAAAAAGTGATGTAATGAAATATCGTCGAACGAAAGCCCCGTGTTCGGTCTCATATCGACCGAGAGCAACGTTTCGAACTGACCCGTAACCGTCGCACCTATCGCGCCGGCTACTTTTCTTCGCCCGCACGTTGTCCGTTGCTTCTGCGGTTCCTGCTTCTCCTTCAACCGATGATCCTACGCCCGGACGGGCTCACGGAGTAATGCAATAATAGGTGTATACTAATGATACAGGGGCCCTCGCCAAGTTATACGCGGGCGGGGGTTAGCCCACTGGATTCAGTCACGTAGTTGCATTAAACTTAATATAAATAATAGCGGTTTGTGGAGCGCCGGACGGAGAGATCGACTGAGCCATCCCGTTCGCCACGGCCCTAACCCACGTATATACGTATACCCACCACCTATATCCACCGTCTTCTCGCTGGCAGCATCGATGACCATAATACCGCACCGTGTCTGTTCATTCGTTCCATCGTATCGCATCGTATAGTTCGCGGCACGCCGTTGCCCATCCGTATACCGCGTACGCGTTATACGCGCCCCGTATACTCTGCTCCACTTAATAAGCAGGATCATCGGTGAACATCCAGACACACCCTAGTCACCGCGAACCAACCAGCCGAGGATTATCCACACCGGCTTTCGCGTATTTTTTTTATTTTTTTTAATTTTTTTTTTTTTTTATACGCCAATAAAACAAACGTCTTCAAATATCTCGGCTTGTTTCTTTTTTCAGGCTTCGACGTATCTGTCAAATGGATGATGAATGAGTGAAATAAGGAGAATTAATGTAAATTGTGTCGTACGCGAAATTGTTTCACCATGCGAAATAGCGGACGGGAGTTCCGCGGCCGCCGGTAGGTGGCTACCGCGCTCGCGGTTTCTCGCAAGAGAAATGGACTCTCCTGTACGCCAACGTAAGCCCAAGGTGATTCCGTGAATTTACGTCGCCACTAAAATGTGGCTTACTCTTAATTTATAGTGCAAATATTACTATGATTCTTCGCCAAAGAAACATCTCAAATGTACACCGAAACGTAGAATAAAATTGATACAAGATTGATCAAAACAATTCGTGTATTAAATACAATTATTCAACAAATCTCCGTTAATTGGTTAACACTGCAGCTTTCAAAAAGCTACAATGATATCTGCGTACACAACGGCTCGAGGAATGTCAAACTGCACCTTGGAACCGCGAACTCGTGGTATATTCTCGAACGGTAGGTGCATTCGTATCACGATAAATAAGTGAAATAAAAGGGAAACGATATTGCCGTTGACATAGATCGCGTTATGGTCCCGGCGTTGCTGCTTCTCGATGCTTCTGCCTCTGGCTCCGGTAGTTCTCGGTCAGATAAGCATCGCATATATAAAGCCTTTCGACTTCTTCGCCACACGTATATTCAACCAACTAAACCCTTCGTGTCCGCCTCCGCATGCTCGTCCTCAACCCTCTCGCGAAAGCGAGAAATAGCGAGAGATATTACGAGGTTTAACTGTGTATTGTTGCGAGCGTGCGCGTAACAGAACGAAACACAGAAAGTCGGGCGTTGATAACAACTCTACAGCGAAACGACGGCAATTGTTATCGCACCAACGTCGACGGAATTTTCGATATTCTCGTTGTCCAATGAGAAACGACGTAAAAATACGTGTCACGAGGGATAAATGAGAAGAAGTAAAGATGTTGCTTTCGAATAATGAGATAAATGATCCGTGGCTCGGGGGAAAGGTTGGAATCGACGAAACGAAAGAAATAACGGCAATCAGCAAAATATAAATGAGGGATGGCAAGTGGTGAGAGCCATACACCGAGCGAATCCCGTTTGCGTGTCACGCGCGATTCAGCTCGGCAAAGAGTACGGAATCAGCGAACGTGAAAGAATAAGAAAAGAAGAGCCGGAAAAGGGAGCCGGACGAGAGGGGTCCGCACGGTGTCGAAGGGGGGGGAGGGCGAGCGTGTGCGATGGGCGCAACGTCGGTGTTTAAGGAGGAATGAGAAGCGTCGAGGTGAGAAATGAGGTTTAATTATGAGAAACCAAGCGCGGGTGGAAACGGAACGAAAGACGGGGCATAACAAACACGTGAATCAGGGACAATCGTTGGCCCGAGATCCGAGGCTGAAATCAAGTGAGTAGTTGGGAATACCGGGAATTCGAAAAGGATGCACCCGGAGGGCGGTCCGTGTATTATCCGCGAGATGTGTCGGCCCGGTCGTTGACCATCGCGAAGCAGTGTGCGAGTTATAACGGTACCGTCACGAACCTGGAGCACGAATACAGACAGATGTCTAACACCGAACGAACACAACGACGGAACACGAGGCCCTAACACAACCGATCTCACACACGAACGTGGAAAAATTCGCGCTCGCTCTCACAGAATCGTACGTGAAAGAATCGCTCGGTGTTATATATTTACATTGCTCTAATTGCGAGACGGCTTCGTGGAAGCTGATAAAACATGGAAAATCCGTGGAGAAGTCGAGCGGTGTGAAGGAGAGTGAAGAGAAAATTGAGTCACACGTTTCTACGTGCGCAACGTATGATCGTTGAGCGAAGTATCGTGAATGGATTTCTAATAATTAATATTATATAATGATATTATTGATAGGTGAGAGCTATTGTCTGATTCGTGAACGCAAATTATATGTATCCGAGGCACTAATGAACGACATGAGGACACGGTTCGACAGCTACCCCTAAGGTGGCGCCTAAACGATCGAAAATAATTAGTATTTTGAAATCTAACACCCGTGGTCGGTAGTGGTTTAACAATAGCACCAATATACATTGAAAAATGGTAGATTCGAAGTTCGAAGAGGGGACAAAAAAGAAAGTATTGGAAAAATCAAGTCTGGCGGAGCGTCGCGCGGTGGGTGAGAAGCAAGGGCGGGGCGTTGATTAATAAACGTTCTGCAAAAGAAGCACGCGAGTGGCGGACTACGAAGATTTTCCAGTCACGTTCGGCCGGGCTGGGAGTTAATTTACGAAATAAATAATATCTTCTTCCAGCAGCGGCGCTGGTGTTCTCGGGATGGGAGAAAACCGAGGAAGGGTAGGTGGCTGGTCGACGAGAACGCCAGAGGTCAGAGGGTGGGAATAAAGGGCGACGAAGAGTGGGAGAACAAAAGAGAAATAGCGAGCGAAATAGAGGACGGAGAGAAGGACTCATAAAGCTGCCTACGTGTCGAGCGTAATGAGAACCGGTGATTTTTCTTCCCTCGGCCTTTAGCGTCCGAGCTCGGTGGTGCGAAAGAAAAATGAACGTGCGAAAGAGTAGATGCTGTTTCGCCACATTCTAGATTCAACGCGGCGGACAAAATCTTTCTTCTCGATAGCGCAGCGTCGTCTGGACCGCGAAGTTCTGATTTACATGTAGATGAGGAAAAATTATCCGATGTCAGTTTTTATCCGGTTATAAAGCGTGATGAGAAATGAAATCAAAATTTTTCCGTATTGAAATAATAAACGAAGTATCGCGGTTACATAAAACGTAAAATAGTGTGAAGAAGAAAGCCCGCGTGTTGTTCTTTGTCGAATCGCACCGTCATCTTCGTCGCTCGGTGGCAAACCGGGGTGGCACGTGTACGAGACGGCCAAAGTGTGAGTATCAGAGTCAGCAGCACTTTTTTGTCATCGTCGAGTTGCGTGTAGATGCGCACCCGTTCCAGAACCTCGAACCAACCTCGCCATCATCTTTTCATTAAAACGCTTGGGCTGCTTACCGCAGAGAGGCGCTGGGTGTCCGCGATTTTCCAGTTCGCGAGGAGGAAAGAGAACGACGTTGGAATAAGTGAAAAAGAAGTTAGGCGGGGAAAGTTGTGCAGATTGAGGGGCGGTAGAGTGGGGAAAAGAAGAGAAGAAAGTCGAGGCGCGTCGGTGGTGGTCGTAACGGTGTCGGAGCCGGGAATGAAGAAGAGAGAAGGAAGCGACCGCGAAGGAGTATAAAAGGAGGTAAGGGTGAGAGAGGGTGGCATTGCTAAGTTTCCCATCGTTTCATATCTCACCCACTGTTTCCTTCACATCCCTCTTGCCCGCTCCTCCTCTTTCGTCATTCCTTGTATCCGAGATCCCGAGCAAACGCTTCCACCCCTATCGGGCTTTCAGGTGGTTCCACGACTCCCCTACCGCCCAGATCGCAGCCTCCGCTCTTTCTGATTAATGCCTCCACTAATAACGTCTTCTCTCCTGGGACAGCCACGGAATGGAGAGAGCAAAGTGGAATGGGCCAATGCGCCTCCGAGTCGAAGGAAAAAAGAATAACGAGCTTATATCTGTACGGAAAAGACTTTACGAACAACGGAACAAACTTATGCGGAATTAAAAATACCTCCGACGCTTCATGCCGATAATACCGTCGCTTCGTAAGATTCTGTATGCGCGACCCACAATGGCGCAAATAGATTTTCACGCGAACAATAATTTGTTACCTTCGCCGTCGTTATCAATGCGTTTACGAGCAAAGAAATTGTACCAGCGTTCAAGCGATGACGGATCTCGCCAACTATGGCAACGGAATTTTCTGCTCCAAGTTTCGCTCGGAACTTAAGAACCGTTCAACGGATTCTAGGAGTCGTGCGAATCGACGACACGTCCTCCAACCTCGCCGAGACGTTGTTCCCGTGTCACGCCGGTTTCAGACTTACACGATGGAATCGCTCACCTCTTCCGGGAACCCCGTCGTTGTCACTAATTCCACGTTGGCAAGTAATCTTTTTTGCATTGTATTTTGCGACCGGTAAGTCGCAGCCTACAAGTCCGCTTGACGCTAAATCCGGTGGACACCTTCGCGCGGACCAACCTCGATCCCGGGGATGCGCGATGTGGAAGGTGTTACAAGGAACGTTCTCGTTGTCGCTTTCTACCAAGGTGCTACCTCGTGCTTTTGCTACTTATAGTCCTTCGTTGACAGCGTTGGCTGCCACCAACCCCCCCGTTGTCCCCCGTTACCGGCCATACGCGCATGTACGCGACTGAGGAATATTACGGTCATTGATCAATGCCACAACCCGGCTGAGGTGATGAGTCTGACACGTTGTGGCGGTTGTCCGAGTCCTCGGCACTTTGCACGCTTGATTTTATATTTTATGCCGCATATACGCCGACGCCGACACCAACGAAACGAGAAATCCGTCGTTGAACGAAGTAGCGCATAGTATCTCGGTTACAAAACAAAATGTTCACGTATGAGAGGGCGCTCTTTGCAGGAAATACCTCGCGCGAGCCGCGAATCCTCGCAGCGCTGGTCGTCGTTTTCTCGAACGCGCCCGCAGAAAGAGGTTTTGACGAAGGAACGAACGATAAAGACGAGGAAAGACGCGAGATGGACCGACGAGTGGGGGAAATTCTTCAAAAGTGCCGTGACGCCCCGTGCTACCATTATTACATCGGTTTCGCTTATAAATGCGATGCACGAACTCGAACGTCTCATCCACAGGTCTCGCGACGTGAGTTGATTCACCCCGCGCGCCCTCTATGCGCTCGCCGAGGCGTTATTCGGGCGGGATAAAAACTCACTCAACGGGAATGTATTCTTCGACTTTCGGTCGCAGCGGCTCAAACGTAAAAAGTCTTGCTTCACTTTTGCTTTCTTGCTACCTCGCCTCGACCTCCTCCCCTCCCACCCTTGCATTCATCGACTAGCATCGGGATATCACGAATCCGTCGTACGGTCATAACTTGTCATGTATATTTTCGAATCGGGCAATGCAATTATTAACGCATTTGCCATTAAGAGAGCCAACGAAAAAGCAACAACTGGAAAAAAAAAATTAAAAATGAAAGAACGGAAGAAAAAAAAGAAGACATAATGAAATGCTTCTCTACGAGGAAGCAAAACAAGAAGCGGCCGCTAAATACCGAGAGAAGGGCCAATGCTATGAATTTCGAACTGATTATGGTTCTCACAAGATGTTAAGAGCCACTAGGAGAAGAAATTTTGGGAACGAGTGATTATAGTGGTGGCGCTAGAAGCTCGGATGATTTACATCGACGGACCGTGGTCCGGAGTTAAACTTTGTTCCGAAGGGGAACAAGAGCGAAGACAGCCCGTGGATCCCGGCAGATCCGTCCGAGGCGTGGCGAAGAAAAAGGACGGAACGAGATAGACGTTTCGGCTAGGCAAACCCGTCCCTTCTGGCAACATTCAAATATTCCTCGCATTCATAAATTCATCAGAGGAAAAAAGAGCGAGTACCCTTTGCCGGCATTGCTGGCAGCGGCTGGCTGAGGGCCATCGGAGGAATCCTTTTGCGGTTCGACCCACTGGTTGCAGTAACGTTCGAACGATCTGCGCATTCGACTGGCCGGCGGCTATGAAAAAAAAAAAAAAAAATGAATAAAATTAAATAAAAACATTGAGAACTTTTTGCGTCTGGGGATTTTATCGAGAATTTATTGTAAATCGTTATTTCATTGAATATAGTTTATCGATTGTTCGTTGAGTAATCGACTGATTGGGAGATCGAATTTAGTTTCCGCCGTCTGGGATCGGGTTTCGATCGATGATAGATCGGAACGGAAACGAACGATGCGATTAACATTATTTTTTAATTCACCGGATCGGGTACTGAAGTATCGTCGAGTACGGGAGGTCGTCTGACCGACTAGTAGTTACTAGAAACGTGTATCGCAGTCCCCGAGAGCTCGAGATCCCGTGAGATTTCCGAACACAGCGGGATCTTTCACGCTGTAAGCTGACAACCAATGCTGTCCCCGTGATTGCGTATAGGAAGCGTAATCTCGAATCTCTCGCTGCGAAAACGAGTGAGGTGGGAGAGGGGTGTTGTACGAGGTGGAGGAGAAAGGGAGAAAGGGAGGGAAGGAGGGAGAGAGAAAGAGAGAGAAAGAGAGAGAGAGAGAGAGAGAGAGAGAGAGAGAGAGAGAGAGAGAGTTGCCAGTCCTCTCGTCGCGTACTTGTCCGATGCGATTCTCATATCGCGGCTATTATCGGGCCTCGCGAACCCGCGCGAATGCTTCACCAGCCAGAATAAACGGATAAAATCGCTTGTTTTATATCAAGATAACGTAGCATCACCACCTTCAAACATATTATCAGACATCTCTGCAGTTACCGAAGTAGCAACCCTTTCTCCCGTCGTGCTTTCTTATTTTTCGTCCTACATATCGACCTTGTTACAGCTGCAACCGTATCGAATCAATAAAAAAAAAATCGTAATCCATTTTCTCTGACGTTGAAAAAAAAAAAAAACTGACGAAAGGGATTAAAATTTTATAGTTTCGACAAACACAGCCTCCATAAATAGTACACTTTTGTTCAGAAGATCGATGTTCCTATTGATTTTCCGTACCGAGGCCTTCACGACTCATTGAATCACATCGAACAATTCGTTCTTTCTTTCATAAAAATTAATCCAACAAAAGAGATGCAAATTTTGACCCTCAACTCGTGACAGCCTTCAAACATTCTACAGTCTCACCAAGAAGGCCGTCGTAATTATCAATTTCTCGTACCGAGACTCACGTGACTCATTGAGTCAGATTTGGCAATTAATTTTTTTTTCCCTTCATCTTTTTTCAACGCTGCGGAGGCCACCGCTGATTATGAATACGGACGTAACGGTCGCGATCTTTGCCAGGCCGGTCAGCCGCGAGATTATGCAGGTTTTCGGGCGAGAGGGTCGTAAACGATTTCGAATAGCGCAACGTAAATGCGTTGCGAGACTTGTCCATGGTACCCATAAGCCACGGCGTATACGGTAAATTATACAATACGTATAGGTGGGATCCGTAGAACGGGGACGTGAGTGGTACCAGGGGGGAGGAGGCCAGCGGAAGGATCTTCCTTGGCCTATGAGGAACGTGGACGAGCGAGAGTCACGTCGCATTTGTGTGTTAGCCAAATTACAGCGTCCGTGTCAGAGTGCGGGTGATTGATGTTCGTTGTTCAGAAACTATACCTACCGGCGGGGACCATCGCTGCGCGGTTTTTCCAAGAAATTAAACACCGCCGCCGCTCATCGGCCGAGAGCTCGGGGGCCTAATACCGTACTCCGACAGCCCGACGCTCTATATACATTCATTTTCAAGCCACCGGGGACTGCTTACACGAAAAAAAAATTCCTCACAAACAAAATATACCAACTAACCCAGTTATTAGGCGCGAAGCGTTTAAAAAAAAAAAACGTTTTTTTCTTTTCAATCATCGGTCGCTGAAATTTTTGTTTTTAATTCGAAGCTTTCGAATAAATGGAATGAAAGGTGCAAAGACGAACCTTGCGCATTGTTTCTTCATAGTTTTGTGGATTTGTCGAGGCTTCTTTTATGAGAAACTATGTGTCGATCAATTTAGGCTTCATCATGGAGAAAGCTTTGGCGAATGTATGAAATTATTGGGAAGCAATGTGCAAGCTTTGAATTTGCACCCTTGGGTTCATATAAAATCTGCTCGTAAATCTATCTAGTTCGAATTAAGTATCTGGAGAATTTAATGTCAAATCTAAAAAATTGAGAATCGCAATGAATCTGAACGTCCGCATGGATTTTGCCCAAATTCGTTACTAAACATCTTTCGATAACAGTGAAACTTTGTACCAAATTTCAGTTCGATACCTCCAAAATTGCGCAAGGTAGAAAGCGCACCTCGATTTTTGACATATTTCAGAATTCTCTAAAAACAAAAGCATCACATGGATTTTCCTCAAATTCATTACCAAGCATCTTCCTGTAATACTGCAACATTCTAATGAATTTGAGCTCGATATCTCAACAATTCTGCGAGCTAGAGAACGCAAATCGATTTTTGAATAATTTTAAAATCGCTCCAAAAAAAAGAACTGCATAAATTTTCCCAAAAATGTAATCAAGCAACGCGCCTTGAACCCTTCACACGTGTGATAAATTTCAGCCCGATATCTCAAGCCGTTCTCAGATTGCAAACGTTAAACGAATGTTAGGTACACACATTCATACATCCGGACATTTTTTCTAAAACCGATTTTTCGACGTTTTGGAACATTCTGTACACATTTTCACGAAAATCTTGAAGAACATTTTTTCTTCAGAACAAAGCTTTCTCTATAAGGAAGCAAAATGTATTTGGCTCGCAATATCTCGGTGTTTCGGGAGTCGAGAAATAATGCGGAGCTCGGAAGAGTCGTGATGCAATAAAATAGCGCCACCCACCGGGTCGTCGTTATCGCATCGGGCATCGCCGCAATGCCTCACTTTACTCGCGATCCTAACGGGGTGGCAGGTTCCCGGCTTGCACTGGCCGCAAGCCCATCGCCCGTGCACCAGTGGGCCTCGTGGCTCATGGGTGCATAATGAACTCGTTAATTAACTATCGGGAAGCTGCATCGAATCTGATAAGACATTGGCCACACGACGACGAAGCGCCTTAACTCCTATACCAACAACAGCGAAGACGCACACATGCCGGCCAAACTTATGGGGGCTCCCAACGAATGTGCCTTTTCATCGCTCATAGACGTACGTGGGATATTCCTTTTCGATCCAACCGTTCTCGATGACGTTTTTTTTACCTTAAAATTAATATGATTCTTGAAAAAATTGTTTACGGTAAAAGTCACGTCGGGATCTTGTAGATCGTCTGAGAGTTTTCACTTTCGATCGAATTCCGAGGGAATGGGAAGACGTTGGAGAGTTTGGGTAACGATTGAGGAAGAACGGCCCATATGGTGCGGCTATTTCGCTATGAACGTAAAACACCGAACAACGGTCCCGTTGGCTGTGCAGGTGCACAAGGTGGATAATCGTGCGCTATTGCTTTATCGGGTCGAGTTCAACACAACCGAACGCGGCTACGACGACAGACTTAACTTGATTCTATTAAAAATCCCATAATAACCTTTTCTAATCAAACGAAATAACAACGCTCATCTCCATGTTACTCGTCAAAAGACCTACGAGGATAATTTTGGAAAGTCGTTGCCTATCTTTATCCATTGTCAACTGCGCAATGATTTGAATCACCCGCTAAGGGCATAATAATCGATACCAGCATAACAACGATAATTTTGAGAAAATAAGTTAGTACGCCTCGCGGCTGATGGTCAAAGCGCCGAGAAGAATACAGTACATTGACGACCGTAACCCGCTCTCCGGAAGATTAATACGTACGTTTTAATTAATCGATCGTTCGTGTGCACACCGACCGATGACTACACGATCGCCGATCGTGGAAGCAAGTTTCGTGACGCGATGTACGTGCCCGATACGAAAGATCGCGACGGTAGTTGTAAGGTACGCCGATACGACAACGACAACTCTCATTGGGTAATTACAGATAACCGGCGAACCCGAAGCAGCGCGCGCATACGCGCAGTCCCGAGCGTTCTCGCTCTCGTTCGATTGGTGCGCCGGTGGGTACCTCGACGTGAGTCAGTGCCGGGGATGCTAATTGGCCGCGTACAACTTTGTTTCACGCTTCGTTTTACCGTATTAACGTCCAGTTTCGACCAATAAGGGATTTGACCATTGATCAGCTTTGTCGTTCTAATCAGTCGATTGTTTAGTTCCGAGAGTTATGAAGAAATTGGCATAAACTCCGGAATCGTCTGTATTATCGAAGCTGATATATGTATATATGCATCAGGGGTGTTCTCATTTGGGACATTTCTGATTGATTTGGGTTATTTTGATTGCGACCATGCCTCAATCGGTGTAAATAAAACAAAAATGTTTAGCCTAATTTGATCTTCGTAGTCCAATTACCGACAGGATATTGGCGAAGTGACTAATTTTTTTTTTTAAATCCTATACCACATGAAATTAACGCGTATGAACTCGACTTTCACGAAAAATATGCAGATATAGGTGATGCCATGCGACGTTCACACCGTTTCTTCGGCGATTATCATCCAATTTATCCAAATGATTTTGAAATAACTAGAACATTGCAGAGTCAAAGCAGTCAATATTTATTGGGGTTGCTTGAGAAGGCTATTTAGGGTACTAAACGTCAATTTGGGTGGAGGGGGGGGGGGGGTGTCATACCCCGGGACCCTGGAATATTGATAATTACTTGATTCAATTGGGTGATAATTGTCAGAGAAACGGTGTATAAACGTGGCATGATATGACCCATATATGTATTTGCTTTCAAGGAAGTAGGGTTCATACGCGTTAATTATACATGATAATGAATTTTGCCAGGAATAATTATTCACACCGCCAATATTATTCCCGAAAAAGAGAAAAGTTTAATATATTTTAAACGAGAAATTTTACACCGTATGAGCGCGTAGTAAGAATTAAATTAGAATGGTTAAGTTAGGTTTAATATTCTTTTTTGAAAATCTATTGAAACCGTGTCGCAATCAAAATTCGAACATTACCCAAATAAAAATCACCCTTAGCGTACACATATGGGGTGAGTCTGAAAAAAAAAATCCGCCATCTCTCAGATTGAAAGTGCATACTATTAGAAAATATCTGGCCGTATCGAATTCCAATCCGACTATTTTGAGACATTCCGTAATCATTATGTAGGTTTCGAATTTGATTAATATGTGAGAAAGATGGTTGACCAGTTGAAATATATGTTTCTAGTAAGTATAAAAATCACCCTAATAGCCCTATTCATGTATCTTTTAACTTTTTCTACTCATCTATTTTCATTGAACCTAATTGAAAGTCAGCAATTCATAACGTGATCTTTCTCTCGAGTTGGAAACATTTTTGTAAATTTTTAATGACTGTTATTGATATAACAAATTTCATTGTAGAACCCCTGACTCTCTTTTTCAAATGAGCATAACATCATGTATTGCACTCAGTTCCAGTTTCCCAAATATTTCCATTTACCGTAAAAATCGATTTCAACAGGTCAAACAATTTTTTTCACGTGTCAATCGAATTAAAAATCCATATAATAATTGCAAAACCTCCAAAAATAGTCCGATCGGGCCCAGATTTCTCCAGATCTTTTCCGATAGTATATACATCAAATCTCAGAGCTGCTGGCCATCACTTTTTTCTTTCAAAAACACACCCTAATATATATCGAACGAAAGAATTTCAAATTGCCCGACGTAGCTAAATAAATCAGAATGTTCGAATCGGCGAGCCAATCATATACGAGCGGTCGGAGCATTTAAAAACGCATCATGACAGGGCCGTGCGGACCCATTCGATCACCCGCAGCTGATTAATTCACATTTAATAACACATCCGCGAAGGATGAGAGAAAAATTTGCTCGTCTAGCTTCGCCGATTTTACGTCTCGGCTGTGAAACGCGTGTTGCGATACGTCAGAACCGATTCGGCCGATAGGTCCCGAAAGGACGGACGATCGTGAGGCTAACTTCATAAGGTTTTCTATTAATTGACAAGGTTCTGATTCTGGGTGTCCAAGAAGGGGAAATGGGCATGTCCGGAGGGTTGTAGCGTATATCGTGTGCGGGTGCTGGTACATAACCGTCGTGCGAACGGTAGACTAGATATAATAACATAGTTTTAGTCCAACACCGGCTTCGGGCGTTCGAAGCCGGTACTACTACGCGCCCTCACGGCCACATGGACCCTTCGCTCCTTCCTCATACGTTTCTTTTCTATTTCTTTCGCATCCTCAGGTTCTCTACTATACGTTTTATTCCTATTTCCATAGAGGATAGAGATAATAAGGCGACTGAAGTAACGTTATTGAATCTGAGGACTTTTCTGTTGGAAGTACAGTAGTACACGTACTTCTCAAGTAAAACGATCGTGTGGAAATCGAATCAGAAGTCGTCAACGAATGCTAATTCAGAAAATTATTGATTCAGCGTGACTAAACTTTGACAATGTTTTGGTTATTGCTTCAAGCTGTAATGGGTTAGGTTTCCGCCTATTTGCTCGTTTTGTTTTTTTCGGAAAAATTGTAAGCACAAAGAGACAATGTCGTTGATATTGTCAGTCCATCTGACATTCAGTGAGGTTTGATTCCAGTGACAATGTTTGCAAAACGAATGACTAAATAACGGAAGACCGAAGAAGCTGCTCTTCTGTCTTCTGTTTGCCAGTCTTTCGTTTTCCGTGTGCTTGGTACGAAAATCTGCTTACTTTCAGAGAAGTACGTCCATGGCAGTTTGGTCTTCTTGATGTGTATTGTCCATGTAATATTGGTGCATATATAGGTGCGTTCTCATTGACGCTCGAATGCAGTGTCACAGCATCAAATAGTTGCGTTTTTTAATTTCCGCACCTGGATAGTGAAGTTGAAACTGTTCGAACTTTATTTTGACGGCTTTAGTTCACGCAATTTGAGTAAACATATCGAAAATACACGGTTGACGAAGGAATAATGTATTCATGTGCTGATGAAATTAATCTCAGAGGTGTCAATAATGGAAGTAGTACTAAATACTAAAGAAATGACATTTTGTATTGGGTATATTTTTCTTCCTTTGCACGTTTATGAAGCATACGGGTATGATGGAAGTAATGCCGGGACCAGAAAATGTCATCGAGCCGTTACATTCTAATTATGCTTACGAAAAATCTTCAGAATAAATGATGATCAGCACTGAATTTGTGAAAATTGCATTTCCAGATCATAGTTTTGTACATGGGGTATTCCTGGGAATTTCGGCAACTTCGGACAGTTGGGCCAAAATGTTCGCCCCCCAATTTTTCTCATTAATCAATCTTCATTAATATGAAGAAACGTACCCTTAATTATTGAAATCTATTTGTTTTCAAATTTCTTGAACGACAACGAAAATTTTGAGACTCTGCCGGACTTGGGCCGACGCTTCGTTCGAAAGTTATAGCTTTTTTTCTTAACAACCGGGAAAACATTTACGGGTTTTTTGTAACAAAAAAATCTATAACTCCCGAACGAAGCGTCGGCTCAAAAAGTTCAAGGTGGCTAAATTTTCGTTTTTGTTCAAGAAATAAAAAAAAATATATATTTCAAAAATTAAGGGTATATTTTTCGTTTTATTTCATTTTTAATTTTAATTGTTTATAAATAATTGTTGAATTTGTTCAGCATAATCGTAAATGTTTTCATTGTATAGAGCGTTCAAAAACCAAAAAAAAGACTCATGGTTTTTCGAGTTATCACTAACCGTTGCTGAGATATATCGATTTGAATGACCGAATGTGGTCAATACTTCAAAAACTTCGTTTGACTGTATTTCAAAAGTGGGAGCTCAAAATAAAAAACGCCGAAATACGTGTCTCTTTATTTTCAACACATATTGATGAAAAAAATTGGGGGGCAAAAATGTTGACCCAACTGTCCGGAGCTGCCGAAATTCCCCGGAATACCCCATATACATGTGGTGTATGCGACACCATTCGCGATAAAGAAGTTACCGTTCATGGACGATTTCAATCGCCACTCTTCCCAGAGTTTACAGACTTGACGCTGTACCGCGGATAATTCAGAAAAATAACGATGTGATGCCGTATATTTCCTCCACCCCGAGTAAAAAAACCCATCCCGGATGCATGCAGCATGAATTAGCGATGGATTTACAATGAATTTGTCATAAACATTACTCTAATGACATAAATATGTACGTTTAACAGGCACTGAAAATCTTTTTTCAAAGTTAACTACGTCAGGCGAATTGGTGTTCGGAAACCTTTGTAAAATTCACGTCGTTGTTCTCAATAAAATATCTCTTATTCAATATATTCATGAAAGATCACGTAATTTGTCTAGGCAAGATTCCGTAGCCGTGTGAATTGATTTTTGTTACACGGGGCTATCCCAAGTCTGACCCAAGACGGTTGACGCTGTACTCGAGCGTCAATAAAAAAGGGGCTTATTGCATTCGTCTCTCCGTTTTAAACCTCCTCCCACACCCGACTTATCTCATTCCTCCTAGCACTTCAACCGCTGCCGAGTGTCTTCATACTTCGGCATTAATTCAATCATCTTTATCTCAATAATTAATCTCCGGCTCGTGTATAATCGCCAAAGAATATGGAAAATCCATTCAAAATAATTTTTACACTCTGTACGACAGAACGATGTGACGAAAGTTTCTCGGTCGACGTTACAAAGAGATATTGAAAGATAAAACGTTGAAAAAAATTCGATAGAGCTGGACAATGCATAACCATGCGGTAAATCATTTGAGGTATCAAACTCGGGAGCTTCGTAATCGTCGGGCCGTAGATTTGAATAAGACTTGGTTGATGTGCGAGTTTCACTCGTGGGTGCGCACCTTGGCCAGCTTCGAGTCCACTCTCTTATTCTATTCCGTAGGTCTATGAATGTCAAATGAGGTGTCTGTGACGAATACTCCCGCTGAGATTTTATTCTGCTTCTGCAAAAAAACATATGAAACAGCTATTGCGCGTCCTACCAATCAGGCATCTGAATACAATGAGAACCGAGCTTTAATGTCCTTCTTTGCGGAAGATCCGCACCGGCGTTATTCATGTATTGCGTATCGTTGCGTTCCGCGTAGAGGCGGCACTTGAGAAACCGTTAGTGATAATCTATAATTAAACAAGCTGCAAGCTGAAACTTGCAATTTGCTTCCCCTGAATTTTCGGTAGTGCACGAAATCCTTCTATGAGGAAGCATCTCTCGATTTATTTTATTTCATTTTTTTTTATCTTCGGCTTCCTCATAAAGGAAGTTCCGTTCACTACCGAAAATTCAGGGGAAGCAAATTGCAAGTTTCAGCTTGCAGCTTGTTTTATACAGGATGTCCGTAGATCCTTCCTACCGTATAAAAACCGACTCGAACGTATACAAAAATTCAATGTGACCCAAAATTCGAGCGCGTTGTTTAATTGCTATCGAATCTAGTAACAACTCAAGCTGACGGTTAGTTTGAGCGTGTGTATGAATTTGAGCACGTTCCGTCGAGTGTTTTTGAATTTGCAGGGGTTGGAACTTAGAAATTTCTAATTGCTCCAGAACTCGATCCGTTCCTCCGATCTCGGCCAAATTTGATATGTATTATAGCACAATGGCATCCTATACTTGCAGAGAATTATGGTTCGATTGGTTTACGTTAACGACAAATAGAGCAAAAAAGTTGATTTTTTGAAAAATTCAAAAAATCATAAAATCTAAAGTTATTGATGGATTCGGCTCAAATGCAATACCAACCGTCTCCGTACTCAACTCTATATGAGAAAAACTATTTAGCCGAACATGTCAAAATTTGCGGACGCTAGCGTGGCTACAGACATTTTTTGAAAAATTCAAAACGCTGTCGAAGCCGAAAAAGTCCGTCGATAATTGCGAAAATCTCAGATTACATAGATATTAGAAGGCACCCCATGTGTGCAAAATTTGAGTACGGTAGCTTGAACCGTTCTCGAGTTATGAACGTTTGAATTTTAGAGGGTGGTTACATACACTCACACACACACACACATACATCCGGACATTTTCTCCAAATGTGTTTTCTGGATGTTTCAGGACATTCTGAACCTATTGACACCAAAATCTCGAAAAAAAATGTCGGACCGTCACAAAGCTTCCTTCATGAGGAAGCAAAATGAAGAAAAGTACAAAAACATCATACACCCATGAAAAAGATAAATCAAACGGCGCTGCTGTTTTTATTTTCAATGATTAAGTTTTGGTGAGCTTTGGCTATGATTAATGTTTTGGTTGAGCCGAAATCCCGTTGGTTTGGCTTTCCTTGTGGAAAATTCATCGCCGCGTCTCGTGGCTGTCGGTTCGGTCGGTACGGCAGGTAAATGTCGTGTCTCGAAACGCTACCGCGCCGTTTATTGATCGCGCGTCGGGGGCTCGGAAGGTTAGGACTCACGTTTCTATAATTGAGCTGACAGATGGAGTTACTTGATAAAGATATCGATTGACGTTGTTGCAACTTCGATCGTGTAAATGACGCTTTGACGATAGCTCTGCCGCTTTTATCATATGTATTACATACATATTTTGGTGTATTAGGGCAGTTCGTATTCGGGTCATCTCCTAATTTATTCGCGCCGGGATCTCGATCGATTAATAAAGAAACGAAAGAAACTTTAAGCCTAATTTGACCTTGCTAGAGTGGCTCTTGAGAAGCGCTGATTGAAGATGAAGTTTCCGGTTTGAAATACATGCAATTTCTTTAGTCCGTAATTATATTATATTTCCACAGAAACGAAGACATGTATAGGGCATCTCATTTTATGTTTGTACCGTACCTCTGGGGAACATTTTGCAACTAAGAAAACTCTGATGAAAATCATGCAACTTATGAACGGTATAAAGGTAGAATGAGATGCCCATTTTTTTCTCTTGAAAGTAGATTTCATACAAGTTGATTCGTATGGTATTGGATTTTCCCACGACTGATTTAGGGCGGGGTAAGGTTAATTCGGCGACAAAGAAGCATGTTTTTAAGATTTTTTTCTGGCGATACAAAAAGTGTAAATTTATTCAATCAATTTCCATATAATAATCCAACATTTAAACAATATTTTCCTAAATTTTTATTCCAAAATATCGAAAATTGAGCGGGAAAAATGCAAAAAAAAAAATTTTAATACCTTACCCCGCCCTTAATCATCCCGCAAATATCATTACCGAAAAATTAAATATATTCTGATCGGGAAACTTCATCTCGGATTGGCGAGTAGTAAGAGTTGGATTAGGGAGACCAGATCAAATTTGAGATGTTCGTTGCTTTTTTTTTTTTTTTGAATCGGATGAAACCCCGGCGCAATTGAAATTAGAATATGACCCGAATCAGAACTCCCCTAAATATATGCATTTGTAGTTCGGAGGCAAAACCGAATATGTCAATTTTCTCGAAAAATGAGATTAAATCCGATTCTTGTGACTTAGATAGAAAGCTAAATTGTTTTCCCATACGGAGATGCCGAAAATTGTCCGTACAGGAAGCAATAAATGAGATTACCGTAACCAAAGAAGTCTATTTGTCCGGAAAAAATTAACAGATCCACTGTTTCCCTTAAAAAAAAAACAACAAGCCTTATGTTATATTTTTGCGCAATTTTATCTGAAACTTTTTCATCGGTGAAATAAAATTTTGTTTTTTTACAATGGATAACGATAATCAATTGTCTTGCATCGGTAGGTAAAACTATACAATTTTATGATTTATCGACAAAAAGGTTCAACAGTATTTTTCCCTATAGGTGACAGACTATTCAAATTCTGCAGAATGCCTTGAATACTGCTTAAAACTGAGTGTAATCTGATAATTATTATTTTTCAAATCAATTCGTCCGCGGTGATAAAGCGTTCCCAGCGAAAAATCGTTTTTCCTCCAAGACTTTATCAGCCTTAGAGGTAAGTGTCGGCCTGTACTATCATGCTGTAATGGAATAAAATCTTGAGTCTTATTAAAAAAACAAAATTGATGATCTCGAAATCTCCGAAAGTATAACCTTGGAAAACTTTTTTTTACGGAATTTTTTTGTTTCCCCTGACAGCAAATAATACCTGCCGACATTTCCTTTTATCGTCAGAAATGAGCAAGATGCTCGAGGTAATCAAGTAAGTTAGGGCATCCCATATATATATATTGGGCGAATATCGCCAATAACATATTGGGCGAAACCCTTCTATCCCCCGATGTGTTCGATGATTTTTTAAAATATGTTTTGGATCCTACGGCCTCACTGATTTTTTTTAGGTTATTTCGACCCCCTTCGCCCCCTCCCCCTCCCACACCTATTTTTTTTAACGGCAACAGCTTTTGTGCCAATTTTAAATTGGATATAATTTTTTCCTCAGATACATAATCGGAATTGCGGATTTTTTTTAGTAAACGGAAAATGACGCTCGTGTTCCCATTGAATTTTTTTTTTCCAATCAAAAAAAATCTTCGAAATTTCAATACATGGTAATGATTTTCTACCTGAAAGAAAGAAAAATAAAATCTATTTTGCAAGAAATTGATTTCCCGATGATTCTCGATAGACGGTCGATTCTTGTATGATCATTTTCATGAAAAGTAATCGAAAAATCAATTTTTTACAACATAGATTTCATTTTTTTCAAGATAGGAAGCCAATTATTGTACATTGAAATTTCTAAAAGACGCAAATTTCTTAAAAATGTTAAACGAAAAATTGGGAAAACGAGCGACATTTTACTATTATGAAAATAAATCCATAATTTCGATAAAGTATCTGGGGAAAAAATTCCATCCAATTCAAAATTGGCGTAAAGGCAGTTATCTCTTTAAAAAAAAAAAAGCGTGGTGAGAGGGTGGGTTCGAAAAAATCGATGACATCGGAGAATAGAAAAGTTTCAATTAGGCGATTTGACGCACCCCGGCCCCATATATTTATTTCTTTTATCTCCATTATATTAATGAAATTTAAAGTACAATATATGTGTACCAGTTTGACCAATAGATTTGTGCGGTTTTTCTACGTGAACAACACAGCCACCTGTCAGCAAACCCGCGTAGAACCGATAAATACACAGATAGACAAGATAGAAATTCATCGAGTGAATGACAAAGACGTTCAGACTTGATTTAAACGAACGAACACAGTTAATGGAGACGACGAGGCCGGTTCATCCCCGGCTGATAGGTTCAAATAGTACTGCAGTTCATTCTGCACAGTTAATAAAATCAAGATTAATATTCGTCTTTATGAGAAACGTCGCCGCTAGGACGACCATCCGTCTCTCAACAGACTCGCGGAGATCAAGTCCTCCGGAGCGATA
>OZ020177.1:8349700-8403387 GCA_963971145.1 Sussaba pulchella | reverse complement strand
TTGCCACTCGGATGATTTATCGCAATATTTTGACGTGGAATATAGTGTAGCGTAGAAAAGATGAATTGACCGGCACGGCTCTCTTCATGCCCGAAAGTTGGCTGCCCCCTCTTTTTCCCAAACGACGAACAATCACTACCTAACCCTCGAAATCCCGATTCGACGCTCTATGATCAACTGGTCCTTGCGGCGTTTCGGTATCTCTGCACCGACTGTACTATAAACGCTCTCCCCGTCAACCACGCTCAATGCCAATGCCAAATGTGTTTTTTTCTTCGTATTCCTCTTGTGTGATAAAAAAAATGTCAACTGTCAATAAATACTGCAATGTGAAGCCAGAACTTAGTTTTTCGCTTTCTCCCGAAGGGAGCTGTGATACGGTCTACATATTTCTTATTGAGATTCTGATGTCAACATGTTAAACATGTTCCAAATTATCCGGAAATCACATTTTGCAAAAAATGTCTGCATGTATGTACATTAGAGTGTCTTGAAAAAGAAAATGTTCTGATTTTGAATGGAAAACGTTCACTGCAAAGTTTCTTGCATCCATAGTACGATGTCTAAAGATGAACCCGATCGGACCATTTTTAGGGGTCGCCCGGGATTTTTCAAGTTTTTCCATTTGATTAACTATTAACATTGGAAGAGCATAACATTTTCGTTCGAAAAATCATAGCTCCGCGAATTTTATAGCTACGTCGATCACGTCAGTCTCCTTGAAAAGCTCTTCAAAAACCGCTTGAAACGATATGAAGACTTTTGGGATCCGATTGCAACTGACGTGGATAATTTTTTAC
Source organism: Sussaba pulchella (assembly GCA_963971145.1). NCBI lineage: Eukaryota > Metazoa > Arthropoda > Insecta > Hymenoptera > Ichneumonidae > Sussaba > Sussaba pulchella. The sequence goes on along the minus strand of OZ020177.1, from coordinate 8,402,587 downwards.
AGAAAAAGAAAGTAACCGACGGAAGTTGCAATCGGATTTTGAAGGTCTGCATGTCACTTTAAGCAATTTTCGAAGAGCTTTTAAATGGAATTTTCGGGATCGACGTAGCTATAAAATTCGCAGAGCTATGATTATTTCAATGGAAACTTTATGCTCTTCCAATGTTAATCAAATGGGAAAACTTAAAAAATCGTGGGCGACACCTAAAAACGGTCCAATCGGGTAAATCTTTGGACAGAATACTACGGATGCAAGATACTTTGTGGTAAATGTCTTCCATTTGAAATTGAAAAAAAAAAAATTTTTTTTTTGGAGTTATCGTAACGTGCTTATATGTGTGTGTAACGACTTTTGAAAATTGTAACGTCGGTCACTCGTGAGCGGTTCAATCTACATAGCTCAGTTTTTGCACACATGTGGTGCCGCATGATCTCTATGGCATCTGTAATTCTTGCAGTACTTGATGCAGCCACTCGCATTTGACATCGTTTTGAAACTTCTCGAAAAATGTCGTTTACCGTTCTAGCGTCGGTTAATTCTGAATTATTGGTCTTAAGGGGTTACATACAGTTGTGATGGATGAAAAAAGACATTTTTTTTTATTGCAACAAATCCATGTTTCGGAGGCTGCAAATGATGCAGAACGACTACTATATGGCCCTGGAACAGACGACTCGATGGAAGTTGAAATATATTTATTAGAAATATGAAAGAAACAAACTTTAAACTTTAAACACGATTATCTCAGAATCTTGTTTTTTCGAATTAACCTTTGCGGTGGACACGATTACTAAAAAACTATTAATCCGATCAACATCAAATTTATATAATTTATTTATTATGATAATAGCTAGTTGCTGAACGAAGGATTTTTAATTTTTGTTGAAAACTTTTTTTTAGAGCAAAAAATCGAGATGTTATGCATCGAAAAAGTACATTTTTTGTTACAACCGTCGCCATTTTTTTTTAAATCAAAATTTTTACAAATCCTTCGTTCAGCGACCAGGCAATACAATATACTAACGGAATTTTTTTGAATTTTTGTTTTCAGATGAACCGTTCTCAAGATATGATGTTCACCGCAAGTCACGTCGAAAAAAAAGCGTTCCTGGAATTCACCTATAACTGTTTATTATTTAATATTTTTTTGATGAAAAAATTTCGAAAAGTTCTTAGAAACATGTACCATTCGACGTTGACAAAAGATTTTGAATAAATATTTTTTATGAGTGTCAACAAAAAATCGAGAAAATTTCATCTTTTTGCGCGGTACAACTGTATATAACCCGTTAATAGTTCTTCACGAATAGGATTATGATCACGGATGTTGATATCGAATTTGAGCTGAATCCATCGAGAACTTCAGATTTGATGAGAATGCTTTTTTTTTTTAAAGTTACGTTTCGTGCTAACTCACGTCGGCTTCGACCGATTGAACCTGAACTAGCAGCAGGTGTGGAACATCAATTATTTACACTATGTATGAAATTTGGTAAAGATCGGTTGAATGAATCGAATTTTATAGGATTTTTTATTTTAAGGAAAATTGACGTTATGTCTCTAAGCTCGTCGCCTTCGACTGATCGAGCCCCGATTCACTACAGCTAGGAAATATAACTATTACCTGTACTATGTACAGTCCGACCTTCAAATAAGAAACCCGACAATAAGAAACTTTCCCCAGTTTCTCACTCGAGCGCTTCCCCGACTCCGACTCGAACTCCGAGCTCAAGAATTTCGTGCGCGGAACCTCTGATTAAGAAACCCGCCTGGGAGAGATTATTCGGGCAAAATAGAGTGAACGTTGTAGTGTAAATTGATGTGTGCATGCGTGCGTGAGTATGTGTGTGTTTGCGTGTGTGAATGTAACACAAAATCTACAAGTTTATTAGAAATTTTTTGTATTAATTAAAAAGATACATATGTGCGTTGACAAGATTTCATATGAAATAAAAACGAAGATAAGGGCGTTCAAAGATTTTCATATAAAACAGCAAAAGTTTCCGAGACGTAATGAAAAGCGTTTTCGTCTTGTTGCGTATTATTTTGATCCGCAACGCACTCAACTGACGGTGGAATATTTTCGAGGGAGTCGAACTCTGCCATTGAAGATGGATCCTCAGAGATATTGATTTCTTCTGCTTTTATATAAATGGGATAAAACAATATGGACATAAAATTCGCGAAACAAATGTCCACGCTCAGTCAAAAACGTTTTTGCATGTGCGATGTGAATACTAAGTTGGAACTCTTTCGCTTTCTTTTTTGGCTTTTGGTTTCTTATTCGGAGGTCGGACCGTATTGAATTTAGTGTAGGTTTATCCAAAGGGATCCCATTTTAGATGCAAGTTCAAACTCGCAAACTGCTTTCTCCAACCTTAAGATGATGTACGAACTTCTCTATGACGAAACCGGAACTGATAAAAAATAGTTCCTCCTGGCGGAGTTCTAACATTACTCTGAATCCAGAGCAAGCAGTTTGCAAGTTTTTACTTGCAGCTCATCTTAGTAGAGTATGCATGACAAATTCTAACGATTTTCCTCTTGTACTCTACGACAAGGAAGACATGTAGACTAAGACGGGGTTAGTTGTAACATTTATTGCACGAATTTCAATATCCTTCGATTTGCTGAATACATTTCCAATCTCCTGCTTCTTCATTTGTTGTTCTGTTATTCTTTCAAATTTTCGTAACTCCCAATCACTGGACAATTGAAAGTCTTTCTCGCCTCTCGCGAGTGTTTCTTCTTGCCCCGCCTCGGAATCAAAATTATCAATGCTGGGGCGAGTTGTAACACTTTATTACAAACGGATCCTAGTAGGAACAATCTCATCAGAATTCATATCTCAGTCGTGGAAAACATTTTACGGTTCACGATGATATATTTATTTGATAAACCGCTTGTACTTTTCCACAAAAACAGCGGGAATCAGATAAGAATAATAAAAAATAATGAAATATGTTTCATACCGAAAAAATGATCATATTCGTGTAATAATGTTTTTGTTAATCGTAGTATTCGAAGTTTTATCGACCAACGAAATTTTGAATCCAGTTAAACCGAAAAAAAAAACTAACCAAATATTTATTGCATTTAAGAAAGTACATGGTAGTAAGTCTATAGGTACTGAACTTGTCTTCTCAACACGATGAAAAAAAAAAACCACATACGGTATGGTCGCACGCACTACTGGAATAAAGACGATGTGCGGAGAGGTCAGAATTTCATTATTGCCTTGGAACCATTCGTATTCGATTCTTCGTTCCCAAGATCTACGTGCTGCTACTTCCCACCCCTTTCTCTCCTAACCATCTCCATAAAAAATCTGTGACTACAAAACCACAAAAAAACCAACAATAAAAATATACCAAATCAAGAAATACCCAAAAAAAAATAATAAATGTAATAACGAAGTCTAAATTTCCCTATACCTTTCAGCATTGCACATGCAACGAGCGACAAAAATAATGAAAGTGATAAACGAATAGCCCAAATAAAAAATGAAAAAAAAAAAAAAAACGCAGAAAGCGCGAGTACGAGATCCAAGCACGCCGGATGCTGTGGAACTCGGTGCAGTACGTTGCGTCAAGCACGAGAGGAAGAATCGGGTGGCGAGCGAAGGCGATAGAGGAAGGGGCTATTAGCTGGCAGATTAGCAGTTAAAATTGAAATTTGCACGGACAGTTCGATGCGCGGGGTTTAGCGTTGGTGTCGGCGAAACGTCAGAGAGTCCGAAGATGCAAGAGAAACCGGGACGGGTACGAAGATTGGAGAACCAAATCTGCCACGCATCGGTTTCGACGCAACACAACCCGTCCACCGACTATTCTCCATCGTCTCTCACGCGGTCCTCCACCGGTCTCGGATCTTCCGTCCTTCGGTTCTTCGCGAGGGCTCATCCTTCGCACTCGGCTAGCCGTTGAGGTATGAAATGAGATACGGTTACGACGGTCCATATACCACCGCGTGCGCCGTACCAGAAGCAATGGAATCACCCGGCAGCAGCAACAGCAGCACCAGCGGTGTACAGCCACCGTTCGACCATTGTACCTACTTCCCTGGGCTTGTCATGAGAAAACGATACGCGATGCCGCGATGCTACTCGCGAGACTTCGCTACCCTTCGCATCGAGAGATAATACCGTAGGTATGAGAAACGGTGATGCTGCGAAGCTACCTTGTCCGTTGAATTTGCAAGTTATTCACAAGTCGTTATTGATGTTATTGTTATGGCCTTAAGTTTTTTTTTTTTTTTTTTTTTGCGTTTTGGTTTATTCTTTTTTTGTTTTAAGTTTTTGACAAGCGTGAGGAAATTGAAAGACGTTTGCCACGTCGAATGTGCGATGGGCATTCCGATCTCTTTTCGTGATCAATTTTCCGGGACCTGGCACAATGGGTTTGGGGTGTTTGTTGGGGGAATTAAAAAATATGTTGCCTGTTGATTGATTGGGATCTATCTTATCTTTTGAATTTGCAATTTATGTACAAGTCGTTATTAATGTTATTGTTATGGCATTAAGTTTTGTTGTTTTTTTTCTTTTTTTTTTGTTGTTATAAGTTTTTGACAAGGGTGATGAAATTGAAAGACGTTTGATACGTCAAATGTGAGATAGACATTCCGATCTCTTCTCATCCAAACCAATGGAAATGTTGCCTGATTCATTGGAAAATTTAGTGGTAGATAATTGAAATTTACGAAACTGATCTTCCTCATCCTGCAAATTTGCAATTTATGCACGAGTCGTTATTATTATTGTTGTTACAGAATTAAGTTTTGTTGTTTTTTCTTTTTTTGTTATAACTTTTTGACAAGCGTGATGAAATTGAAACACGTTTACTACGTTAAATGTGGATGGACATTCCGATTACTTATGTTAAATATTTTGTCCCTACTAACACGTCTGTGGAATTTATTAGTGTAGCCAAAAATAAAAAAACACCGCCGTTTAATTAATTGTAAAATTGAGTAGTAATTAAAATTTACGATACCGCTCTACCTCATCCTTTAAATTTGCGAGTTATAACTTGTGGATATATCCACAAGTCTTCACAAATGTTAGTATTATATCCGGAAGTTCGTAGGTTTTTTCTTTTTTTTGTTACAACTTTACAACAAGCGTGATGGAATTTAAACACGTTTAGGACGTCATACGTGACACCGACATTCCGATCTCGTCTCATGATAAATTAACCGGCATCTACCAATATATCTGTAGAATTTATGAACAAAGTGAAAAGAGAAAAATGCCTGTTGATTAATTTGGAAATTGAATGTTTATTGAAATTGGCAAAATTGATCTACTTAGGCTTTTAAGGGGTTAGGCCACTCTAGTATTTTCGAAAAATCGATGTTCTTTTAAATGGTTCCTTAGGACCTCAAAAATGATGTCCCAAAGGATTGAGGCTGGGAAAAATCTCTGAGTACTCGGTTTTCGAATTTTAGTACAAGGCCGTCTGGTCCGCAGCGAGCTTCGAACAAACTTCAAATGCGTTTATCTCAAAACTGCATTTTTCAAGTTGTTCGGAAACATAACTCAGACAATTATCAACTAATTTACTTGTAATTTTGAATTCATCTTCGAAAATACATTGTTTATGGGAGTACGTAGGATTTTTTTATATTGCGTAGTTCATTTGTTACTAACAATTTTCTGAAGATTTTTAGGCAAATATTTCACTTTTTACTTTAGAAGTGCGCGATTGAAGCTAAAATTCAATATATCAAAAAAATCCTACGTACTTCTATAGCTTTTGATGTATATGATCTGAAAAATTTATCCGCTCACCACACTTTGAAACCCACAAAAGCTGTACGTCCGGCCGTGAACCCTCGAAAAACGGAGACGTCATCGCAAAAACGCTGCACAGCCACCATTTTGAAATAAATCGCTTCCAAAAAATGTTTATATACAGTAAATGATATGTATGATGAATACCCTTTTCTGTAATCTCGTTTTATTTTGTAGTTTTTTTTAAATCCCCAAAAAAGTCTATTTTTTCGGCCTGCAGAGTGGCCTAACCCCTTTAATTTGCAAGCTATGCACAAGTCATTATCAATGTTATTGTTATAGCTTCGAGTTTTGCTTTTTTTTCGACTCTATTATTATTATTATTACTATTATTATTATTATTCTTACTCTCTGAGAAGCGTGATAAAACGAAAACGAGTTCGCCACGTGCACTGTGAGACCGAAATTTCGATATCTTCTCAAGATACATTTCTCGACACTCACTGATTCGTCGGTAGAATGTATTACGAAACCGAAGGAACGCATTACGGCATGTTAATTAATTGCAAAAATTGAGTGGCAATTGTATTTCTTTTTGTAGCTGCAAGGATATTACGGTACGGGTCTGCATACCATGAAATGCTAATGCAAAAGCCTTAACTCTACGGTATCGCGGCCACACTCGGAACCTCGGGCAACACCCGAACGGATTATCATAATGTCCATAATACGTTGGTCCATGATTGAGTGGTCGTTGAACAAGAAATTAGTCGAATGTGAATTGAGACAAAGGGTAATTATATTTACCGCGTAAGAAATTGTATTTTAATGCATCGTAAAAGTTGCGAATGTTCTCGGTCGATGTTCGCTCGGTTCGGTTTGAAATTAAATTCCAAAGGTTCGGACGACGCGTGAAACCTTTTCGCGAAGAGCATTCGCGAGAAAACAAAAAAACCATTCACAAGTTGTACCGACTGTGTGTCAATAATTTTCCATTGACCGATGAAAAAATAATTAACGTTTTATTTGGATTCGCGATCCAAATAAAACGTTAATACGTGGAACTTGTTGGCACGTAGTTCAATTTGTGTTGTCGGTGGTCGACGTCGGATTAAGAAAAGTCCTGACATTCGTTATTGGCTGAAAATAAAAAAAAAAACCAAAAAAAAAAATCTTACCTATCCGGCGGGCATCGAACGGTTTCCGGTTGTCGCGAGTGGCCCCGACGTATCGATTTCTGTCGTGTAAACTCGCTCAAGTTTCTGCGTTCATTACGACTTTCGATTATGGACATGACGACATTTGATTCAATGACACAAAATATGAATAACATAATAGGTTGCAGAACTCATGATAGAAATTCATTAAAGAAATAGGCACAAAGAAAATATACTGAAATATTTAATTTGACGAGAGAAATTACGATCGTGATTGCCACATTAATATAAATTACTCGCAATCTTTACTGCAGTTGAAAGACGTAACAATCATCGCGCTGGCTATGGTAATGAGATTATGACAGGAAGTGACGCGGCCTCGATGGCTCCGTACGCATACCATAACCGCGTGCGCGATTCAATCCTGAAAAAAACAATTTAAAATAAAAAGTGATAATACACGAATGCACACCCGGCGTATACTCGGGCGACCATCACACGACGAAAATACAATAAAATATGTGCTATCTCGTCGTGTAAACACGGATTTACACGAGACTCATTCACGAAAGTGCACGCTTGCGCGCTTCACGTTCACATCGTCATTTCCGGTTATCGTGTCCGCGGCGCATCGCGGCGATGCCATCGTCGGGGGCCTCTGTTCTGGTCTCTCAAACGCTGCGCCGAGAACATTAGATGCCGCTGAGATTATTACAGGGGAGTGGACGAACGTTTGTACTTTCGTCCGACCATCTGGTTCATAATTCTCGACTGTTCGAGAGACAAGTCGCCAAATCCGACGACGAAACTTGGACCTGACTTAAAAAAAAAAAATTCAGTATTTAATAAAAATAATAATAATAATAATAATAATAATTAACATATAAAAATAATAATAATAATATAAATAATAATAATAATAATAATAATAGCAATTATTATTATCATCATTATTATTATATAATAATATATAATACTATTATATATTATATTATATTATATAATAATTATAATATATAATAACAATATTATTATTATTATTATTATTATTATTATTATTATTATTATTATTATTATTATTATTATTATTATTATTATTATTATTATTATTATTATTATTATTATTATTATTATTAGTATTATTATTATTATTATTAAAATTATTATTATTATTATTATTATTATTATTATTATTATTATTATTATTATTATTATTATTATTATTATTATTATTATTATTATTATTATTATTTTTGTGTAATAATGAGAAAAAAAATAATAATGATAAGAATTATTATTATCATTATTATCATTATTATTATTTTCATTATTATTATTATTATTATTATTATTATTATTATTATTATTATTATTATTATTATTATTATTATTATTATTATTATTATTATTATTATTATTATTATTATTATTATTATTATTATTATCATTATTATAAAATAAGAAGAACAAGAAATGGTTATCGTAATTTTGTCTCATGTATAAATGAGGTTTTTAAGCGAATAATTTTTTTTTCCTACCGACTCTTCACTTATCCATAAAATAATCAAGTGGAACATTTGAAGAAAAAAAAAATCATCGAATATCCGAAATATTAATTTTTCAAGCGGCCTATAAAAGTGAAAGTGAAATTCAACAACGGTCAGTCGATTCGACTGGGAAACCGGGTCTGCGCCTCGCGCTGTCACTCCGCCGGGAGTGATGGAATCGCGATTTCCTGCCAACGGCAACCGGGGTAGGGACGGAAGAGCGGGAAGAGAGGAACACGGCACCGGCGATGAGCCGAGTGTGGTCACGGAAGCACGGCAGGTGTACGAGGTCAGTACAAGTGCCGGCGGCTAATCGTTTATGCACAGTGGCTACGTCGCCGACAATAAAGTTGCGACGACGAGAATCGCTCCCGGGTCCTTCCTTACTGCCGCGGTTATACCGCTGGGCATCGCCACGTCGTGATGCGTGTGGGCTCAGATCCACCTATCTTCATCGATGTACTTGCGGCAACGATCTACCGGTATTGGAACGGAGTACGCGCTACTCGAGGGATTTTATTTGATCCAAAAAAAATGAAAAACATTTTTTCAAGTAGGATCCGCCAATTAATATATTTTAGGGTAGTTGTTATTTGGGTAATTTGAGTATTTCGTTTGGGACAGTTGGGAACTCGATTCCAAAAAAAAGAAACAAAAAAAATGTTTGGCCTATTTTGGACCTTCTAGTCTAGTTATAACCGTTCTTAATATCCAGGATGAGGTTTCCCATTTGAAATCCACGCAAGTTTTCTACCCTTCGATAATTATATTGGCAGGACATCTGATGATTCTCAGAGAAATACAACATAAAATTAATGGGCCCTGGAGCCTTGCGAGTTTCGTGAGCCTTACTTTCAAGAAAAACTACATACACATATGGGTCATCTCACGCCACATTAACATCGTACGTCGGTCGATTAACATCCGATTTATTCCAATTGTTTCGAAATAACTAGAATATTTTGGACTCCCGAGGCACCGCATTGTAAACGTGGCATGAGATGACCCATATGTGTATTTTTTTCTTGATGATAGGGTTAGTTTCGTATAGTCTTGAATTTTTTCAGGTATAATAAGTCGCCTCGCTAATATCATTAGTGAAAAAAGAGAAATTTCATGTATTTTAAATAGAAACTCCACCAGGCGACATCAGAATTGAACTGGAAGGTTTAAAATACCCTCAAATATTTGATATTTTTTGTCTATCGAGTTCTAAGCCGCCCCAAACAAGATTGACGAAAAAAACAACCACCTATATATACATTGGCGCTGACATTGAGACGTATAATTGTTCCAGACGCATTGACCGCTTTATCGACAAATCTTCAAAGACATTCCAAAATAAACGGCTCCTGCAAATCGCAAGGAAGCCGAAACGTCCTGCGTTTCCACGTAACATGATACGCGATCCGTAGGTGAACAACGTTACGATCCGTTACTCCGACAAAGAGTCATACCAAGGTCCAAGAAGGAACCGAACGTAACGACACGAGAGCAAACTTCATCGACGATTTCATGACCTATTAATTTTCGACACAACCCACTCTATCAAGCCGGATAAACTAAATTCCGATTAAACCAAAGTCAACCCAACTCTCCGATCAACAATAAAATGTTAATTCCACAAAAATACATATTTTTACATCTACTTGCACGCAAATTGAAGAAGAAAAAAAAAGCACCGACGAGAAACATCAACGACGAATTAATGCGGTTATATTAACGCTCGGCGTAATTTCCCGTGAGCACATATATACGTACATACGTGTCGCGCTCGAAATATTCATGGCGAGATAAGAAACGAGAAATTCACGGAATGTGCTTATGCACCGGCACGCAACTCCGGTGGTTTACGTACACTGTAACCGCGTTGGTACCGTCGTTTCTCGTGTTGCGCTTCGAGAACGTTGGTACTGTGCGCGCGAAGTACGATCGTCCCGGAGGGAAAGAGGCATAACTTGAGAAATTTTTTATGTTTAATTATTATTTAAATAGACACATGAGGCCGATGGTTGGGAGCCGGAGAGAGGCGAGGAGAGTGGCTTCTCGTTACCAGGCAAATGAGTGAAACTGTAACACGCAACCGACTCTTGGTACGTACGCTGTATTTAAACGTATACGCATTGTCGGCTTCGTGTAATAACACAAGGTGGCGCTCATTAGCAACGCTCACGGTCCACGTCATACGGCGAGTAGTTTCCTCGGAAATACTCGTTTCTCGCCCTGTCCGCCACGATTATAGTTCATGGAAGGTCGCTGTGTACTGGGTTATAAATCGCGGTGGTATTAGGGGGGTTTTTTTTTACACTTTCCGCTAATTTCTACGCTTTGTAGGGTTTGATGGTTATTTAGGAACCCTCGTGATTTTGATCTGTGTGTCTGTGTGTCAGAGCTCTCTCATCCTCTTATTTATCGACCGATTGGGATGAAATTTGGTATTTGGACGTAGATTGATCACCCGAAAACAGAAATCATGAGATTTCTTAAACGATAATTTTGTTGGACTGCTCTCCAACAATAAACTTAAAAGTGTACTCGAAAATGTTATTCCTCTGATGATATTGAGTAGGGGGTCTCTAAATAGGTTCCTTAAGATACGACAACAAAAAATTAAGGACCTTTTCATTTTCACTCGTCAATGACGAGAAATGTGCTATCAAAGTCGCTATCACAACAACTTCTTCCAACTTCAACGATACCGATGTAAAAAATTCTATAATTTCTAGAATGCAGCTTTTAATTAGTACTTACAATAAAAACTGTAACGAACACTGTAGCCAAAATGGTTTATGAAAAGTGTTTAAGACGATGGGATACAAACGTTCTCTCCTTCTCTCTCGCTCCGCAGCGAGCGCCGATAGCGCTGTCACCTTCGCACTGGGCGATGTAGCCCATTATCTTAAGGGGTTATACGCAGTTGCAAGGGAAAAAAACGTAATTTTTTCCAAATTTTTTCTGGAAAGAGTTTTTATTTGACGAATACAAGAAGTATCAATAACTGTAGTGGTAGCTTTGAACTTTATATCAGCATTTTTTATTTTCAAAAATATTGACTTATTCTGCTCCTGTAGACGATTTCCTGGAGGTCTTCTAAAAAAGGTGTCTGGCGGTGAGCACGATATCTCCGGTTTGGATTATCTAAAATGAAAAAACCAAAAAAATTCTATTAGTGGATAGATAAATCTAGGTATTGATCGAAGGAATAGTCAAAATTTTAATTTTTGACAAAATGGCGGCTCCAAAAAGAAAAAATTCAAATTTTCGACCGACCTTTCTTCGTTGAACTGTTAAAAAAAAATAGAAATAATTATTGGAATTCTTATTCCTTCGATCAATATCTTAAGAATATATCTAAGAAAGTTGTGTTAAAATAGCAGACCTATCGGTTGTGCCGTTTTAAGGAAATCGTGCTCACCGACTTTGAAAACACCGTTTTGGGGAAAACGCGTTCAAAGTTTCAAAAATCGTAAAAAAAAAAAATATTTTCAACTTACATGGAGTCATCTATGCCAGAACCATAAAATGAACCCTCCGCATCATTAGCAGCTTTCAATATTCCAATTTTTTGTTGTATAAACGAAAAATCGATTTGTTGATATTTCCAACTGCGTATAACCCCTTAAATAACGTTTCTTAAGCTCTCGATACGTATCATAAGAAGTTGAAGACAACGTTCGAGTGAATAACTACCAAACTCTATTATCTACGTGCCCAATACGACGTTACCCACGTTTTTTCCTTCCAATTTGTCCCCAAAAGCCACTCGCTCCTTCACGAAAAATCGTCTCTAGTTAATGCAACGGGATAGTTTCGATTCACAGAGTTATTGCTCGTCATAGATCGCTACGTTTCGACGTGTGAAAGTTTTCAAAGATGCAAATGACCGACCATTCGGTTTCGAACATGAAAAGTTGGTGCTCGGAACGCACTTGAGCAGCCGAATGTTTTGATTGGACTAAATGCACGTTCATTGTCATGCGCGTCTCGTGTTTGAATCGTACGACACGTTTTAGATTATCCACATGTATATATCGTACATATGCGCGTGTGTGTTACGTATCGTATTTGTCTCGCGTGTGATGTGTTTTTGGATACTGTTACACGCTCAAATTCGGAACACAGCGGGGCCATACGTATGTCGTATGTAGATCCATCTTGTTAAATCAATATGCGTGATGTACGGTTCGATTGAAGAAAAAAAAAATACGCCACCCAAATGGGATATGGAAATCGGAATCGTGAATCTCGTATCTTAATGTACGTACGTGATTCGATGTGGGGAACATGACTAGTTGAGTTTCCTGTGCCTCCGCGATAGGAATTCTTTCCATCGAAAGTCTTCGTGTCGATGTGTGTCATTATCGATATTATTCCGATCTCGATGTATTTACTTTTTACGGATTACACGGCCACGATGAGACTTTTGATACGTTAAGGCAGTCTTCTCATTTGTTTGGTGAAAAAAAAAAACTATTTTTTTTTCGGATTCTTATAGTCTTAAGAATATGTACTCGAAATTTTGGAGTAATTTTTGTAGAAAATTTTTCTCAGAAAATACTTTCTCGATCAACTTACAATTTTGTACACATGTAGAGAACATTTCGGACTATTGTTCAACCCTCTATGATTTTTATTGCTTCATAATTACAATTTTTCCGGGCCACGAGAAGTGAACATTTTATTGTGAAAATCGGAGTACTGTTTTTGAAACGCCGCCATTTTGTAAATTTTCTTTATCATTTTTTATCAGAGGGCAAAACGATAATCACATTGGTAAATAATAGAATGGAAAAAAATTATTTTTTTTAGTTGACCGGGACGGCTGTAAGGTCAACGACCGTCGATAAAGAATTTTCGCGACATGACTTGCGCAATATCGAATATCTTGTGAAATTTCGAATAAAATCTTTTGAAAAAAATTGTGATGTTGCTTCAAACATGTACAAATGTAACTGTGAAATACTAACACTGTACATTTGACCATTTTTCCAAATTTAATTACCGATAAATTACCTCGAAAATGGGTATACATATGAGAAGACTGCCTTAAGCCGCTAGCCTTTTTTGTCTTGCTATTCATTCGGCCACCTTCACGGCGTTTCATAGCGCCCGTTTCGCCGTGTTCTTACTAATAGTCATAATGTTTCCTTGTTACACGTAACATTTAGGTTTTATGATCTTCAAATTATTTAAAATTGATTGACAGAAGAATATAATTTTTTTAATCGTCTGTAGCCAGTCAACATTGACTGGTGTGGCCTGAACGGAAAGTATAGTGTCAGTTACCGATGACTGAGATGGCGCTACCGTGCTAATCAGCGTAATCACAGCCAAGGTGAGAAAGAGAGAGAGAGAGAGAGAAGCTGGGGGTCGGAAAAATATACAATATAGATAGTTTCATCGATTGATTTTCATGAGCGATCGCCCAATGTGACAAAACTCTGATCAAAATCTCAATAATCCTTTTACCACTTCCAAAATGAGTTATTGTCATATTAGTTTTATGTAGAAACTTTTTCATGGATATCGTTTTTTTACTTGACACTTTATTCGTTCATGCAGTTAATGACGGCAAAACGATGTAGTATGAGAATGAACGCAGAGAAAAATATAAGATAGGGCAAAATAAATGAACAGTAAAGAATGTATTACAATCTAAAAATATAAAATGTACAAAAGCGAGACTCGTCCAAACCCCCGAGGCAAGAACTACAAATAAATAATAATAATAAATATTTATTTGTATTATTAACTCGAATTTAAGTTGATCTAGCCAACGTGGCTGCTCCAGTAACCGATTACTCCCCAAGATCACGATAACAATCGATTCACATGATAAATACATAGAAAATTACTTTCCGGCAACGATCAAATAACATTGATTGAAAAATTCCATTCCAATTAGGTTGAAACTTCGATATTAAACGTTGCCCCCACATTTATTTTTCCGATGTTCGATAAACACTCGCATCTCCCCCACGAGGGCTGGTCAATTTTCTCCCCATTTCCCTGCTGACTCCTATCGCTTCCTACGGTCGGGGGGGTCATTCATTCGCGTACGGAATCGTTCTATTCAGTTTTTTGGAAAATTATATGTAGGGCCAGCAACTACTTTCGGCCAACTGTCTCCCCCTCCAAAATCCGTGACAGAAGCCAGTGGAAGTAACACAAAAAATAATGAAAAAAAAAAAAAAACGTTGCCCTCCATGGCGCAGCGTTCACCCCACGTACTTGGGTTGTGCACACGTCTCGTGATCACCCGTATGGAGATGGGGCGGATAATGGGTCCAGTTTTTTATGTTCCTTTTTTTTTCACCTTTGGTGCGACGTTGCATGTACGAGTAACGCATTATTTGCATAAGGATGTTGTTGGACGTTCAAGAACCCGTGACGAATAATCTGGGTGCGTTGGTTTTATCACGAATCCGGATAGTCCATTGCCGTATAACGGTCAATCATTTTTATTGCTCGGGGGGAAGGCCGTGGATTCGCTGTATTGACGCAAAAAATGCAGAATTATTCGATTGATTTATGGTACATTGGAGGCAGTCTCTTATGTTTCGCACGCTACTGGATTCATACATTTTATATAATTGTCATTTTCCATTTAGGGTGATGAAAAAATTGCATCCTCAGAGAAATGTTTGATGAATAATATTGTTTATCAATAGATCATATTAAACATGTTATTGGAGTTACTACAGAAATCCGACAGGTTGTCGATTCGTAACCCAGTGAGCAATCAATTAATTAGCAATTTCAGAAGATGTTTTCTTCCGTATTGGTGAAAGAAGAATGCATCTGTAACTAAAAGTCAAAACCATTCAATTGAATCACGGTGCTATCTATTTTTTTATTTATTTTCGAATATAAATTCATATATTCAGGTGCTTCTGATTTGATCTTGGTTGTTTTTTTTAAATTATTTTATTTTTGTTATCTGATATGAATTTTACCTTTCCGAAATAAAATATACATATATGGGTCATCTCATGCTACGTTCACACTGTTTCGCTGATGATAATCGTGCAATTTATGAACGGTATAAACGTTGCATAAGATGACCCGTATATGAATATTCTTTTCGTGAAAGTAGGGTTCACGCCCGTTAATTTCATATGGTATTGGATTTTTCCAGAAATAATTAGTCATCCCGCTGATATAATTACCCAAAGGCAGAAAAATTTTATGTATTTCAAATAGCAAATTTATTTTCAAATAAAAAAAAAACCGGTTAGAGGTGACGATTAATATTTTCCTAGACGATTTGAAATGGGGTAATTCATCTTTTTTGTTCCATTGGTCCGAAATAAAAATTCAAATCAAAATTCGAACATGACTGAAATATTCATCACCCATCAGGGTGACACATGCCCTAATGGGGCGGTCGTATATATCGACGCTGCTTACGAAAAGTAGCACGATTCGAATTTCTTACGAAAACTAACACGTTTCTCATTCCACCGCGAAAACTATCACGTTTCGATATTCGCCGCGAAAACTAGCATGTTTCGGCTTCGACCCCTAAAACTAACAAGCCGAAACGTGCTAGTTTTCGCGGCGAATATCGAAATGTGCTAGTTTTCATGGCAAAAGCCGAAACATGCTACTTTTCGCGCTGATACCAAACGTGCTTGTTTTCGTAAGAAATCTGAAACATGCTAGTTTTCGTAAGCAGCGTCGATATCAACTCGTGGTGATATACACGCGTTTTTCGAGACTACGAAAATGAGAAAATTCAACCCCCAGAGAAATATTCAGTAATAATTAATATCTTAGAGATCGATGTATAATATTATATATGTAAATTAACGTACTCTGAAAATCCATCAAGCTGTCGCCTCGAATTCCAGAGACGGAGAAATTCAGCAGCCTTTGTTCTCCAAGATATTTTCACCGTCTCTATCGGTAAAAAAAATGGTACATCTCTAATTGAAGGGAAAAAATCATACATTTAAATGCCAGTACCTACAATTAATTTTTCAATCAATCTTCAAATTCTCGCTATCATTGTCCCGCTTGGAACTAATCCAGAATCCCCATCAAGATCGTGTACGTCTTACCGATCGAAACCCAGATGACCCGTATCTAATCCGATGAACGACTGAATCTAGAATAACAGCTAAAGTCCCGACTAGATCCATAATTAGCGCTAAAATTCCCGACAGCATTCACCTCAACCAGGATTCCTGCCAAAATTCATGGATACACTTCGCGGATATATTTTCCCTACTCTCGAAAAATTTCATTATTCGCTAATTTCGATAATTGCGGGTTCCACGTTGTTAACGTTTCGTGCCATCGAAAATTTTTCGATCGACTGATTCTCGTAACGACGTTCGGTCCGGTGTCGGTGTTTGCACTGTTTTCCGTCGGTATCGAGTTTTGCGTCGTCTCTCCGGCCACTTCGACGATAATAAAGGGTCTGGGAAAAGAAATATCAATGTAATTATTTTACTCGGAACTTGGCAATCGTTGCGGCAACTTCGTTCTGTACCACAACAATGGAGCATAAATGCATTACAGTATCTTCGAGTGCAGCGGCATCTCCCTTCTCCTCTCGGCTCCGTATCTTGGCGCTAATGTGTCTACGTCACGCAAAGTTTAAGGGTCGAATGGTTATGAGTCGTTCGATCCTCCGCCCCGTTCAAGTTTCTTTATTTATCGTTCTCACTGGGTTATTCAACGTATTTTTCGTATGTTTTTTTTTTTTCATTATTTTTGTTTTTTTTAATTCTCCAAAATATATATATTCCGTCCGTTGAGTACCGGTATTCAAGGAAAAACCGTTTTTTTTCCGGATGTCAATTAAATCCCGCGAGCGGTAAAATTTATTCGTTCATTCATTTCGTTGGTTTCAACTTCCTTCGTCTTCTCAATTGCGCACCAATTTTGCACGTACGGGGATTCGACCGAAAGTGCCGCTGACGGTTTTGTTTGTTCTTTTTTCATTTCATTTTTATTTATTTTCCAATGTTTCCGCGATCGATCGGTACACCGGCGCGGGAAACCGACGCGAACGAGGATCGCCGCGTTCTGCGTTGTGCAAAACAATAATTTTACGACACTTTAAATGGTTCAGCGTAGCCGCGTCAACACTTTTTTCCGGTTCGTCTCTCGTGTCTGAAAGCGATCGAAGGATTCAAAGCGTAAACTCCGACTAAAGTCGAGCGTGACGCACGTCAACTTTACTTTTATACTATTTATAAATAAATCGTGTTTCATCGTTCCAACCATTGATAATAAAAAATATACAGATAAAAAACTTTTGTTTCTGGTTGCCGCCATTTTTTTTTTACATCGAGGATGCGCGTTGACACTATAATTAGCGGCGGTTTTTCAGTTTAGTTCAGTTATTTTCCGTTTTGTCGTGAAAAAGGGTGGGAAAGGTAGGACGAAAAATGTATAAATTTAATCTTTTAAATTTGTGCTTTGAAGGCAAAATCGAATGAGTGAATTTATTTAAAAAATTAGATTAAATCAGATTCTCGTTATTTAGATAGTGAACATCATTCTTAAACACAAAGTTGCCGAAAGTTTCCGATATAGTACGAAAAAAACAAATATAACGAAACCAAATAAGTCTATTTTATCGGAAAAACCGGATAAGTCTACTTTTTTCCGTTGGAAAATACAACAAGACTCGTGTTATTTTTTTTCGCGAGTTTTCCTGAAACGTCCCTATCGGGAGAATAAGATGTCGTTATTGGACAATGTATACCGATAATCAATTGTCTCGCATCGGTCGGCAAAATCAAAGAAGTCCATGATTTGCAGACAAAACCGAATGAGTCCGGCAGTTTTTTTTTATCCAGGAGTTACAGACAATTTAAATTCCACTGATAGATGAAGAGAGATAATAATAATTTTTTTAATCAATCTCTCCGTCGTGATAGCGCGTTCGATACGTAAAATTTCAATTTCTCCAAAATTCCTTACGAAATTATTCCGTTTTGCCTCCGAACCACAGAATTATTGTCATAAAAATCGTGGAAAAATTTCGCGGAAATGCAATCCTACGAAACTAAGCAGTTTCCATTAAGAAGAAAATTGTTTTTTTTTTAAATTAAATCAGCTATTGCAACTGGTCCGGTGGTTTCAGTACTAAATCAAAACAAAACTTGATATCGTTGCGAATTCGAGATAACGCGTTCGAACTTTCCAACCCGTTCGGTAAATTCTCATCACCAGTGTCAATATCGACACCGCAACTATCATGAATTCCAAAACACTGCTCTTAATCCGCCGAAGAAATACAAAAAGAAGCCAAAAAAAATAATTTCTCAAATAAAAAAAAAAAAAAACCCCCCCGAGTCAGAAGTACGACGATGAGAGCGGGAATAATCGTCGTGAATCGCGAGGAGTATCGCGGAGGGAAGAATAAGGGCACGGCTGACTTTTGCCTCGCAAATGTGAAAACTCGAGGACGTTAAGTGGCTCAACTAGGCCCGGCGCTTTGATGCTAGCCGCGCTCGCCTCGTGGCCCGCACTCGCGTCTTTCCGACTCTCACGTACGCGTGTGCGTCTCGGTGAACAGTTTTATCTCAGCAATAGCGCACACACGTCGGTTTGGCTACGCCAACGACACCAACGACGATGCCGGTCAAGTGCAACGTACAGTACGAACGTTCTCATCGTGCGTAGACGCATGTGTGCGGGTGCGTGTACACGTTATTCCACGCGGTCGACACGCGCATGTGTGTGTGCGATCACACGCAATGAAACTGTGTTGCATCGCGTACTATATACGTCGACGGCAACTCGCACGGATAGCTTAAAGGCCCTCTCGGCCAGCATCAAGAGCGCATCGCCACAGTCGCTGTCATTTCTTCCACGAACGCGTCGTTACCATGGACGAGCAAGAAGTTGAAGCGCGCAGCCAGGAGCGCTATGCCGTGCCGATGTTGCGTCGTCGACCGTCGTCTCTCCGACGACGTTCCATACGCTAAGCCAAACGACTATAGTTTAATTACTCCTGCCAATGATAATTGGAATGAAGAAAAGAGGTTGTTCGTCGAGGACCGATTTTCTGGACCGTTCATGCCAACGACGAGATGTATTATTCAACAGCTTCGAGTTTGATTCGACGATTGTAATATATTATCACGTTTTACGATTATACATTACCTACGCGTATTTTATTTAATTGCCCCGCGCAACGACCGAACGACAGCGCAACGTCCCTCGCTGTGTTTAATTGTCGCGTAAAATACGTCGTGAAACCACGAGTCGACGACACGGTCACGTGTCGAGTAATTATGTATGCAGCTATGTGTGCGCGTTTGTTTTTTTTTTTTTTTTTTTTTTTTTTTTCGCAGCGATGAGTAAATTCTCTCGTAAGAATCCAATTGCGGGGAATTGTCATTCCTACATAATCCGGGGCGGCACACTTTGTCGTTTTATCTCGGAGGTGCGGCCGAGTCATGCTGGTGGAATTATACGGCAACGGGCGAATCCCAGCTCGATCGTATAATATGCAGTACGGTCTAATTACGTCAAAGAAGAACCGCGTTTGTGGACTTCGAGGATTCGCCGAACGAGATCGAGTCGCGGGAGATCATCGATTATTTGTTCGGATCGAATGAAAATTTTAAAATCATCGAAATTAATTTTTACACGCCGATAACTCGTTTGTGCATTTATTGTTCTTGATGACGAAAAATTGAAGATTGAAGTTTTTTTTTTCAACTTCACGATTTCACGAGGAAGTTACAGTAATGATTCCGAAAATCGTAAATCGATATTTCGGCAGAGATATTCACGTTTCGAAGTCATTGGGGTCATTTTAGGTTATTTTGCGCAAAATGTTCGTACGCGTGTGCGTATATGTGTGTACGTACATTAGACTGGTTTTTACGAAAAATGTTTTTCCCGAAATTATCCACATTTGAAGTAGATGCTATAACAAGACTCCTGTCCAAATTTGAGCTCAATCGGACCATCCATCACTTTTTCTACCGATCTGCTTGCATTGTATCCAATTGGAAATTGTGAATTCATTGGGTGACCGTTCTTTCGAATTAAAACGATTTTTTCACGTGTTTAATTATTGTTGTTAATGAAAAAAAATTCATCACGTTACCTATTTTTTTCTCTTTCAAGGAGACGTAATACGATCGATTGCACTTAGTTTCGATGGCCGGATACTTATATTGGCCGAATGCGGCGCTTTTTACTGGAAAAAAAATTTTCTCACGTGTTAATCAAAGGCGAAATCGATTCCGTCGCGGTGGAACCTCTTAGAATGGTCCGATTGAGCTCAAATTTGGATCGGAGTCTTGTTATAGCATGTACTTCAAATGTGGAGAATTTCGGGAAAAATGTTTTTCCTAAAAACAAGTCTAATGTACATACGTGATTAAATTTCTTGTTAATGTTTTCTCTAAAACTAATAACGTGATCAGAATAATCCAAGATTCAATCGGTGTGTCCCACTGTAACTTATAATTAGAACTGATTAGATTTTGCTCCAACTTGAGCGAGTGGGTTTTAGTTTAAGAATAGAACATAATCCAAAAACGTAATCTATACGGGAGGATAGAAATTTGCAAGGGAACAACTAAGCGGTAATAATAATAAGAATATATGATTATGATATATTATATTATAATAATATTATTGTTATTATTATTACCGCTTAGTTGCTCTCTTGAAAATTTCTATCCTGTAATCTTATTATATAATATTATATTATATAATAATATATTACTAATATTATTATTATTATTAATATTATTTTTATTATTATTATTATTATTATTATTATTATTATTATTATTATTATTATTATTATTATTATTATTATTATTATTATAAATTTCAATCCGCAAATCAGGAACTTACTTGTGCGGCTCGTAAATGGTCACACACAAAATAAACATGAATAGCTATAGGCCCTACTAGCCATGGGTACTACTGACCATGGGCACAACTAACCACGGGCACTACCAACCATCGCCACTACTACTTTTTTGGGATCGACGCAAAAAGGAACAGAAATAAAACTGAAAACGAGCTATTTTCTTCCAACATTTATCCCATATTTCCCCCACAAAGTTTTGTTTTATGTATCGCGTTTTTTCGAGTAAAGTACGTGTCAAAAATTTGGTATTTTATTGATCCACGTCTCTTCAACGCCATTTATGGATAGACGAAAAGTCGGGAACTCGTGTACGTATACAAACATACAATACACGAGTATATATCTATACAGGAAGCGAAATGGAGAGTGAATCTCGAATGCCCGGAAAATGTGGGGACGGTTGGTTCGACGGAAGATGTTTTACTACGTTGGCCGATCCAATGCCGTGGAATTGCGAGACAGCCGATGGTTTCTACGGTCCGGCGGGCTAGACCCGGGCCATGCCACGTCCGCGTCGGTCTCTTTGATCCTCGAACAGGCCCCACACCCCGCGATCAGAAACCGAAAACTCATTATGTCTACCATAAGTCGAAGATCCATCCGATGCTGCGGATACCCGCTGGTTTCGGCGGTAGCGTCGGCGTTAGGAAAACGATTTCACAGGTTTAGAACATTGTCCATTCGATAATGAGCCAAGCTATTAATACACCTTTTCTCATCCTATACATACATATACGGGAATGGGCATTCATTCAACGAAAATGTATTTAAATTACATTCATTACTAAATCATAGTGGATTATAATTGCTATCGAATACAGAAATCAATCATTAAACAATAATTTCTACAAATTATTTATCATTATTGCTGGAATTTGAATATTTTAATCGTTGCATGATAATCAATCATAGTTGTTTCTTTGAAAAAGTATTTTTGAAAAATGTCTATGGAATTAATGCTTATCTCTGTATGTACCTATCGAAGAAAAACAGGAAGAGACTGAGCATACAGCATCATCCAAAATACGTGCATCATACGATAAAACGAATGAATAAAATATTACAATTTTGATTAACTATTTTTTTTCGCTGCGTCTATTCTCACTATAATTTTTTGTACAGGCAACAGAGTTGACAACTTTGTCACCGTGTAAATATAATTTATTTTTTTCAAAGTCGCAATGCAATAAGCCTTAATAACGGTCGACGAATGAGAAAACCATGGCGTAGGGCAGTGGTCCGTAAATCAGCGAAACCGTACAATAAAACGGTGCAATACGTATTCTCCTGCTCGATGAACTCAACAGCGTTGCTTCCCCATCCCAGCTCCGTACAAATTGTAAAATTTTTAAATCTTCGAAACAAGGATACTCGACTGGTGTGTTAAAAAAAAAAAAACAATAATTTACGATACACTCGAACGTTTGTGTTTGGCTCCTTCGAATTTTTCTTTCGGGACGACAAATAACAGTCCGACGTAAAAAATGTTTACGAACAATGGTACTTATGCATTTTTTTTTTTTACAAGCTTTTAACCTCCAAGGACGAGAAAAAATGTTTTTTTTTTTCCTCAAGCTTATTGTATTTGGCTGAGGCAAAAATGAAACATGAGTAGGCAACAAGTGGCTCCCTCTCTCTTTCTCTCTCAATGTTGATAGTTTTATTGTTCATATAATCGAGGCCCAACACAATGACAAGTGCGCAACGGTGTTTGCAAATTTTTTTTCTTCACTTCCCATAGAATTTTTCGGCCCTAGAGCGTAAAGTGCGAGTCTCCTTCGTCCGCGCGAAGGCAGCTGGATCTTGAATTCGGGTCAGCGCTGCTGCATTGAGTTTCGCTTTTGTAACAAAAAAAAGAAGAGAAAAAAACGTTATATATATTTTTTTTTTCCGTTTGGTTTAGAATACGGAAGTCGTTGAAGATTTTATTGTCGATCGTCATAGTCGAAGGGATGGAAACCTGTAATTTGGCCAATACAATGGCGCGTTGCTTGCATAGCGAGGCGTTGGCAGCCGATAGGGCAGAAAGAGAAAGGTTTCCGCAGGGCAATGAAAATTCTCGAGGTTCGACCGACGACTCGTACGATTATTTTCTCTCCCGCTTTCGGTTTTCGCCCGAATATCGCGACGAATCTCAAATGTCGAAAAGAAGAAAAACCTTCTAATTCAAAATACTCCTGATTCGGAAATTGCTCTAATGGCACACTCACCGACGCACGGTCGGATGTCGAAGGAAATCGACGGGGAGCGAATAAAAAAAAAAAAAAAAAAAACGAAAGAAAAAAACCAGTCCGATTTTTTTCTACGATCCGTGCTATGGAAGTCGTTCGTATTTCGCTATTGTGAAAATAAAAAATGAAGCCCCTGCGAGGCGGTTGTACTTGAATCCGCGTTGTGGCCAAAATAGTCGTAAGAAAAAAAAACGTGTTCTCGAAAATGTGTCGGTGAGGGTGAAAAAGAAAAAAATTGAACGGTACTCTATAGAATGTACGAAACAAGTAATACAGAAAAACCTTCTTACGTTACTTTCAGCCTGAAATGTAGGTCGCGAACCGTGCCTACATGTACCGCCCCGAAGAATCGTCGAAACTGTCGGCACACGTAAGAAAATTGTGTTTCTTAGGCCGATCGGAATTGTCATAATATTTACGATTCGAATTTTGACGATCAATGATCGCTCGCCGGATATACGATGTACCGCGATTCGTAACAGAATCAGATCGATTGTCCGTGAAGTCTACGAGGGGCTGCGTTTGACGAGAGAAAGATCGAAAATGTTCGGTTGACTTTGATTACAGGTACGAGAAATAATAATAATAATGCGATCATGAGGCGACGATAAATTTCTGTAACCGCCTGTAAATGATTGTAAACAAAGAAAAACGGAATAAAGAATTCGTGAACGCTGCGTGATCTGTGCACAATCTCGTCCATTGTTAATCAGACTCGCGAACGATCGTCGTTTATCAAAGTTTTGCAAAAATGTACGAATTTCTTGCAGATCGTTTCCAACACAGACGTGCGACCGTTTGTCGTCTTTTCCGCCCGCAAGCGCTAATGTCAAAGAAGCTTGTTATCACCCCGCATGCGCGATGTTACATTCATCGACGTTTAAAAGTAAGAACTGGAACCACGACTTTACTATTCATACCAAAAAAATGTCATCATTAAGATATACAAAAAATTACCTGAAGATAACTAGAAAAACTGCCATACTAAATCCAACAACTGACTACTACTCCACGATATACCAAAATTCATAACAGCATCGTATCGATTGTCCGTAAAGTCCACCCAAAGCTGCGCCCAACGAAAGAAAGATGAAAAAAAAAAAAAAAATCCGTTTGACTCTGATTATAGGTCCGAGAATGAATAATAGTTCGACCGGAAGGTGACGATAAATTTCCGTAAAAAGAAGAAAAAAAAAAAAAGAATTCGTTGACGTGTGCGTAACTCGTGTACCTGCGTGATCGTCAACGCCCGCGTTGGTGCCGAGAGATCCCATTGCCCGGCCCAATTCATCCCCGGTGGTCGCTAAGGCCTCTGAGTTTTGTTTCGATCGTTCGAGACGCGAGTAAGGAGCCGCAGGTGGTACCGTGTGCAGTGACTCGGTCCGTATACACCATTGGCACAAGGTGCGGTGTGCGGTAGGTTCACATAGCCCTGAATCGTCCGGGTCTGTTGGGTCTCCAACCTACCCTCGGGTCGTGAGGTCAGCGAGACAGGGCTGATCGCACATTGACCCAATAACCGGAGTTCCACCAAAATAATCAGCTCGGTCGAGCAGGTAACACCCGACAATTACGACCAAGAAACCATTGACTCTCGTCCCTTTCAACTTTTCTTCCCAAAATTAAAGAGAAATTATCTATTGCACTTGAAGTCAATGCCGATGGATCGTATCGTTGTTATAAAACTACAAATTTAGCCACAACATTTCAACTTGCTTTATGAAACCACTCGAATACCGATTGGCTGGGGCCTTTGATCAAACATACACTTGTTAAACCATACCCGTCGGGTCGGTCGCACCCGATTTCGTATACGATATGACTATTATGCACGCGCGCACCCCGTCATCAGGTGAGCATCGATTACCATACACAAAGTGAGCGAGTGTAACCCCTCGAGTCTCCTGGAGCGGTTCACCCCACTTCGGGAGTACGCAATAAAAAAAAAAAAAAGGGTTGAGCGCTATTGCTGCCTCGGGACACCTGCGCCGTACCCTTCACCATGCAAATACCTGCCCGTGAACCCGGTCTTTACGCGTAGGGATCGATGAACAAAAAAAAAAAAAGAATAAATAAAAAAAAGAGTTACCGCAGTCGCGTGCCGGAAAAAGGCTTTATTCAGATTAGAGGGGCGGAGGGGAGACCGAACCCTTCCTTCACGCTTTATGCCACGTAGTATATTTGAATAGACCTCTCTCGGAAATGGCGCCACTTGATCCCTCGAATTCCATGGGACAAGTGCGTTTGCCCCTTCATGCCTCTCTATACTCATGGAAGCATGCCGGTCATGGTCCCTCGGCTCACGAATTTTTAACGTCATGTGTAACGCAACGTAAAATTCGAAGATGAAAAAAGTTGTGAGAATCCTTCGTCATCGTTCTTCGCGTCACCTTCATACGTCGTGTGGATTGTTTGCACCGTCGTTAAATTAATCTCGAAAAGTGTGGGAGGTAATGTGAAATATCGAATTTTATCGAATATTTCTGTTCTTGGAATTATAATATTGAATAATATTTAAATTATAATGTTAAATAATAATAATAATACTATTAATAATAATAATAATTATTATTATTAATAATAATGATAATTATTATTATTAATATTATTTACTATTATAATTTCAAGAACAGAAATATTCGATGAAACTCGATATTTCATATTATCTCCCACTCTTTCTGAGATAAGTATTCATTATTATTATTATTATTATTATATAATAATATTATATTATATTATATTCATTATTATTATTATTATTATATAATAATCTCCCACTCTTTCTGAGATAAATATTCATTATTATTATTATTATTATTATTATTATTATTATTATATAATAATACTATATTATATTATATTCATTATTATTATTATTATTATTATTATTATTATTATTATATAATAATAATAATAATAATGAATATTTATCTCGAAAAGAGTGGGAGACAGTATGAAATATCGAGTTTCATCGAATATTTCTGTTCTTGAAATAATAATATTAAATAATATTTAATTATAATAGTAAATAATATTGAAATAATAATAATAATAAAAATAATAATATTAATTTTAAAAAATAATAATATTGATTAAAATAATAGTAATAATACTGAATATTTATCTCGGAAAGCGCGGAAGATAATATAAAGTATCGAATTCTATCGAATATTTCTGTTCTTCAAATTATAATATTGGATAACATTAAAATTATAATATAAAATAATATTGGAATTATAATATCATCGTAATTACCATCAATCGTAATATTAAAATTTCCCTCGCTACGTACATAATTATTCCAATGGCTAATGAAATAATCGTGCGTGTAGAAAATTGTAAATAATTGTCGATCACCGTCGATATTATTGCGTATGGGTCTGGCGCGAGTTCGCGTCGATAAAATATTACGAAGAGTGTCCATATAAAGCGTGGGTGTACATAGGGTAAGAAACGCGTCGGTGGCAATGCCATATACATATACATACATACATATCTAGCGAATGCTAGTGGCTGTTGCGATGGGGTGGGGCGGAGGAAGAGGAGAAGGAGTAAAAGGGGGTTAAAGGGGGGTCGTCATTAAAATCAATACGCGTTCCACGTCTCTTCTTTCTCCTTTTTCCATTTTCCGGGTTCAATCATTCCTTCTCCCTCATCGCAGTCGTGGGCCACGGTTGTGGGGGTCGCTCGAGGGGTTACACTCCCCCACTCCTGAAAGACGCTCGGGCTCTCGGCGGGGCTGTCGATGGTGGGGATATCGCGCGGTGTTTGTCGGAGGAAGCGGCCGCGAGTGAGAGAAAAAACGCGATAAGAGAAAAAGAGATTGGGAGAGAGGAAAACTTCGGGAAACAAGGACGTAAGAAAATTCGATGAAAGTTGCGAAAGTGAGACGAGCATACCTGAAACCAAGCAACCCGGAACAGAGACGGGTACGCCTCGAGCTCCGGGAGTGAAGATAAAAATAATCAAAAAAAAAAAAAAAACCTAGAAACGAATGAAAACCGAACAGGGAAAGAACGAGAAAATGCGAGGTGGAACACTCCGCAGTGAGAAATATGAGTGAGAACGTTCGAGTTTGACTCCCGGACGAGTGAAGTTTGTGCTTTCGAGAGATTCAAGCAACGCGAAGGTATTGTACAATTTCGCAGCCGGGAGTTTACACGAACCTCGAAAGTACGAGTACATAGACGCACCGAGGGTTGGTTGTATGCGCGAGAGTAACAGCTATGACCAATAACAGCCTCTTTCGAACGCGCTTTTTTACCCTCCCTCTCGCTCGCTCGTTCTCCATCTCTCCATCTCTCTTCCTACCTCCGGAAATATTCTCCCTCTTCCACGAGTTTTACAGTCGCGATTGTCGAATCAGACTGCGCATGGCGAATTCAAATTTAAAGAAAACCCAACGTGGGATGGGCGACGAGGGTGGATCTGCCCCGGTTGGATGAAAAAGTAACAGGGAGGTGTTCGTCCCGTGTATGGAAATACGATAGCGCCCCGATACGAAACGCGAAAGAAAGACGCGAGTCTAGGTGTGGACCGTGCAACCCCCACCAAGATATTTATGTATCACGCTTAGATATATGGATATGGATATAGATATGTACGTAGCTCCGCGGAAAAAGCTCGTAGGAGCGCTGATATACCGCTACCCGGGTTAGGAGGACCCCCCGCGATTTTCCGGAGGTCGGGAGGGTGCGCCTCCCCCGTTTCCGCAACCAATAAGAACCAGTTTAAAGAAGGTGCGCGCGTGTGTGGCTATGTGCCGCGTTTTATTCATCGTTTTTCTTCATCGTTCCGATAGTGCGCATGACGGATTCAAATGTTACAGTGGGAGTGGTACACAGGGGCTGTTGAGCCGGCGTGTAGGGCGCACAGGGGTGTTCGCCGAGGCTGCGAGGGGGCGCGCGTATGGAAATACGATAGGTCGATGCACCTGACGCGACGATAAACGGGCATGGCCGTGGCGATTTTTCGCCGTGAGGAGACGATCCGATACATTTTTCTCGCGGAATCTATCGCCCACGCATCTGACGCCATATTGGAAATTACTCATGCGATCTGGCGAACGCTCCGCGGTTGACGCACGAGCCCGTCCATCACTGACCTGACTCCGGAATGATCGTCGTCCATGAAAGTATTGCAAAAATGTATGAATTTTTTGCAGATGGTTTCCAACAGAGATATGAGAACTTTTGTGGCCACTTTTGTCCGCGAGCGCTAGTGTCGCAGAAGCCCGTTGTCACTGCGCATGCGCAGCGGTAAATTAATTGAAGGTTATGAGATAAAAATAGGAATAGGACTTTAGTATTGATGATAATTTGATAAAAATTTTATTACCAGGGAATTTAAGAAAATAACGGAAGAAACTACTAGACTCAAACTAACTATTGACTACTTCTATTTAGAAATACTAAAAAAATTACCGAAATGTATTATAAAACTGTTCGATGAAAATGAAAGAAGGTTGGAGGTGCAGAAAAATACGAATAAAACTAAGTACCAACGACCGATGATCAAAAATACACCAAAGAGTTACTGCAAAAATATTGAAAACTTGTTCGATGAAT
Source organism: Sussaba pulchella (assembly GCA_963971145.1). Taxonomy (NCBI): domain Eukaryota; kingdom Metazoa; phylum Arthropoda; class Insecta; order Hymenoptera; family Ichneumonidae; genus Sussaba; species Sussaba pulchella. Next base: position 8,373,492 of record OZ020177.1, on the reverse strand, counting down.
GATGAAAGAGAGCTGCAGGTACAAAGAATACTTAAAAACTTAACTACTATCTGTTACTGCCGAAAATACTAAATAATTATTAAGAAATAGTGAAAAATTGTTCGGTAAAAAACGAAAAAAAGCACAAGAAACAAAAATTCATTAATCGATCTAAGGTTATGTGATCGAGTAAACAGCGCATGTGAGGGTTTTTTTTATAGTAATTGGATGGACTACTGCCAGACCTTCATAGATACAAAATCGTGATCTCCACATTATAATCCGCGAATTCTCACGACATTGGATGATCTCAGAATATTTTTGTATTAAAATGTAATTTACATTCGCATTTCTTGTTTTCCAAAGGCACTATCTACTATGCGCACAAATTTTTCAGCAGCAATCATCATGTGTCAGAGAAATATTGAATAAAAATAAATAAAAAAATCATAATCAGACGATGGAATTAGAACTGGATCAAGGTAGAATCTAAGTACAATTTTATCTCCAACAAATATAGTTTAAAATTTTTCGACCTTGCTCTACGATCGAACTTATCATTCGATTCGATTCCCTCCGCCGACTTATCTCCCACGTCAATACCTCGATCGAAGTTCGATAGCCCATATTAGCGAGAAACTAGAACGCACTGTCATGTAAAAATGAGCGATTAGCGGCGATCGACCGATCGAACGCCGACCGATAAATTTATCGGTCAAGCGTTTCGCCACGATTCCGAAAGCGAAACCCTCGCTCCACCCACCGTCGGATTCGCGTCTTCGTCGCTCTCCCATGTGTCTCCGCATGTGCGGGTTCAAGAATGGAGACCGATCCGGCGCATAATTGATCGTTGATTATGGCGGAGGGAAACCGGACCGCGGACTCGATGGCCCGAAGCCACATGGACATACCCATTGCAAACTGGGCGTACGACTCGGCTCACCGGGAATCATGTGACTCGCGAGTCGTACGAGTCGCCACGAGTGTGCGAGTGCAAGCACGATAGTCCGGGGCATTGAGTTCGTTAATGCCGATTGGTCGTCGTCCGGCGATGTCTTCGGGATGGAGACAGACGATCAAACAGTTGGCCGTGGATGAGAGGGACGGAAATAACGTAACCGGCTAGCTATATCCGTCTATCGATATGCAAATGAAAGTCGAAGCCAGGGTTCTCGAGCCGAGACGGCGGTGGGTGGGGAAGGACGAGGGGGAAGGCCTGGCCAGAGAGAAGACCAAGACGAAGAATCCTCCCAGCCGCGAGAAGCTTCGGGACTTGGTCGTCGCGAGTCCCTCTCGGTCGCGTCCTCGCGTACGCCCGGATCACGAGAAATAAAAAAGACTCACAACGAGAGTAGAGTCCTGGACCTTCCGTATATCCACTGGTACAGGGACGCGGAGGCAGACGGATAGTGTGATTATGAGCGGCGAGCGCGCGCGGCCAGCGAAAGCGTGTCGTCGCCGTCTCTCCGTGGAGGCGGAGCACCGTCGAGAGCTCAAAGTTTCGCGATTGGTCGGTGATTTCCCACCGACGATGTGCGCCGTTCAACATCCCCACCGGGTAAGTCGGGGCCGCGTGGACGCGCCCGCCGCTACTAGGCGGATGCCCGATCGACGCACCCGCGCACCTACCACCACAACGACCGTACGATAGCCGCTACACGCCGTTGTCCCACTCGCGCTGGATGCTGTGCCCGCTGGTCCTTGCTACTCACGCTGCTGGTGCTGGTGATGCTGCCGCGCCGTTGCTGATGCCGCTGCCGGGACTCGCTACGTCCTTCTCTTCGCGTTTTATATATTTTTTTTTTTCGCTTCTTTCCTTTTCCATCTCGCTTATCCGACCGGTTCGCCGTCCCTCTTCATCCCTCGCGGTCCAGCGAGGCCCGTCTTCGTTCTCCCTTCGCGGCTGCCCGGTTCACGAGGCTCTCCACCGGGGGGATAGCCGACGAACTCCCCCACCGTGCCGGATTTGCCGAGTACCGGGGGGGTTTACCGGCTGGTGTGAGTGTCGCAACCAGCAGAACCTCGGCATACCGTAGTGGAGCTCGGTTCGTTGTTACGTCGGTGGCCAAGCGCACACCACCGGCAACACGGACACGCGCACGAGAACGGGTCGCATAGCCGTCGTCGGGGTCTGTGCGAGTAGTGCGAGTGAGCCCGCTAACACATGCATATATATACAACGCCCGCCAAGCTACTCTCCGCGATAGCAGCGGCAGGAGCAGCAGCAGCAGCAGCAGCGGCGGCAGCAGCAGCAGCACCTATCCGCCCTCCTACTCCTCCTTCCAAGCTACACTTGCCGGCTCTTACTCTCCTCCACCACGCTCGGCGTTCCTCGCGCTCGGCCACCACGGCACGGCCCCGCTGCTCCCGCTGCTGCTTCCTTCCGATTGCGATAATAACGGAGCGCCTCGAGGCCTCAGTGACTGCCACCACGTACCACGGGCTGCACCGCACCACGCTTCGGCCCTCCGCGCGTAGCCTGTGTGCCCCGTTCTTCCGACCAGAACTCAGCTACCGCCACGATACCCCGATATCTTTGTCATTTGCAACAAAAAAAACAATACAAACGAAATAAACTATTTAAAAAAAAAAACAAGCAACGAAACGAAACAATTTATTCTTATTTTATTATTATGATAAATAGTGATGTAACATCGTACACGAAGTGTGACAATATAATCTAAATAAACAGGGTTGCACATAGTCCGCGCGTCTCGTTGAGACAATGCTGAAGATAAGCGATCCGGATGATCCGAGGATATGTAAAATCGTTGTGGAAGGTGTTGCTATAATTTCGTTATCGTTTTGATCGGTTCGCGCTGTTTCGTAACCGGTCCCCGAAGCCCGCGATAAGCGTCGTCGTGATTACGAACGAATGGAATTGGCGAACGCGCGCGAACAAATTCGAGTCCCGGAGTCCGATGATGGAACGACGTTTACGGCGAAGGTAAATCCTCGAGCAGACGGAATAGACGAAACGTCACGGGGAATCTCCGTGCGACGAGGGAGTAAACCACGAGGATTGCATAACCGCGGGGGAATAGCGTTCGGGGCACGACTGAGACGTTGAAAAGTGCGAGTGAGAAATTGAAAGGGGGCCCCCCCCGCCGACGACGAACCGGGGTACTTTGGGCCACGCGCGTTCTTCGTTGTATACGTCTCATTGGCTGTCAGCCAGGAGCGTTAGTTTGGGATTGATGGTAGCGGTAGCCACGGTAGTACCGGTGGCGTTGACGTTCCGGCAGGTCTCCCGAACACGGACCCCACGTTCTCGTATCCTTCATCTTCTTCATCTTCATCTTCTTCTTCGTCTTCTTCATTCTATCGCGCGTCTGCGTCTTCGTCTACCGATTTAATCGCTACTTTTGCTTTTGTCTCCTTCGCAATCTCATTCCCTTCGTAATTCCACTTGTTTCACCGCTACCGCACCTGTTTCCGTTTCATCGTTCGACGATGTTACATCCGCGATTTTCGCATTTGCGTTGAATCTTGATGCGATACGAAGTTTCGCGACGACGTTTGTTGGTGACACTGACGACGGTTTAACGCGGGAATTGGATGACAGTTGGTGTGTTACGTGACCACATGGTGCGAAACGAGGTACCGGGCGACGGTTGACCAAAGATTTCGACCTGAAACGCGTGTCACATACGTTTCGTGAATGTTTACACGGTGATTTCACGGATCCGGGGTGAGACAGTTGGATCATCAACGAATTACGAATCGGTTCGATGATACTGTACGTTTTTACGAGTATTGATGAGTGTGAGCGTTAGTGTCGTTCAATCGAAGGCATAAAACAATATCCCGCACAGTGCGAACCGTGCCCGAGATTTACGTGAGGTTTGTGACACTTGACAGTTCAAACACGAGGTGATCTTTTTCATAATAAAACAAAATTCGTTCCCTTGTGCTCGCTTCTTGCCGAAACGTTTGGGAATATTCATGCGAAATGAGAGTTTATTGACTGAGTGATTATCTCGGACGTTCGTGAATAAATAGATGATATTCGATGAACGGTTATTGGTAAACAAATTGTTTCGACAAAGTAAAAAAGGGTGATAGAACGTTCGATCTGGGATAAGGTGGGAGTGAGAGGTTGCGAGAGAGTACCGTCGGGGTACAGTATTGTCGCGGTGGCGGGGACCGGTGTCCTCGCGGCGCTTCCCGGTGGTGGCGGCGTCAGTCTGATAACCGATAAAGGATTATCATCGGTTGGAGGACAATCGAAGACCAAGTCCGCAGGGCTGGCGGGTCTTGACAGCGAGGCGGTACGCCGGTGGGTAGCCGAAGCTGCCCGAACCGTCCGGCAAATACCACCCGTCATAGTGCCCTCGAGTTCCCAACAGTATCAGCTTCATCAACAGCTTTATCATCACCATAATCACAACCTTCATCAACATCAGCAGCAACAACAGCAGCCGCAACAAATTCAAACGCCGAAAAATTCCCAATACACGCAGCACAACAAGCAACAACGTCAAGATTCAACTCCGTCTTCCGTTCTGTCATCTTCCTTCATTCATCCAACGTCAATGACGCAGACTCCGAGTATGCATCTGTTGGAGAACAATAATTTGGTGGAGGTGGCAATGGCCGCCCAGCAACATACCCATCCCCAGCAACAACCGAATCATCAGCACAATCAGTCCCAGATAAATCAACATCGCAAGGGATTGGGACAACATCAGCCGAAACAGAAACAAAGCGCGAGTCCGACGAACAACAATACGATCGAGGCTTGGAGATCGATGCAAGGAGGCGCTGGAATTGGAAACATCGGTGGGCATCAATGGTGGAGTCCTCCGAGCAGCGTTCATCAGGAACAGCTGCAGAGAGAAGCATCGCCCATTGCTCAAGTTAGCAGTCAGGTGCAGAGCTTAGTGTCCGGATCGATGTGTCAGGTGTTGAGACATCATCAGCAACAGCAACAGCAGCAACAGCAACAGCAACAGCAGCAGCAACAGCAGCAGCAGCAGCAGCAGCAACGAGGACAGCAGGAAGGCCTGCAGATTCAGACTGTGCAATCGGATATCGATCAGCCCCTCGACTTTTCCGTGGGTTCGCTTCAACAACAGAGACTTCAATCGAGAGTGAGATCGATCCACGAGAGGCTGCAACAAGAAACCGGTGTTCACGATAACAACAATGGCATGAGCGAACGGGCGAGAAAAATTTCGAAAAATTCCGCGACCGGGGAGGAAATTGACGGACGCGGTGCGTCGAGTAGAAGAAGCTACAGTCCTGCGAGCGAAGCTAGCACCACCGGCAGCGAGGACGAGGCGGTATCCACTGGGGAAAGTCCATTGGGAAATCTTCGGGTTGCTGAAAACGGTGAGTTCTAATTCGAATTAGGAAATTTATCATCGGTGGTCCAGCGATGATTTACAAAATAGATCTTTGAGTTATTTATCTGAGGTTTGGTTTTTATAGACAATAGATCTGTTCAGTTTTTAAATGGACAGTAAGACGTGTGAAATTGTACTCTCCAGTCAAGAAGACGACTCTTATTTCGCGGAATGGACATTTTTCTGTTCGCGCAATTTCTCCTTCTGTTATCGGTAATTCAGCAATAATTAAAGGAATATTTTTGTAGTTATTTCGTTTTTTAAATTAATTTATTTAGTTTTTAATTGGGCAGTAAGACATGCAAAATTATATTCTTGACTCGTCTAAGTAACTTTTATTTTAACAACAATTCCGCCTCCTCTTATCGGGTGTCTAGCAATAATTTATGAAACGGATCTTCTAGTTTCTTGATTTGATTAAAAATTAATTTATCTAGTTTTCAATTGGACCGTGAGACATGTAAAATCTACTCCCTACTCGTGAAGACTCCCCTTATTTCGTACAATTGATATTTGTTTGTTCGCCCAATTCCGGCTTCTCTTATCAGTCGTCCATCAATAATTCCCAAAACAGATCAGTTAGTTATCTGGTTTGTTTAAGAATCAATTCATCTAGTTTGATTCGACTGTAAGACATGTAAAATTGTACTCTCTGATTCTAAAGACTGTCTAAAGACTTTTATTCCATGCAATTGACATTCTTCTATTCGCCGAATTTCCAACTCAAAATCCTTTAATTGGATGTCACAGAAGGATAAAAAATTCGATCCTTGGATTTACATATTTTTTTCTTAAAAAATTAAACATCAAATGGTTACTCGACGACTTTTCGTTCGCACCTCATCACTCAGTTTGTAGATTTTTCAAAATGCTTGCGATAAGAAACTCCGGTCGGGCGAGTTGCGTCGTTTTCGAAGCGGTGTATCATCGTTATAGATGAGATACGCATCTTACGTTTTGTTCGATAGGCGGTTCGAAGCGTTATTACCAAAAGCTATTGATATAAAATACGATGACGCACGATTACATCGGACATTTGATCCGATAAGCTTAGATCGCCGATTGTGAGAACATAAAAAATGACTCAATTTACGTTATATTGTTTACATTAGTTCCACCTTTCTAGTAACCTCCGTATGTCAGTCAGCCACCCATCTTACCTCATTGTAAATCATTGTACCTTCTCATTATTCGTCTATACCAAATTATTTACAAAATTCGACAATTTAACGCTTCATGGAACAATACAAAACAATTGTTCAATTTTATTCCAAAGCCTCGCGAATAATCGAATTTTTAACGTATAAAATATATCGACGTGTATAATATATAAGTGCATGTGCTTGTATGGACCTCGTTGAGAATCGCATAGGGCCGGTAACGCAACTACCCTCGTGCGTCGACTCCCCCGCAACGAGTTCTGTTTCGACGAGCCCGTATTGTCCGCCTCGTCTGCAGACGCATTGTGGATCCATCTCATTGTGCGGAAAGTTCGACTGGCTCGTTATTCCGTTCGAGAATCGACGAAGACGACGGTTTACCTGGAGATCGACCTTTTCGATAATTCTCTCCACGCAGACGACCACCATACACCACTGGTTCTCGTTGCCAACGCCCGTCGATTTACCATCAATGACGGGCGTACGGTAACGCGTGCAATTTCGAGAATTATTATCATCATTATTTTTTTTTCCCGTCTACCGGGTGATTATGTTGGACCCAGAGATGGGCTTTCGTTCAATAAAATTGTATTTGAAAAATCTTTGGCAAGCGAGGAATCATCATTGATTATTATGCAACTATTGACATTTTTATGTCTTATCAATAGTTCTAAATAATTCAGGTTAATTATTCTTCTACGATAGATTGTGATTTTTTATAGGAAATATAAGCGATCATGATTCAATACTTGAAGTAGTTTTAATGTATTTTCATTGAACGAATGCCTATTCTTGATTGTACCTGCAAGTTCTACGGCAAACGATCGATCATTCTGTCCATTCTTATTCAATTCTGTAATACTATTTCGAAATTCAGAGCCAACTCATCCAATCGGAATTGTTTCAAATTTCGTTTTCGATACAATCATTACGATAAAAAGTTGATTTTAATTTCAAAGTATATTTTCTTGGGTTTCCCCGTTCAGAGAATCCCGGAAAATGCAGCGAAACAATTCAATTCTCGTAATGACAATGCGTTTCGGCACTAATCCCGTACCGAATGGAAAAAAAAAACCGACTGGATAACAAAGTCAAAACAATTTTGCACGTTAATTAACCATCCCGCAACTCATGAGCTGCATATAAAACTGTGAATCGTTTTATAATTGAAATCCCGGAGCGTATTAACTCGGCGAGTTGATTAACCGTAAATTATTCATTATTACGTAGACATCAGTTTGTATGCGCGCGAACGGTTAGTTACAGTTCATACATTAACAAGCGGCTGTCACATTTGTTATTATTAATTACGTGCGAATTTGCTAAGCGACTTAATATGTATTAATCAATATCTCACCCGCTCGCACCGCGGCAACGGATTTTTTTTCTTGTCGGCAACGGGCAACGGCAACGTTGGCGGCGGTGGCCGATCGGAAGTTACCGGCGCACGCTCTCGCGCACTCACGCGCTGATAAACGATTTCACGCTCCGTGCGTGTGAGACCTCTCGGCTAATATGCCCGACGTCCTCGTTGCGCTCTTCGCGCTGCACCATGCCGCGGCATACGTATTCCGAATCTCTCACAACAATTCGAAACGTAATTCGCCGCGGGAAATCAGATTACGATTAAAAAAAGAAAAAGAAAAAAAGAACTTGAATCCTCATCGTTTAATAGGAGAAATTTGAATTATCAAACGAATACCGCGTATAAGAATAATTGGCAAATAAAACGTTGTCCTATCGCGGATTTCACTCTTGATATCTTGACTTTTCCAATAGTATTCGTCCCGAAGATTCTAATTGTCGTCGATATTAAATTCAGCTGACTCAAAGTACATTTTCTTCTCAATCGCAAAATCCTCGAGTATCAAATACGCAGAAAACTAAAGCGTCGGAAATTCTCGTTATCGCGTTATTCACTCCACAATCTGACTCGTAGTTGTCGGAGAGAAAAAAAAAATCTATAATCTACATCGATTATTATTGCGGTTACAATGAATTCGCGACAAATTGTCGTAGCGAATTGATAAGTATATTCAATATCGATAAAATTGTATTTCATCAATACACACAGAGCTCTCGAGTTTTCATTCGTTCCTCGATCGACCCATACATGGATAATCGCACTACAAATAAAAATTTTAAAGAAAAAAACGTTGTAATAAGAAAATATGCAATTGCAAATATCGATACGATATCTGTATTGATAAGGTTCTGAATCGTTTCGTCGTATAATCGTGAATTGCATCGAGAAGTTTTATTTGTTTAACAATAATGCCTCTGGCGATGTTGGAGACGACAACGACGAAACCACGATGATGATGACGACGTTGATTATTATTATTATTATAATGATGATGATAATGATGATGATGATCGTGAAGGGACGAGAAGGTATGATTAAGTGGGGCGATGGGCATGAGCAGATTGATCCCCGGAAGAAAGGGGCCCACAGTAAGACACACCTGTCTCCCTTCGTCCGCGTCAAGTCCGGCAACGATTTTCGAGCGTGCTCAAACTTCGCTCCGGACGCAGCTTCGACACTTCCGGTTATTGTTTGACTCCAGGCGCTTCTTTATACACGATGAGCCACCGAACCACCTCGACTCGACGAAATTAACGAGTTTTTGGTCAAAGTATTGTACGCACATCTTTGGGGCATTCGGGCCTTTTTACATGTCCCTTTCGTGTACTTTACATACACGAACAAGCTGGTCGTACACTTGCGTGTAAAGAGGAAAATTTTGACCTGGGAGATTACCGATTACTCGTCACCTTACTTTCCTGATAATCTCGGGTCGTTAAAATGTATATTACGGCGGGGTTTGGGGTTGTATGGGCGTGGACGCGATTGTTAGTTACATTGTCGGATTCTTGTGATCAAACACGAAATTATACGAAGATAAATGAATGAATATAATTTAATAATATTGATATTATAATATGTGATAAATAAATAGTATGTGAAGTCTCAGGCTAGATTACGGGCTATTTACAATAAATTAATGGAATGGAGAAAGTTGAAATAGTCACCTTACGTACATGTAAAATAATATTCAAATATACGACTATTTTTTCGCCTTTTAAATAGTGTTATTTCTCCATTTTTATACTGCAAATCTCCTTTAAATCGTCATATTGCTGATTTTAAGTAGTTAAATAAACGTTTATGTTTCCTTCTGCTTACGCAGGAAGCTCTCGAATTTATTCCATGACAGTCAATTAATCGAATGAGACGTGACTGATAAAGTTTTTCATAATACCATTAAATCGTACCTTTAACGAAGATAATAGAAAATACGATTTATCGTTACGTAAAAAAAAAACAGTCTCCCATTTTGTGATAACCGCGTTAATCAGAATTGTTCGGTCTCTTCAATTACCGAAAAAATCATTTTAATCCCGAAAAAAAAAAAAAAAAAGATAAATCGTCGCGTGTTTGCGACTATTTTTCACGGGAATCAATAATAATTTTTCCAATTATCATGGATCACTGGCATCGCCACAACACTAGCCTTCAAGGGCACTTTAATCGTGGCTACGATTATCTATAATAGCTTTCCGTGGATACGATACGAATTTACGATAAAACTAATCGCACCGATACTCTCGTTTCACGACTCACATATATTTTTATACTGATTACGGAAATAATCCGCCATGCGTATTTCCAAGATTGTCCATTCAGTCGCTTTACACGAAAACATATTGAAAAAAAAAAAAAAAAAAAACCCCCCAGATCTCCTGGAAATATACCGAACAATATCGAATCTATGCGCGTTTTATCGAATCTGTGAGAACTTCGAGGCATCGAAACGGTCGTTTTTGCTTCGCCAACATCGAACTATCTGTTTGAGTGTCGTGAACGCGATATCCATGATACATAAGACACCCCGAGAATCGATGACGTTACGCATATTAGCTTGACACTATTATCGGCGCACTAGCAGTTCCTTAGTCATCCTCGAGCTTCGTATCGCTCACCATCTTAACGCTCCCACACGTTTGCAAACTCGCTCGTTCGTTTTTTATTTTTTACTTTTTTCTGTTTGGACTGAAAGGGGTGAGGCGGATTCTTTATTGACCTGCCGGCAAGTGGATACAGTATCGCTCGTTCTCGTATGCACCGACGGTATATATATATATGTATATTATAGCACGTCACTCGAAAAACCAAGGCTTGGCTGACACGCGTTTCGTTGGGTGGAAGCGCTAGCCGTTTGTGGGTCTTACGGCCTCTCGTCGGATTCGAGATAAAAATGTTTTCGACTTTATCATCGAGGTGTTCGCCGCCGAGGCGAAAGCCGTAGGAAACGATGAATGAGGGAGACGTCAAATTGCTGTAGAATTTGACAAAGTATCGCGTAATATGCATGTTAGGGTGTCTCACGAAAAAATATCTATGAGGCTTAGATATTGAAGTGTATATCTACTATTAGGAAAAATCTGGCCAAATCTGAGTTCAATTGGACGGTTTTGAGAGGTTCCGCTGTCATGACATATAGATGTATTGCATATATAGATATTTTATGATTCTTCGACAGTGTTCGGATAATTACTGTTGTTTTTTCTCTCCTCGGACATTTTTTACGTAACGAAATATATTGTTGAGCAGTCGATCTTTCGTCGACACTCAATGTTATGATTGGAACAGAATCGATCAGTTCCAATTTGCAGAGCCGTCGAATTGCGATCGAATTCGTCAAAGTTCGCATATGCATCGATGCATATTAGGGTGTCCCGATAAAAAATATGTGTGGGGCTGCTCTTAGATATATATCGACTATTCAGAAACATCTGGCGAATTCTCAGCACAATCGGACTGTTTTGGGAGGCTCCACAGTCATTATATAGATTTTGAATCTGACTAACAGTTGAAAAAAATCGTTTGACCGATTTATATCGATTTCGGCGGAAAATCAAAAAATCAACAGATCGAAACTGAGTGCAACATATGATATTATGCTTACTGAAAAATAGAAAATCATGGGTTCCGCAATGAATTTATTTTTATCAACAACAGCAATTAAAAACTTTTAGATATGTTTTCAACTCCAAAGAACGATCGCGTTATGAATTGATAATTTTTAATTGAATTCAATACAAGTGGATAAGTAGAGAAAGTGGTGAATATATGGAGAGGGTGATCAGAGTGATATTTTTATTCACTGGAAACACCGATTTTAACTGGTCAAACAATTTTTTCCCCGTGAAACATCCTAGGACATATGCATAGAAAAGTCGAGATAACTCAACTCTCTCCTATTTTCTCGGAAAATCTTCAACGGCTCTGAGCTATCGGAAACCATTTCTTCCAAATGTTCTATACTACAATGAAAAATAGGAGAAAATGTCTAACTTATGTAGACTGCAAAAAAAAATTAATCGACCAGAAATAGACAATGAAATTAGTAGCAATTAAGATAGAATGAAATGAAATTAAATTCAGAATAATGCGATTATAACATGAATCAAAAGAGTGAGTAGGAGAGAGAGTGGATTCTATTTCGTGCTCTAAAATCGAAGTCCCCGAGAAGGTTCGTATCGTGACAAAATAAACAGTCCCAATCGGGCGAATCTACGAGATCCAAATCCAAAAACTCGTGTACACACAACTTCGAATTACAAAAAATACACCCCTACCAGCCAGTAGCAGTCAGTTTGCGAAAATAATACACGAATCAATTCATAACACACAAAAAAGCAAAGAAAAAAAATAATATAACATACAAACATGGCGACGGAGAAGCGAACAGAGCGATCGGTGACGAGAAAAGTCCTCGTCAAAATCCCCTCTTGGATAGGTCAGTTTAGACAAGGATAACCAAATAATAAATAAGTGTGGAAGCAAGCACGAGAAAGTAACGTGTCCATCTCGCTCTGTCTCATCCGCACGCCTAAACTCACCTCAGCCCATCTTCGACCAATCTATCCTCCGTCTTCGGATCTTCTCCCGGCATTACCTTCCTTTTTTTTCTCTCCCTCAACGAACTCTCGACAAAGTCCAACATCAGTCGTTCTCGCAATCCTCTCACACTTTCATCCTCTCTTTCCATCTTTTTCATCATCCCCGCCCCTATTCCGCCGCGTCCGTCTTGCCCGTTACGTTTTCGGCTCTCGTTTCTCGCCAAAGTTCTCGAGCCGATGATCTTGGATCCTTCTTCGGCGAATCCGACGGTCCAACAGCTCGATATCTTCACCGAGACATCGCGCCGGTCTATTCCGGCTATTCCCTTTTCCCTTTTGCCCGATCGTGTGGCAACGGTTGTCGCTACTCCACGTGTGTATCCCGGTTTATCGGCGGGCCCACCTCGGCGTTGTTGTATCCCGCGCACACAAAGCCGACAAATCACCGCGACGAGCTGCGACACGCGACCGACTTTGCACCGCTATTTTCTTTAAACATTCAGACGCATAGAACGGGACCGTGTGCCACGAAGAACGGTCGTCCCGCGGCTTCCCTGCTTGCTTTTGCTCCGCGAGGATCCTCTCCACGCGTCGATAGTTCTCGCACGGCGAAGATCCTCGGCCACGTGCCGTATACTCGTACGAACTCTTTTGTACCGATAGGATTGCCGGAAATGGTCCACGTTTGGAATGAATTGAATTCGAAGCAGTGTTGGGCAGACCTCAAGTACAATTGTTGTTGAAGGATCGAATGATTAGCAAGTACAAGAGTATTTTGGACTCTGGTTGATGTCGAGGTACAAAGTATATTTGGGTTCTGGAATGGGCGAATTCGAAAGTTCGATTTAAATTTGGGTTCTCGGCTTAGCAAGTGTAAAAGTACGAAAGTTATTTCTGGGTTCTGTACATAAGAAATGTGGAAGTATAAAAGTATATTTGCACTTTGGACTTGGCGAAACTAGACTTACGAGGTACGTTGTGTAATTGGGAATGAGATATTTTTAAGTACATCTGTATTTGACATTGTTATTGTACTGGAAGTACAGTATTTATATTAATTGTTAAACTTCATATTAGATTAATTATTATGTTCCATTTAATGCAATTTTGAATTATACCATATACTGCAAATAAATTTCTTGACAAATCTGCGGCTTAGAAATGGAATAAAAATATTCCGCGTATGAAACAGTTTCGTTCTAATTTTTCATTATTATTATTATTATTATTATTATTATTCGATATCAGTTGTTGCGTGGTTTTTTTCTACTGCCAAGTTTCGGATACTAAGTACGCACATACTTTGTACGTAATAGATGCACAAAAATATACAGGGAACATCTGTATTTAGAGCTTCTTAGAGTATTCGAAGATTTGTCAACTACGAAGTCCTTTTGTACTTTTACTTAGAGTTTGAAGAAGTACCAAATACTTTCGTACTTTGTACTTCGGTACCGTCAAGTACATATCCCACCCACCACTGATTCGAAGTAACTCTCTGAGTTTCGGATACCTGATTGTGAGAACCATTTATAAAAAAAAAACAATAACATCAATAATAAGATTTTTTTAGCGAGAAATTATTTCAAACATTTTCTTTCTTTGATACAATGTAAGCCACCATCGGCCGTCCGATCACCTCGATTATATTGCAATAAAATCGAATTATCGTTGTTCGATCTCAGCAATTTTTTATTTCCCATATGAAGCAAATAATGCAGTGACTCCATTCGATGGTTATCCCCCGGTACGCGCGTGCGTCATTGCATCGCGAGGCAATCCATTTTATATGGAAAACCTTGAAACCAAAGCGCCGACACAAAGAGAGATGAAAATGGAAGTACGGAGATGAGAAAACATTGAAGAAATATCGTGCGAGCGACCTCGCTCACCAGGCATTGCTTTTCAGTGTGGATCTCCGCCGTAGAGGAAATGTACATCTCATTAAGAGAAGAGAGAAAAAAAAACTGTGTAATGGATACGGAATAGAATGTGAATGTTGTGCCGAGTCCTCGGCTACGTGTATATTTGTCGTAGAGACAGTATCTTACTCATACCACTGATTACTACTTGTTACGAAAAGAAAAAAACTACATCATCATCGACGCATATTTTATAATTCTTCGACTGTGTTCTCACGATTACTGTCATTTTTTTCTCCTCGAACGTTATTTTCGTAACGAAATATATCGTCGAACGGTCGATCCTCCGTCGACACTCAAATGTTATCATTGAAATGCAATCGATCACTTCCAATTTAAAAGCAGAACCGAATTTCCATTTCAGATTGGCTAGAAAAAATAGGGCAACGAACGAATGGCTGCCACGCCAATATTGAATTGTTCTTTACAAAAACAATTGAGTACTTTCCGATCTTTCGACTAAACTATAGCTATTTTTACCGTTCAAGAGTAGCTTGTACCGCGAGCGTTATTCGGATTCGTAAGTTTGAAACGCGCGCGCGAAACCTTCGTCGTTACGATTGGCTGCAACCGCAGCCGGCGGTGCCGCCTTGACCCGCAGCCAATCGTACCAAATATCTGGCGCGTGCGCATGAGACCCTCTAGTTCCTATTGGTGCGAAACGTCCGTCTCCGAACACTTTCCTCACTCGCCGATATCGGTGCTGATACCGCGAATTTTTGAAACCTGCTTCGTACCTGTATCAACACGCTTGTAGACAAACATGTAAAAAAAACCCCCACAAATAGGAAGAAAATCCAAAAACGTAAATGCCGAGTTAATACGTGTGTATTATCCTTGCTTACGAGGTTCACGATTCAAACTTCACAAACTAATATACTCTCGCTTTGCAATTTTTCGCGTTATTTTTTTCTCTTTTCCCTCTCTCAATCCATTCTTCCATTCACGTTGTTACAATCGTAAAGAATTCAGCGCGATTCTTAATGAGCTTCGGCGAGAGACCGAAAGGCTTTTGCACGGTGGACAAGGCCTCGAGGCTACACTAACAATAATACAACGCGCGGCGGAGAGACCAGAGACCAGAGCAAGTGGTGACGAGCTGCTGCTGCTGTTGCTGCTGCTGCTGCGATTACCGCTGGTTCCCCTCGCTGCCCTCTTTTCCGTATTTTACCATCTCTTCGTCTCCGTCGCCGCCGCTTCATCTTCATTATTCGCTCGATTCGAAGGACTGCGGGTCCAACGATTTAATTGTCATTCAACCACGAAAAATGTTATTTGAAAAAGAAAAAGAAAAAAAAACCGTCGTACGATCGCATTGTAGACGTTTGGTTCTATTATCGCTGATGTCACGAATGGAAAAAATGTCTTGCGCATGGAAAAAAAAAAAAAAATGGGAGCTAGTTGAATACATGACATATTCCGACAATACCGACGAATATTTGGCATGATTGGATAAACACACGGAAGAGCAGTGGTCGCACTTTGAAAAAAAAGCCGACCCGCTAATTCCCTCCAGAACAATCGTTAGTTTCTCTAGTGCTATAACTATCGTTGCGGTCTTTACGACCGAGGAGGGGATGGTGGGGCGGGGGAGAGAGGAACAGCACTACCGCACCCCGTCCTGTTCGTGAGCGTTTCCTTTGGCACGTGACGTGCCAATCCGTCCGGAACTCAAGATCGGTCGTCGCATGCCACATGCCCGCTATGCAAATTTCGTTTCGCCGCAACCGATATTATTCAACGTCCACGCGCTCACGTATTCGATTTTTACGAGAGAAACGTTTGCCCGGGTCTCTCGGTGCTCGGGCTATCTCGAGAGTCGAGATAATGCCACGTTTACACAGAAATAGGCGTCGTTACAGCTCACAACGCTCCGGGATATACGTTTGAACATCCTGTCAGGCACATGTATTCAAATTAACCCTGACATTTGTCACGCTACGAACGACTCATAAGGCAAACGTTGCTTTCGGGTTGCGCATCGGTGAATTCTTATTGGTGGGAATTTCCGCGAATGGAACTCAAGGTTGTTTTTAATTTTTTCGACCTCTGAGATATCACGATGATGTGCGAAAATTATTGTTGTCGAAGAATTGGGTTATTCGATATTTTTTGCTTGCGTTTGTCATTTTTGTATTATCGGAGGTGGATGGAGTATCAAAAAGATGACCAAGCATAAAGTACCAAGTACCTAAGTGTAGTTGGACAGAATAATATGATACGTGAAGGATATCATGGAGTTGCGTTAAAAATACTTTTGTCAAAGAGTCAGTTATTTAAACTTTCTGGGTAGCGTTGCATGTATTTGTGTGTAGGAGGTGTATGTAAAAATCTAAAGTGCCACGTACTCAGTTGTAATCGATCCAATGGATATCTCCATGAAGTACCGAAAAGTTCATCGAGCAATAGGAACAGAATACCCAATTGCAGTTGAACCGACAAATGTAATACTTGTAGGATACCACAAGATTGCATGAGCAGTGCCACTACTGCGAAATCAGTTATTCATTATTCTCTGTTTGTGTTATACATACATATAACCGACAAATTTAATACCCGTTTAAATTATTAACCGTTAAAAAACTATTCAAGTACTATTTCACGATTTTCGCCTTCGAGTACGTTTGAAAAATGACAAATGAGGCTTTCCAAATTCGTTGAATCTCGACGTTGCGTCAATCAATGAAATTTCGATCAAGTTCGGGTAAGGCTGTACTAACAAGTCAACAAATAATTCGTGATTTGTTTTTGCATATCTAACATTCTCATGTTGTACCTAAATACAAGCCCATGGGCTTCGTAACGGAAACAGGTTTATCTTAAAATAATATTTGTTCAATTAATGAGAGGTTATTCTTATTTTAAATATTGCAACAATAATACAGTATAAAATAAAAAATAATTCTTAAAATCTTAAAAAATTATAAATACATGAGACAAATAAGCGGCAAATAATAATAGCAATGCAAGAATCATTTAAATTAGTAGTTTTTATTCAAAAGCAATCCGACTTCTTGTTAGTTTCAGAAAAATAGTTGTTTTTTTCTCCATTCGATTCCATTAATTCTTCATCACTTTCATCTCTATAGCAGCGTTATTACTTGTCCAAGAATCGAAGCCTATAGACTTTCATTAGGGAAACAAAATCCATAAATAGGCCCATCTGGGCCTGTATTCGGGTGAACATCTCATCAGAAAAACCCGGTACTCCTTCGTTGTCTCTCGTTCTGCCGCACGTCTCGCGATTACTTCAATACAGTCTCCCAGAGATCGGAATATGTATCACCGCACGGGGCAGCACACAGGCGTTGCTTGGAAACGCAATAGCGAGCCCACAGATTATATTAGCT
This sequence comes from Sussaba pulchella, assembly GCA_963971145.1. NCBI lineage: Eukaryota > Metazoa > Arthropoda > Insecta > Hymenoptera > Ichneumonidae > Sussaba > Sussaba pulchella. The sequence continues at coordinate 8,355,826 of OZ020177.1, read as the reverse complement.
TTGGGCGATGGATCTCGAACGATTTCTCTGCTCACTTGAGCTCTCTTTTTCCTCGTCTTTCCGTTTCCGGGCGAGTCGCGGCAACTCCTTGCGTGCTCCAGATCGCTGCATAATTAACGCATGCACGTTGTCAAGATCGTGGCCTTAATGTAATTTTAATAACTGGATAAATAAACATAAGAGCGCAAAAATTGCGAAACGTAATTTGAATGCCGGATGAGCGCGCAACCGCGCTCACGATGCGGTGTTTCGATAAAGCGACATGCGATGTGCCTTCTCATTCTGCACGTACGCGTACATTTCACACAGATGCACGTAACAGAAGCATCGTGTTCGACACCGATGCTATTGTACAGGTTATTATTTTTTCGAAATTTGCAAACGGCTCGCAAACATTCGATTCGCACGAGTTACAACGAAAATCAAGGGCTATCAATGTGCAAAGCGCAGGCGGGTGTGGATCAAAGATTCGAATTTTCAATGTTTCGGAAGCTCATAAGTTCGGCATTTTTTAAAACCCTATCAGTGCATCGCTGTTTTTCGCACTACTTAAATGTATCGTATTGTCGAATCGCCTTAAGGCCAAATAGTCTTTTAAAAAATCTGGGGAATTTCATGAATTAATCTCAGGGTTTCTACTTTACGATGAAATTTTGAAATATAAACTTTCCGAAATTTATTTATTACAAAAACTTGAAGGAACTTAAAGTTTTTCGTCTGGATCGAATCGGCATACACTGATAGAGTTAGTTCGAATTGTAAGTCTCCGTAAAACACAAATCTTTGATTGTTTTTGGTCCAAATAGATAATGTAGCGAAATTTTCAGTACCGAACGTTCAAATGGCCAACAGGTCAGGAATTCGAATTGAAATGTCCCGAAAATAAATGTTACGAATCAGTATGGGTCTGACTGTCAATGTCCCGAAAGGTCAAAATCCCGAAAACATGTGTGTAGGTAATGTAGCGTAGCTGGTTCGACCGCGTGACGATGGTAGCAATTCGGAGGAAGATAGATAGATTTGGACAAGAGTTTTACTTCGTCTCGGCGCGGCGCGGTTTATTCTATTCAGACGCCCGATTGGTGACTGTAAAAGTTTTGACCCGCCGATAATATAGTTTTCTGAATTTTGATCAGACGAGACATCAAACCGTCGAAAAATTGACCAGACGATATAATAACGTTCGGAACATTAACGACTTGATACAATGCATTACAATTTTTGTTTTTTTTTTCGGAACTTAACCGTTCGAGAATTTGACCGTTCCGACGGATGGACGGTACTGTCAACGTGCTCGGTAGAAACGTCGGTGGTCGGAACAATGCATTTTCTCAATTTCGCACCGTCGGAACTTTAAACATTCGAAATTGATTCGAAGCCGCGCATGCGCGGAGAACCAAATTATGATTGGCTGCGGCAGTCAGCCGTTGCTGCGGCAGCAAATCGCATCGCCTGATTTTCGCGCACGCGCATTCGGTCGATCGTCACAGCCAATCATAATTCCGAATTTTCGCGCATGCGCTGCTTACCGCGTTTAGCTTCAACCGACGCTGAGGACACTTTTCGTCGATCTATATTAATTTTTGTGGCGTGGATTTGATTTTTTTTTTGGTCCCGTCCAGGCCCGTCCATGATGATTACCAAAGTAAACTATATTGTTGCAAGACAATTCGCTCTTAAGGGGAGAGCCTTACGTTAACGGCTTCTTCTTTTCGAATGTTTCGCGAAGAAATGAAAAATTCAATTAAAATATGCGCAAGTACATATGGAAGAACATCATTAAAGCTACAAGATTATATTCTTTATAATTGAAAAAATTAACTATCAATCAACGTTTCGACCATCGTATCTTACGAGTCACGATTTGTTAATTAACGAAGCTTCTCGCTTCTGCGTTTTTCCTCGCAGTTTCTCGCGCTATCACAGGAGAATAATAATCAGCTTTGATCGACCTCACAAAATATTACGGCGCAAACCACACGAATCCGGATACTTCCGGACAGTCGGTATGATGCTACAAAGATTCATTCGTATAAATTCCGACGAATCATGATAATTTTATGTTTCCACGTTATGCAAATATCCGCGGAATGAGTGTCGGTATCGAGTTATGTTTCCGTTTGAGATCCGGGAACGGATAATAGCACGTCCAGTAATACGCGCGCGTTCGCCGAGTTGCCGCGAGCGACGAGCTCTGATCCTCTGACTAAGAAAATACTTTTTACGTACATAACTAACGAACCACTGTTCGACGAGTAATTTCGCAAAACCGAAATATCATTATGGTTTCATCGATTTCTAAATTTTTCCTTTCATCTTTCATTCGGGATATTTCTTTTATCAATATCGAACCATATAATTATTAGGGAAGAAACGGAAATTCAAGTTTATCTCCCCCCCCCCCCCCCCCCCCCTCACGATATTCTCTCTCCCTTCTGCTGCGTGCTTCTTAGTCATTCTGGCATTAATGACGAGTCACGATAATAAACGCGTCAGCAATGACATCGTAGCTTCTCCATCATCGCTCGTGGTTTTCCCATCGCCGAGGGAGAATCTGGAACAAATATATAAAATTCTTTTGCCCGGAGTTTCGTTGACGTTGTGGTTTCTGCGGATGCTGCGGCGAGTGTCCGAATAGATTGCTCTCGTGAATGATCAGCTGCAACAGAAGGGGTTGTGAACACAGCGAATAAATATAATGGGTACGAAATGGGGTGAGAGTCGTGCGTTTGTACGAATCCATCTATTTATCTGACACGCATGATGTATCTTGTGAAACGTGAAGGGGAGGCCTCGTCGCATATTTGCGACATATTTATTTATCTGCAATGGCGGTTCCTTGTCAAATCACCACAAAAAAAATATTATAGAAGGAATTCTGCATTTATTCAGAAAGAAGCATCGATAATAGAAAATAAGTATCAATTACTAATCCTCCTCATCAGAATACTTCCTGTGTTAATAATAAAAATAAAAATAATAACAATAATAATAATAATAATAATAATAATAATAATAATAATAATAATAATAATAATAATGATGATAATAATAATAATAATAAGACGTTAAAAAAGCCTTTTTCTCTGAGATAAATAAACCGCAATGGCTGTGTAATTTCTTTCCAGGAAAGTACATTAATTCTCGAAACATATTTCCAACGTCGATGCATAATAAACCCATTTTCGATGAATCAGGCATTGAAATAATTTTCATATTACAATTATACGGAATTAGAAAAAAAAAACTTCACGATTAACCGAGAGTGGGATAATTGAATTTTTTTCGCAAGAGCAAAAGAAAATTCAAAGGAAAGCTTTATCGGTTGTGACGCATTCATCGAGCATTGCGCTCTCACGCGGCTATAATTTATTCAACCCGTCGAGCGCGAGAGCTGTATGTCGCAACTCTCGAAGGAACTCTCACGCGCCGGCAGTGACGGCCGTAGTGGCGACGACTCATACCGGCACGACTTCGCGAGTTCGCTGTTTTCTATGTGCTAACTGACAATCTTGTCTGCTTCTCGTTTTCCGCGAGCCCCGTGAGCCGCGCTCGCGCGCGAACGAATAACGCGCCTCCCGCTATGCACACAAGTGCATAAGGAGGCGCATATACGTGTAGAAAGCGCGGCAATACAACCGAGGCTTGTGTCGCGGTCGGTTTAATGAGCGAGTTTGATTCGCCTTCGGTATTCTAATATCCGCCGCGTCTCGAATGTGCCGCGGCGCGACTGCGGTATATACTTTAGCGCTATTCAACAAAATTTCCCGCACTCGCGTGGCTGAAATTCTGTTGGATCGCGGTTGGGAACGATGCTGTAACAATCCGAGATGCGTATTGCGACGAGTCAGCCACAATGTAATACGTGAATTATCTTTTGTAGGGAGAAATAATTATTTCAACGTTCCGATAGTCGCGGTACAGTGCAGTCGCGATTTTTGAGATTGCGCGTCTCGCGCGTACAGTCCCCACTGTGCGGTGGGTATCGATCGGCGTGACGCGTGTCCGGGGCAACGTCGGAGTCGATCGGCGATGGCGCTTGACAAAAATTGCGGAATTTGCGAGAAGCACGGACGATATTCGCACAGAATAAGGAGAATGTTTTATCTCATTGTTCCATATACATATATATTATGGTGATCCTTATTTTGGTTTTTTTCGGATTTCCTTGACGATCAAATAATTCAAAATAACGAGAAAAAAATAAATATTCTCAAAACGTGAGCATGCTATCTCAATTTTTAACGTTGTCGCAAAACCCCCGGAAGTTTTTTCTCTGAATAACAGCCTTTTTATATTCCAAATTTTTTTTCTATTATGGCTGAACAATTGCACCAAAATTTTCAAACTTGGTGAGCTTTTTACCAACCATCGTAGCTATATCGAGACATTTTTATAGATTGTAAGCAATTACTGTTTAACATTAAAAGGAAGTGTTTCGATTTCGAACACGGTTATTTAAATCGAAAACCTGGGGGGAGGGGGGAGGGGAGCAGGGTCAAAGATCGAGATAGGGGGCTAAAATGTTAGGCTTTTTTTTAAATCATTTCGAACCATTTGATTCCTTGAGAGCTGCTAAAATCGAAAAAAAAAACCGAAATAAGGACCACGACTGATATATATAGACGGATGGTTGAAAAAGTGACAAAACGTTAAAAAAATCTGAAGTTGACCTAAAAAAGAGAAAATCCTTTAAGATTTATCATCGATTTGATATTGAGAGATACCAGTAATTTTTTTTTTCAATGAAATACAATTTTTATCATTTTCAAATTGTGAAATTCAGGGCCTATATGACGATGGAATTTTTTTCACTCATTCTACGCCCATTAAACAATTACACGATAAAGAAGTAGATCGTCTGATTAGTTCACAGTTACTAATTTTTCGAGAGGTTCGAAATTAAAATTTATTTTGAGCAAAAAAATTCCTGCAACTTGGAAATCTAGACGATAATTTCCAAAAGAGTCTGAACATTATGAAAGAATTAAAAATCGTCAACGATACTGCAGGAAGAGCTCTGAGTTTGGTAGAACGCGCGTCGATATTTTATCAAGTAACAAAAAAAATTCACCGGCACCCTTTAATATTAAGATAAAGATCTGCAATTTGGACGATATTTTTGTTTTTGTGGTCGACTTCATATTTTTTACTTAGAGAATGAAATTTTCTTCCAACGGCCAGTCTAACACATATACATATATTTATACATCATATATCCATACATACATAATTTCTCCAGTGACGTACGCAGCAACGCCGGTGCATTTTGATGACCATCATACAATTTTTATACTATAATTATCTACCCAATCGTTTCAGTGAACCCGGTAAAATAGCCCCAAGGGTCAACGAACCAGAGAACCAACGAAATAAGAGAAACAACGTACGTGTCTCATGAATCGATCGAATGACGAAACCGAGTTTGTAACAGCGAAGTTGAAACTCGGTGAAACCTCTCGTCACTTCCCAATGATTTCAACGTTGGTGCGACGATTGGATCAAGTTAACGCGGACCGTGAAGTCTCGAGAATCTCAATGACCGGCGCTCGCTTGGATTCGGTGAAGTAATTTCCATGACTCGAAAGATTTTCAGAAAGAATAATTGAAGACAGAGTGCAACGCAGCGAATTATATGAACCATGACATAATTTTAATCGAAAAATCGAGCATTAAACATCAAAATTAACAAATTAAAAATAACAAACACTACAAACATTTTGTAAAATTAAAATATCTTCGTTGTGGCTTTTCCGATCTCTTTCGCTATCTTTTCGATGACCGATTTTCATTTTCGACTTTTGTATCATCCGATCGTTCGCAATTTCTCTCATTTTTCCGGTGTTTCGCCGGTTCCCTACCTACACCAACCATTCGTCAGTCCGGTCCGCGCCGAGCCGCCGCGCAACATATTAAATCTCATCTGGCGTCCCACGCATTCCACGCGGATAGTGACTCACCCGCGCCGCACTCGTTCGTACTCCGGACAGCGGCATAACGCAGCGGACAACCCGTTCGTTCGTTGCTTCCGTGACGAGGCTCGAAGACGAGCGAGGCAACCACGCGGAAAGAACGTTAATATGGGATGTATGCTGATGAACCATAACGTTATCGTTCGCTGTACTT